>CM024756.1:96157665-96211312 GCA_014218235.1 Colocasia esculenta | reverse complement strand
TGCTGAGCCTCCTACTGTGCCTGGAGTGCTGCCTGGGTATGAGCCTGCGTCTGCATGGCTTGTACCAGACCTTGCATGAATACTCCGTAACCACAGGCGGCGGTGGGGGAAGTACAGGGCCTCGTGGTGCTGGGCCTAGTGCTCCGCCTGCTCATCACGTCGTGGCTCGTCCTCACGGGCCGACGCTCCACCACGCCTACCTCTCGAAGCCATGGCTGTAATAATTTCAGCCAACATTAGAGCTAGGTTACTAAGTTTTCTAAACATTTCTTATCTATCTTTCACTCTTATTGGTGTTTTTACACATGTGGACACTTAGCATGCAATGGGGATGATGACTTAGGTATATTCATGTGCAATCTCAACCGGCGCTCTGATACCAATCTCTGTGACGGCCCTCATTATACCGGTACAGTTATACCAACCCACGCGGTATAGCGAGAGTCCTCACAGTGGGACATTTACCCAAACGATACAAACAGCTGAGATACCGCGAATATAAACATAATAGCGGAAGTAAAAGACAACTGTCTTCATTCATTCATCATGCACATTAACATACATGAAGTTTGCAATTAACATTAAGAACAAAGTTCACATAATTAAATTGCTGAAATATAAATACATAATGTCCACACTTATACATTCTTCTCATGATACTCTAATACAACGTTCAAATTACATACTATGAAATGCACAAGTCACAAAGAAACTCCCAAGACTAATCTCCGCGCTCGAGTCCGTCTCACTGTCTCCTCAACGGGCTACGTCACCAACTACAACTGTACGCCGAAGCAAGGAGTGAGTCTAAAGACTCAGCAAGCAACACTACTCATAACATACACGTATAAGTCATAGCGGTTTCTACATACACATTCGAAATTTCCAACACATGGCATGAAAGTTTTACAAATTAATACATGGATCATGCTTTCAGATTTCTAAGAATAAAACTTTACCTATCACATGCTCTCTATTCAATTTACTCATGAAAATTTTCCTTTAAAGAACCAAGCATGAGAGCTACCAACATGAACACCGTGCATATATGAAAGGAAAACACAACTGGCATGGGTTTTACATGTTTTTAAACACATACATAGACATTTCACATGCTTTAAGTTGCTGGTTTCACATGGTTTAATGGTTGTAAACCTACACATGAGAGCTACCATGTTGCTTAAAACATATCATGTGAACAACCAATCATGCTATTTGTACCCGTGCTCATCAATTATCCCTAACATGGATTCTAGACATTTTGCACATATAAACATGATGATAACAACATAAGATTTCTGATTTCACATGGTTTCAGATTTGTCTCACATGGATTTCAATATCATATCCTCACATTTAGAATTTCACATTTTCTTTACACAAGTTTCTCTTTCACGGTTACACTTTGCAGATACACACTCACATTGTTCACTTACACATTACACATGAACACATACACATTACACATTACACATTTTAGGTGCCGTGACACATAGTCCAAACCACCAAAGAAGGACATATACACATCACATTACACATAGACGCCATCTAGGCATTTCAATGGCGACTCTGGACTGCGCAGACCGGAGAATAGTCTCCACCCTAACCAGTGGTACTTGTCCACCTCCAGGATTTCCCCTAATGCCCTTAGGGTCACTTACACACTGAACTTTCTCAGGGGACTTTTCCCTATACAGTTCCACTGCTCTCTAAGGAAGCAGTGTCACATTGGCACAGTTTCACATTTACACATTTTACCGATTTACACATGGTTTTACACATATCACTTTTCATCTCATTCACTTTCTCACTCACATGCATATCTCTATTTTTCCTGACATGGCACTACAGATTTCAGAAGATTAACACACATTATATGCACTAATCAGGTGGGTTTAAACAATATCTAACCACATTACGATAACATACATAGATTATTACATTTCACATGAAAAATACCTAACTCCTTATATACTGGTCCAAATGACCTGAAATTTTAACCACATGCTATTTTCGGGTTCAAGGTCATACATTCAATTTTTCAGATTTTTCTGAGCTAAATAGAATTTACAGAAAATCAAATACCTATTTCGCATGCCATTCACAATTTAGGTCGATATGGACTTATACACACAAGTCAAAATTTTAGCAAGCTACTGTCTGAACAGAGACTACTGTTATATGCATGATTTGAGAATATAGAATACCCTAATTCATACATATAGATCGATCACCACAAATCATTCTTACATGCCTTTTTATTTACCGAACCGAATTTATTAGCATTTATACAAGCATGGACAATTTACCAAAATTGAGTATACATATACTGATCTACTAATCTTCATGATCTGACAAACTGAGGCATTCAGATTAATCCTAATCATGAAACATGGATTGACAAGATTATCAACAAATCATGCTTACAAATTCACGGAATACAACTTTCTAACATCCACCCCCACACATCACACTCATCCACACACCACATTTAACAATATACATAGGTATAGGGTTACCATATATCCTCATCACGGAAACCATACCGAAATAGTTGTATAGGAAGGGCAGAACAGGTCACTGTTTTGTCCAGAGGACTTGGCGGCGGTCTCTGGCCGCTGACTCAGGGTCAGCGGCATGGTCGATGGATGCCAAGCATGATCTCAGCGTCCCTTGACCTTGCCGTCAATGCAGGTCTGTGCAGAAACACAGACCGAGCTCTCAAGTTTGGGTGAATGTGAGGGTCTAGGACTCGAGGGAAAATTCATAAAAATTGTAGAAACGACCTAGACACATACGGGGACATTATGGTTAGGTCACTTACCTTTTAGAAAATGCTCCAATGGATCAAAGTGCTCGGAGAAGCCCTCCTTGGGCAGTCCCAAGAAGGTGAACTGTCCTCCTAGATCTTCTTCCTCCGGGCTCCTGGATGGTCTCCACACAAGGGGATGTCGGGGAAGCACCCCTTTGCTCCAGCTATCCTCTTGTCATGGAAGATGGCCGGATCTAGCTCCAGGAAAGTCGGATCTTTTGGTGCAAAGGGGGGGGTTTTCTCACAGCTCAGAAACTAGGGTTTTTCTCCTGGTCTCTCTTGCAAAGGTGAAGAGAGGAGTGGGGGAAGGCAGATCGGGTTTAACATGTGGGAAGACCTCTCTCCCACTCAAGGGTGACAAGACAGCTCTCAGAGCCGTTGGGACAGCTCCCCAATGGGTGAGCTCCCTTGTCCCTTGTTCCCGAAATTTCTGGCTCTGCAACGCATGCAGGCCAGAGAAATAGGCGTCCATATCGTTAGACGCCAGGATTAGTGTTGGCGTCCATGTCTGGACGCTGACACCACCTCAACGGCTAGGGGTTGACGCCAATAAGGCCTTCGGCCAGAACTCTAAAATATGCAGAAAAACATGCATACCATGCATATATACATGCAATATTATATGGTAGTGTATCCATACTATCACCATTCAATACATGCATTATTACATATAGTATAAACACATGCACACGTAATTGTACTAATTAATACGTACGTAAATATGTATATACATACACAAGCACAAATATACACACACACAAATACAAATATGCGACGGAAATTCGAGGGCCTTACAATATGCATGGAGAGAAATCATGGAAGAGGAGAGGGAGGAATCCTAACTAGCATGTATACATGTGCAAAACGTGGATAAGAAAGAAAAAATCAAAACTGAACAAATACTACCCCGTTTGATGTGATTCTAGTTGGAGTTCGTAGAGGAGGACATCATGAACAACTTTGATGAAGACATCTTGATGATATTGGGCCTGGTTTGGGCTGTGGAAGGTATGATAATCTCATATGTGCAGATCTCGATATGAGAGAGAAAGTGAAGAATAATCTACTGTAACTTTGCGCACAAGCCACCAATCGATGTGATTCCACTTCGAGGTTGTAGAGGGCTCTGTGAGAGTAACTTGATGAAGAAACCCTGAAGAGATTTGGCCTGGTTCGATCTCCACAAGCCGTGCAAGTACTGCTGGTCCTGGAGGCGATATGAGAGAGAAAGATGAGAGAGAGAGGAGGAAAACGTGAAGTACAACTTTCTCTCTGTGTGGGGACGATGGGACCTCGTGAGCAGAGCCTCCACGGACCTCTCCTCATAGTGGTAGCCTTCCTTTATCCCCTAGTGAGTCCTAGGATGTGTTCAAGTGAGAGATAGAGTCTAATCCTGAGTTTAGAGAGAGAGTCCAAGTTGTGGGAGAGTTTGAGAGTTATCTAGAGTTTGGATGGACTTGGGGGCTCCCTAGGGATGAGGATAAGAGGTTTGGGTCGTAATCCAACTCAAAGGGACTTTAGATAGCTCTAGGATGGAGGATAAGCCGAAAATCACATAAAACGTGTTTATGTGCATGGCGTTGTCGCGAGACAGGTCGTGGGGTCGCGTTCTTGTCGCGACAAGCACCAGCTCGTGACTATAAGACAGTCTGCATAGGTCCCACGAATGGGCCATAACTCTCTCCACAGACATCTGATTGATGAGCCGTTTGTTGCGTTAGATTCTACACTCAGAGGCTACAAAAAGATAGTATGATATGCCAGATTGAGTTTAGAAATGAGGAAGTTATGAGCTCTCAAAGAGAAGGTATGTTTAGAGGATAGGGCAGACTGCATAGTTTTGATATTTCAAGTGGATCTTGGCCTTGGGCTTAAGAATGAACTTGAAATTGAGGTGAATGGGCTCATGATGGGCCAGAGAAGGACTCCAAAGTGATGACCAATTTGGGACATCAATGATATGAACAAGAAATATACCCAACTTATAGGCCAAAAACGGGTGTCTACACATGCCAAGAGAAAGTGTGAAAAAAACAAGTGTCCGTCGTGCCTCGAGTGCTCTAAGGCAGAGGGATGCGATAACAGTGTGTAAAGCACGCGATTAAAATGAAGACAAGTGTCATTTAAAATAATTGGAATTTTAGTGAATTATTTACACTTAATTACCAGATAGATTAATGAGTAATTTAATAAGGTCAAATGACAATTATCAATGTTTAGTGTGTGCAAGTGTAAAAAAATCATGAGAGCATATATAATCGTGCATATGACTTTTAATTAATGATTTCATGTAATAATACCAATTATTAATAATCGGGTGCTACTGTTCAAATAGTGCATGATTAGGGTTAACTAGGGGTTAAATGGTATAAGAATAGGGGTATGTGATCAATTACAGGTTCTGTCTGAATCACTGAAATTGCGACGGGGTACCCGTCGCGTTTCAGAACGCGGCGGGCGGTCCAGGCGCGACAGCTGAACCGGTCAGGCTGGCGCGGCCCGGAAGGAAACCGCGACGGCGCGGGCCGTCGCGTTATAACATGACGGACCAGCAGGTCGCGACTCCTCTGATATCGCAATGGGTCGGGCCGTTGCGATTTCAGAGAGGCGGCCCGACGCAGAAAAGGGGATCAGCCCTTTTTGGGTTTGGTCCTTCCCTCCCATGCATGGTATAGTACACTTCAAAATTGATATAAAACCGTACGATGATCCAAAAATTATGAAACTAGTTTTAATGAAAGTAGACACGTAGATCTATCATTAGGCATGAGTAATTATAAAATAGACAAAGTTTGGGGATGCTTTAATTAGGTACATTCGGTGACCTAAAACATGCACAGTCATGGAAAACATTAATTAGCAAATGATACATGATGGAAATTAGGGAAAATAAGGCGTTTGAAAGCTAACAGCATGTAGTATTATGAGAATATTTACATGGCTTGGGATCAAATACACGCATGGATTGAAAGCAAACATGAAGGTTTGGATACATGCTGATGATAGAGCTTAGGGCATTTAATACTCCTTCATGGAGCAATGAAAATTAGGCAAACCATAGGGCTTTGATAGAGGGGATCAAGATCTACCTAGGGTCAAGTTAATTAGATTGTGCTTGAGAGATTGCCTACCTTTTTGCACTGTAAAGAAGACCTAGGGTTTAATGACGAAGAAGAGAATCCCTCCTTGGTTCCTAGTTTCCTCCCTCTTGCTCTC
Organism: Colocasia esculenta; assembly: GCA_014218235.1. Classification (NCBI taxonomy): domain Eukaryota; kingdom Viridiplantae; phylum Streptophyta; class Magnoliopsida; order Alismatales; family Araceae; genus Colocasia; species Colocasia esculenta. Next base: position 96,205,284 of record CM024756.1, on the reverse strand, counting down.
CACGTCCAGAACTCCTTCTCCTCATCCTCCAAAGCTTCAGCAACGATCTAGGGTTGGGTTGGTACGATTTGGGCGGTGTATTGGTGGGTTTAGAGAGTCCTTCCTTCTAAAAACTCTCCCTTTCCTTAAAACTCCGAATTTCCATCTTTTTCACCCTATTTCTCTCCTTTATCTACCTAATAGGATGGAGGAGAGGTTTAATTTCGTGGGTAATGGGTTAGGATGGGATGAGGACTCCTATTTAGGATAATATATCCCATTTAGTCTTTATCTACCATTTTCTATTTATTACTATTTTAGGTACGAATTTAGCTTAATTACTTCACATCCAAAGATGGGCTCTTGGCTTTTTGGCCATTACTTCTTGTGTGGACTATTAGTATAAGCCATCCACTAATTTACCTTAATGGGTTTTAGTTTAATTCTATTATTCACCATTTATTCTAATTTAAATCTATTTATCATATTTATTCAATTAGTTTCTTATTTCAATTCAATTAATATTATTTATCGCAATATTTCTAACCTTCATCATTTGGGCTTTTGCTTTTGGCCCAATAACTTATGTATGGCTTAATTTTACAACCTATATACTTAATTTACTTAATGGGTTTAATTATCCTTTGTTAGAGAATTTATTCATGAGCCAAGATTGTCTATTGGTCCAATTATCAAATGGGATATCAAACCATATTATTTAAAGTCTACCCACATGTTTATTTAATTTATAATCCACTTTGGCTCCTAAAATAATGGGTTCTCCGACTTGTTCCTTAATTACGATGATAAGTCGTATAATTCTTAAACTTGGTCCAAATGATTTTTCTATGCCCAAATTTCTTAATGGTTCATTAGAGAATATTATTTAAGGTGTAATTACTATTTTTATAAAAATTTTACAATGGTTTATACACATGCAATAATGATGCGTACCTTTTAACTAGTTTGAATTTATTAATGATAAAATTTCAATTTATCTATATTTTCAATTTAATGAATTTTTCGGGATACTACACGTTCTTCTCATGTGGTTGCTCTGTGGTCTTCTTGAGACCCCTGTCTCGACGGCGTGTCGAGGCTTGTTTCTGTGCTGTGCCTCTCTCCGTTGGTTTCTGCGGGAGTCGTGTGTGTGTCACGACCCTGGTTGGTGGTCATGGCATTGCATTGTTCTGTTTCGCTGCTTTGTAGTATCCTGCTGTAGGTGTTCCACGCTTTACAACTTTCTAGTGTAGTTTCCTATTTTCGAGTTCCTGCTGCTCTGGCCGGTGAGGGACTGGTAATCTCTACTGGGCCTTATTTGCGGGGCTCACCCCCCTACTCTCTTCAGCTAGGGGCTCATCTCGCGGGAGCTCAGTGTCGGACGGGTTGCGGAGACAGCTGTGGTGCCATGTGCTGTCAGCAGCAGTGAGAGCGAGTGTTGTGAGCTCTTGTACCAGAGTGAGTTGAGAGTTGTGCTTTGCAAGTTCTTGGGGTATGCCCCTTAAGGACTACACCTTTCTTCTTGTACCTATGATTTTATTTGGGATAACTGTATATCTTTTTATAGTTATTTAATTTCAGTACATATCTCACTAGACGATTCTTCTAACCCTAAGGGTCTTCGGATCCGTGGGTGGCGACGCGAACTTCGAGGTCCTTGGCGAAGGTCCAGTTGGTCGGGTCGTTACACCTATGATTTCCAGACATCGGTTGTGGATACAAGATCTCATGTATTATCTAGACAATTAAGTCAATGGCCAAGAGTTCTAAGAATAAGATAAGAAATTAAGGACGAAATGATAAGATGATTATCGTGACATAGAGAAGAGAGTTTCTAATTTCCAGAACATATAGAGGGATTTAACATGAAACTGTATGAGAAACACTAGAAAAATAACTATTGCAAAGCATACACGGATTACTGGCAGAGCAGGGTTGAATGCGGTCGAGTCTGTGGTTGCGACTAGAACACAGTTATGCTCAAGAGTGTGTTTATCAGGAAGACACGCTAGTCTAGAGAAGGGCGATCAAAATGGTCACACTGATATAGGCGTGCTTACATAGTGATAGGAGGGCAGTCAGAACTTGTCGTGTAGGTCAGATAGAGTTTTAGAAAGGGTTTATGGGTGTTTCTAGAGGAATTTCAGGCTCACAAAGACTTACAGGGCCTTGAATGAATGAGTTTCAGACCGATACAGAGGAATCTCACATCGCTAAGGGGTGTTGAAAGTGTTGCTCAACATCCTAGGAGAATCTAAGGCTTACGGAGTGGCAGTCAAAACGACAGTAGAAAACATCTGTGCATCAAGTATCATTAGTTAAAAATGTACACTCTTTCCATCTTGATTACACTCTTGCTATCATGATTATCCCACTAGTTATGTTTTACCAGTTTTATTATGCATCTTAGTTCATCTTGTATACTCGTGCCTGCCTGAGTAAAACATTAATCACTTATATTTGCAAGAGGTGTAAATCTTACTAGCCGAGTGTGCTCATTACTTACTTCAACTTTTAGGTAACACCTGTGTTGGTGAGGATGTTGTACTCTGTAGATTCTGATGATCACAAAAACACTGTGTCATTCATGTTGACAACATCACAAAGCACCAATTGTTATTCTTGTTATGATCCATGTAATGATTTATTTATATTTAATTTAAGGGTCCAATTCATGTGTTAAGTGTGCAGAAAAATATGCCAAAGTCGAATTGGTAAGTTAAATTTATAACAAAGGCCAATGCTTGGACAAAACATAGGAAAGACTGACTGAAAGAAAGCCTATGTGTCGACACATCTGTCCCAAGTGTTGACAACCAAACACCAAGTGTCGACATATGTGTTCCAAGTGTCGACACATATGGTCCTAAATGTCGACATATACTGTCCCAAGTCATCATCCAGAAGCTAAGTAAAAATTGGACGACCGAAGTCCGAAAAATGATCAACTGATTGGAGAAGCTTTCGATTACAAAAGGACAAAGCTATTGATTGGTGAAGATATCAAGCTTCCGATTGGTGAACAAGCAGGAAATCAGATGATTTATTTAGGGTTATTAGACGACCGATTTTCCCAGTAACTTGGGACTAGGGACAGTGTAGAATCGAATGATCGATAATGGGAAATCGGAGGACCGATTCTGATGACGAAGTTTCCTAATCACAATGGACTCCTTTCTTGTTAGGACTCCGACCAAGGAGTCATCCAGGATTCCTTCTCCTTGGATGGTAGGCTATAAATACAACATGTTCTAAAGCCCTAAGTAGATCCCCAATCGTGCTAGATGGTTTATCCTTTTGGAGCTAGGGTTTTGAAAAGAGAGGTGTTATCCCACTGTGTAGTGAAGGTTTCTGCTACAACAATGTTCTTAGACGGCCCCAGACTTTTTCTAGGCGTAAATATCCATCACCAGGAGGTTGAGGAATGTGTCTCCATCAGGCATACCTCCAGGAACATCATTCGTGGAGCACGACTGCAAGTTCTTCATCGTGGAAAGAGATTTCTACACTGGCTCTTCATATTTCAGAAATGGGGAATTTTGGTGCTTTCTATTTTACCCCTTTTCCCACTATCACAGGCTTATTAGGTAGTTTAAATTTTATATGAACATCAGTGTTTGTGTGTGTGCTCGGTTTGTGAGCACAGGTAGGGTTTTTAGTTTCTTTGTCCCCGTGAAACAAAGATCGTGTGAGGGGTTAGTGTTGTCCCTGGGTAAACAACCATGTGTGAGGGGTTTGTAACTTGTATCTGGTGAAACATGTAGTGGAGAAATCCTCACAGGGTGTGGGGTAATGGACGTAGGCGCACACGTGGTGTGTTGGCTGAACCACTCTAAATTCTACGTGCACATGTGTGATTTGCTTCCATCTTTTCTACCTCTTTTTACACACGTTAGGATAGCTTGTGGCATTGGTTTCGTCTAAATTAATTTTGTTTTCACTGTATATCATATAGTGTTAGACTGCTTATTCTAATTAAATATGATAAGCAAAAAGATTTTAATTGGGCATAGCAATTCACCCTCCCCTCATGCTCTACCGACTGGCCATATATTGCTCTTCAATTGGTATCAGAGAAGGCTTTGAAATATCATAGTGATCTCTGACCTATGGCCAACATGAGTGTGTTTTCTGAGGGTCGTTCCATGTAACGCCCCAGAAATTCAAAGTGTTAAGAAAATGGGAATAATGTGGTTAAAATACATTAGGATTGTTATTAAATTGTGATAACTAGAAGTTAGGTTTAATTTGTGGTAATGTACGTTACCCCAGTGTCGTACATCGAAGTGCGTGCTCCCACAGGGCGACACTGGAAAACGATAACGAAATAAAAATTCGAGAATATCATAATTTCCTGAAAAATATGGAGAAGTCAAATATGTAATTATCTGAATTTTTCGACGTATGGATTTCGAGATTAAGTCGACGCGACTATTTTTCGGGTGATTTTTCACCTACTGTAAAATAAATTCTAAAAATTGAATAAAAATTACCATAATTTGTAAAACCATTATATTAGTCTATGGTTAAAATTTCATTACAAATGGACACCATTTGGATGGGTTTACATAATGAAGATTGGATCAGTTGAATTATGGATTATTTACGGTGACTAATTTTGGTGAATTACCGGATGTTTACGTGTGAAGCCTTGAGGAGGCCAGCACACATTAGGATAAGGATAGAGCTTGGGTTTAAACTCTTACATGATGGTGGATGAGGTGTAGGTGTGAGATTGGAAGCATGGGCCATGTGTAAACAGTAAAAACCCATGGGTTTTACAGTTTACACCTGTGCGTTTACGTGTTCCCTTGCATGGGAACCTAGTTTGGCTATAAAAGCCAGTCCTCTGCTGAGTTCGATCCTTTCTACTCTTTGGTTTCTGTCCCTGTTCTTGCTCTTCTCTACTCTTGGCTGCTAGAAGGGTTGTGGAGGAGCTCCTTGAACTGTTGCTGGGGAGCTGTTGTCGTGCATCTGCAACTGCACCCACCTCTGCTCTTGTGTGCCACTGTAGCTGCTTAATTGGAGTGGGCATTGCTGGCACATCATCGACTGTGGGAGAAACTCTTCCCCTGCTGGTTTAGGTGCCTTCGTTAAGAACGTGTGAGGATTACCTGTTCATCAAGGTAGGATTCATCTCTCTATGGTTCAATTCGGGTTTTGTTCATATGTCACAAGGAATTCGTATGAACGAATAAGCGACCATACTTGTGATTCTCTGTTTTCCCTTCTGTTCATGGTAGAATTACTCTTTTTGGGGAAGGAACAACTTGATTCTATTTAGAATTCAATTCCTATTCTACCTTTGATCTTTGCTCATGATCTGGAGTCATGTAGAAGTTCTAATATCTATAGAACTATGAGAGAACTTTTACTTAACTAATAGGTATCTCAAGCTTTGATTTAGATCTATGAAACACTTGGAGTTTTAGTGTTTATCTTGTAAGAATCCTCCCAATGAACCATTGCTATCAAGGTTCTACTTCTAGTACTAAACTATGTTTAGTTTCAAGCAAGTCAAGTTTGAATTGAAAACCCCTTCTTTTATCTTGTTTGTTCGGTTTAAAATCCCTATGAGAACTCTAATTAGACTCTTCTATTTAATATTAAACATGTTTTGGTTTATAAGCTCTATAGTTAGGGTGTTTAAGATAGGTTTAAAGTCCTTTCTGGAAGTTCTATAACTATCTGTCGACAGCCGGCCCAAATCTGTCGACAGGCGCACGTCTGACAGAACTTCGGTTTCTGGACTGTGTGGATCTGTCGACAGATCCCTTGCTGCTGTTGACAGATACACACAGAGCCAGACAACCTGAACTATGTCTGTTCTCATCTGTCGACAGCCCCTTCTTGGCTGTCGACAGGTACAATGTTGATTCAAATTTCTGCACTCTTTCATGTCTGAATCCATGCCAAAACTTCATCCTAAAAGCCAAGGAAGTTACCCTCTCATTTACCTTGATATTTACTGTTATGTTACTGCAAAGTTCATCCACTTTGAGTACCTTAACTTTCCTTGAATTGTTTCTAAAGTTGTCAATTACGAATAGCACTCCGATTGAGTCTATTCTTCGGTATTCGGTAATTGGGTCTATAAAATCTGAACACCTGAGAGTTTATATGCTTGAACACCTTATGAGATGTGAATAAATGGAGATGACATTATTGGGTCTTTGTACCCCCTGTGATTTTATGCCTGTGCAAATAGGGCTGGTCCAGTCCTGGGAGGAGCACCTGAATTCATTTTCGGACCACGTGGAATGATAAGGATGTCTGGATGTCTGGCATTGCATCATCTATTTTCTGAATATGGTCATCATAATTCCAGTACTGTGTAAATGATATGTGAATCAATTCTTGAGCTATATATCTGAGCATGATCTGAGTTTTACTATCATTGTATCAAGCTTACTGTTCTAAAATTTGGTGTGACTCTTTGATATTCCGTTCTATCTTTGTCTTGGCTACAATGTATACATTCTTGAACTATCAACTGAACTATGGAATTTGAATTCTACTGGGCTAGTTAGCTCATTATTTCCTACCATTTTCAGGTAACACAGATGGGGGTGATGCTTAAGGGATTGAGTGCTGTGTGGACCGACATGATGAGCAAGCCAATATGTTTCTATTTCTATTTAGTAGTGTAAAAAGAGATATGTAAATTAAGTTTGTTTTGATCTACTCCTCACTTAGTTGTTATGAGGAGTATCTATGTAATTAAACTTCCGCGTTATGATGATATGAATGGATAAGTAAATATTACCTGTTGTGCCTATTTTTCTGTCACTCCCGATAAATAGCCTTTTATTAGGACGTGACATTCCATCCTTAGTCCCCTTGTTTTTGATGGATACAATTATATAGTTATAGATTTGGGAAAATTAATTATAGATCTTTATCAGATGGGAGATTTTAAGTTCTAGGGGTGTAAACGAGCCGATACGTTCGACGAGTAGTTCGAAGCTCGACTCGATAAAAGTTCGGTTCGACTCGTTTATTTAATTAACGAACCAAGCTTGAACAAACAAAAAAACTCGATTCATAAACGAGCCGAGTCTGAACACATATGAGCTCGGCTCGATTATACTCGTGAACAACTCGTTTAAGAGCTCGTTAAGAGCTCGATTAAATACTCGTTAAGAGCTTGTCTAAGTACTCGCTAACACTTCGTTTAAATATTTCTTTAAATATAATAAGTATATATTGATATAAAAATATTTATTTATTTTTATACAGTTATTATTACAATATAAAATATTTATGAGGGCTTAAATGTCATAGATTAAATCCACAGTGTATATACACAAGGGAATTTTGACTTTAGGTCCAATGTTGACCATTTAATTATTTTAGGTCCATTGACTAGGAAACTTATTTTTAAGTCCAATTATGGACTTTCCATTATTTGCAGGTCCTCCCGTTAGCTTCCGTTACCTGCCGTTTGCGGAGGACGACAAGAGGCTCCTGCGTTGGACGAAAGGAGGGCGAAACCGGCGGCTCCTTCGCGAAGGAGGGGAGATCGCGAAGGGGGTTTCGCCGCTCGCAGAGATCGCCGCGAAGGGGAGATCGCGAAGGGGTGTTCACCACGGAGGGGGTTCGCCGCGGAGGGGGTTCGCAGCGCAGGGGGTTCACCGCGAAGGGGGTTCACCGCGGAGGGGAGATCGCGAAGGGGAGATCGGCGAGCAGGGGGTTCGCCGCGGAGGGAGATCGCCGCGGAGGGGATTTCTCCCCTCTACCCAGATCTGGCAACGCAACAGTGGGGGTTTTTCTTCAATTTCTCCCCTCTACCGTCAGTTAACTGATGGTGGGAAGTTTTTTGGTTCTAAAATTAATTCTGGGGTAATGGACCGGGTGTTCAAATGAAGTGGTCAATGGCCCTAAAAATAAGTAAAGGGTCAAGAACTGGACCGGGTGTTGATTCCACTATACACAATTATGTAAATGAGGGTATATACACAAATCATGTAAATAGGGGCATGAACAAAAAATTTAGTGTTGCAAGTCCCCCAGCATATCAAGCATCTTCTTCCTCTCGAGACCGACCTACGCAGTAGGTGAGCCCTCCGGTGGGGTCGAGGGCGCGTTGTCGGCCACTGGCATCTCCGAAGACTACTGGGGACCATCCGTCAGTGGTAGACGGTGCTCTCGGCGACCGCAGTATAGCCACCGACGGCGCAGAAAGGGGCTCTGGGTAGTGTGCGAACGGGAGTTGCAGCACCGCCCCTACCTTGTCGCGCACCAACCCCATCTCTTGCGGTTCTATCTATTAATCTCATATTGCTCGTGATAAATTATGAATATATTTCAAACATTATATTAAAATAGTTAAATTAAGCAACTTATCAAAACTATTGAGATATGAGCTTGAAATAATATAAATTTAGGTCTTATGAACGATCAATTTTTTACTTGTAGATTGGATTGGATTTACTTATATATACAAACTCGTAAATTCAATTAAGCTCGTTAAGATACTCGTTAAGGGCTCGAGCTTGAGAGTATTTAAACGAGCCGAGTTTGAACATGCATTTTCAATACTCGAGCTCGGCTCGAACTCGATTAAAAATTAAAGAACAGAGTTTGAGCAACATACTACTCGGCTCAACTCGGCTCGTTTACACCCCAAAATTACAGATCTCTGTCAGAAATACTTCCACAAAAAGTTTAGCAATTTTTAGGGATATTGATTTTTAGTCTCTATTTTATTGGAATTTGTGTTCACAGTTAAAATTACATTTTTTATCTTCTGATTGTGGATAACTGTTATTTTAAAGCCTTTTAACTCTTATTTTAACATCTTTTAAGTTACACTTTAAATCATATCAATAGTTATTTAAATCCTACATATTTTAACCGATTTCCTCTTCTTCTTTAACAAGTTTCTTCTTCTACTTTAACTGATTTTTTGGCCTATTTAACACACTACAACTGCTATTTTGACTGACAATAACTACAACTTTACATACTATAACTACTGTTTTAACACACTACAACTACAACTTTAACAGGTCAAACACTTAAACTGATTTTTCTTCTTTTTAATAAGTTTTATCTTCTTTAACATATTTGCTCTTCCGCTTTAACTAGTTTATTTTTCTACTTTAACTAGTTTACTTTTTTACTTTAATCAGTTTACTTTCTTACTTTAAAACCTCCAAAGTTAGACTTTAAGTCATATCAACAGTGATTTTAAGTCTTAATATTTTATTTCATCATCACACATACTTCAACAACTTTGACTCTTATTTTACACATTCGAACACTTATTTAACGTCTTCAAACTTAGATTTTAATTTATGTCAACAATTATTTTAACTCAGCCATCACACATACTTTAACAACTCCAAACTCTTACTTTATCGTAGGATTGCAAACGGATATTCCCCGATTCTGATATTCTCGATTTTATTGCTTTCTGATTTGATTTGAAAAGAGATACTGATAATTTATCGGAATCGGTATCGGATATTCCGATAAGCTATCGGAAATCAGAATTGAAAAATAATCAAAATCGGAATCGGTATCAGTTATTCCGATAAATTATCCATAAACTCAAAAGGCAAAACTATGGTAAGCACCTTAGTTTATTGGAATTTCGGTTCCGATAATGTTATCGGAATCAGAATAGAATCGGAATTAACCATTCCAATTATATCAAAATCAAAACTTTATTTTGATTATTAGAATCAGAATTGGAATATGTGTTTCCGGTTCCGAACCATACCCGGTTGCAGCCCTACTTTATTGCCTTATAACATAAACTTTAAATCATGTTAACACTTAATAGTGACTTCAAGTCCACATATTTTAACTAATTGTCATATACTTTAACGTCTCTAAACTCTTATTTTAACACTTTCAAACTTAGACTTTAAGTCATATCAATAATTACACTTTAAATCATATCAACAGTTACTTTAAATTTCACATGCTTTCACTCACTATCACACATATTTTAATAATTTCGAACTCTTATTTAATGTAGCAACCCAGAAAATTCCGTATTTAAATTTTGAAATAATAAATTTCTATAAAAACAGAATAATAGAAACATACGTACCATTATCGTATGTGCAAGAACACATCTAAAATTTCGTAAAAATTGTAAATCAACTCCAAATATTATCCCTAAGTGTTCCACGAAGAAATTCGTGCAACGAAAAATCCAATTGACCAAACGTACGTCACAACGTGACTAATTATCCAAATTAGGAAACTAAGTCGGAAAAACCGTTAACATGGAAAAAACACGCCCATAAATTAAACGAACATGTCGGAGAGATTTCCAACGTCACGTAATGATTAACCATTATCAGAATTGGACTAATGAACCTCCCATAGCCCATAAATAAATCCATGTAAGAAAAATTTATTAATTAAATAGAAAAGCAAGGAAAAGGGAATTAAATAAAACTCATTAAATGAAAATAAGTAATGGTTTTATTAAATGGACCATTATAACTTAGTGGGCCAAAATAAGGATTTAAAAAGAAGAATAATGAGAAAATACCCTAAATTCGCAACTTAAATATTACTTAAAGGAAAAGAGGCATTTAATGTATTAAATAAGCAATTTGAGTTAGAATTGGATTCCTAAACCTACCCTAGTTGCTTGGCCAAGAATTTGGCTCCCATCCTAACCCAATTACGAGTTGGCAAGCTTGGAAGGAGGAGGGAAAATAGGAAACCTCGTAATTAAAGGGGAATTAGTTAAACTAGGAAAGGGAAAGCAAAGAAGCATAAATACTCTCTTAATCGCCCAAGACCGCCCTCGTTGTTGGGACTTGCTGAAGGTGAGAAGAAGCCAAGGAGAGGAGGAATTCATGGGGAGAAGGCTTCATTAAGCTTTATCCTGAGTTCTTCAAGTTCTAGCCCTAGAAGAGTAAAATGACTAAAGGTAGGCATTCTCACGAGCAAAACCTAATTATTTCGTCTGTAGATTGTTCCATGTACTAGGAACAAAACCCTCAAGTTTCATATTTTTTTCATTAAGCCATCTTTTATGGTTGATTTTGAAGTTCTGCAAACACCATGAACCCGACACTTCTTCTTTATTCTTGATCTCTATGTATACTCAACCTCGTGCTCTCAAATTTTAACTGGAGTTACTGATGGATGTTAGGCAACTTTTGCCCCTAGAAGCCCTAATTTCATCATCCTTCGTCACGAATTAAATCTTGCATCATCTTGATGATGTACTGTCATGATTTAACCTTGACTTGTGTTACAAGTTCCATACCTATTTGTGGAGTCATTTTGAGACCAAGTGTTCAACATAGAACTTGTTACTCTATAAGTCTATTTTCATTTGGCACTAGTTTCTCCAATTTTTGTTGGCCGTGCTGAGAGTATTAATCCAAACATGAACACTGTGTTAGATTCACGTAGTCAGTCCCAATATGTCTTATCACATAGACAAACGACCTTGTTTCTCGATTATTTGCTACTGTACAAAGTAGTAGAAGTACTCTAACTAACAAAGGTGGTTTCACCCGATTTGGATCACCCTAGCATTTGTTTTGATTTTTAAAACCCACAGGTGTCAAACCTAATCCAGTCGGAGTTGGAAATAGGTAGAAAAAGTAACCCAAACGTCATTTTCAGGTAGCGACAAGTTGACACGTCGCTACCATAAAGTGACAACATCATGGTCGCGACCCATACAAAAAATCAGACAATTTTGTGGTCTTCTTCAGAAGGCGACAAGATGATGGTCGCCTTCACTTTCAGAAGGCGACAGGCAATGTGTCGCGTTCTACCTATGTCCACTTAATCGGCCATAACATTTTATATAGACCTCGGATTGACGAGCCGTTTTCTTCTGGTTTCTTCATTCAAAGGGCTTCAATATGATATTTCATGTGTGAGATTTGAATAAAAAATAAATAAGTTATGACTTAAGGAAGTGAAGGGATGGGACTGCATTGGCCTTCTAAAGGCATACATCTTGGTTTCCATCGTTTTGTGTCGTTCCTTGCATGCGTGAGTTTGATCTATTCTAGGAAGGTTATAGAAAGTATTATCATGCAATTAACAACCCATATGAAAATTAAAACATGTTGACATGATTTTTAATTGATCTTAAGTTCATGATCATGCTCTCTACCTACCGATTATTCACTTCTTGCCTTGTTAACGAACTTGCTAAAAACGCATAGTTACTTGCTAAAATTGGTCATGCATGTTTTAGTACTCATGATACTTGCCATATATAGTGTTTTCAAAAATAAAGTTTCCATAACGAAGTTTTTATAACTAGAGTTTCCATAATCAGATTCACATACGCACTTGAGCGATTCTCACGCGTGGCATGCACATACACTCTAGCATGATAGAAAGCCCCTTCTTGGCTTGTGGTGAACTCTCCGTCGGATATTCCTTTCGCCGGACTAGTGACCCTTGACCAAGGCCTCCGCAAGTCTCATCTGTCCATGGATTCCCACATGATCGACGAGCTGGTTGTACCCTAACACCTATGATACCCTTTAGGGATCGACAAGATCCAAACAGCCTTAGTTGCTCTCGCTCTTATCTTGAATCACGCCGGACCTCTGGACCTGTGCATAACGAGGCCAGCGGAAGGGTTGTGTATTCCACCTGACTACCAACGCCGTACGCGTGTGTTGTGCAACTGTTACTATCGCTCGTTACTCGACGTTTCTTGTGCAATGACCATAAGATCTCATCTATACTCTACTCGCTCGTCTATTCACGTTCACTCTACTATCTCGTCTCTCTCGTCTATTCATCTAGTACTCTCTTGGTACTCTTTGAGCTGTGTGGCTCCTACTGTTTTGTACTGTTCATGACTGTCTAGCGCTATAATATGGGTCTTGTGACTCTACTGTATCAATGCATACTGTGCAGGGCGAGAGAGTGTCCGAGGGACTCCAATCTAGTCTGGGGACAGAGAGCCACCCGAAAATACTGCAGGGGCTACTGACGGTGTTCTGCATTGCACCAGTTCTGACTATACTGTATTGGCTAGACATCTGACTATTTCCTTTTAGTCTGAGGAGTTCAGACGTACTGTGATATTCTGTGCTATCACAAACTGTTATTCTATTAGTCTGAAGAGTTCAGAATACTGTGCGATTACTGTGCTATTGCAGACTTGTACTGAACGGCTACTGTCCTAGAAGTGACTATTGTCGTATTCTACTAGTGCCGTTGTGTAACCATACATGCTATTTCGTTACACGGTATCTTGTCATACGCTCTACTTGCTCTACTTGATACTTACTATCTTGAGTTATTGCGTACTATTGTGACTTAATCGCATTCAAAGTGATCTACTCTTTCGTGTCTAATGACAATAAAAGTGCTATACTCTCTCGGCTATCTACGGATAACCAAAGTGCCATTACTATTTCGATTGACAAAAGTTAATCAAAAGTGCTATACTATCTTGATTGATGAAATCAATCAAGTGCAATTACTTTTTACATGGCCAACTACTGTAAGGCCTCGAATTTTCGTCGCATTATTTGTATTTGTGTATGTATGTTTGTGCTTGTGTATGTATATACATATTTACGTGTATTTAGTACAATTACGTGTGCATGTGTCTAGAATGTAAATAATACATGTATTGAATGGTGATAGTATGGATACACTACCATATGCATATTGCATGTATATATGCATGGCATGCATGGTTTTCTGCATATTTTAGAGTTCTGGCCGAAGGCCAGATTGGCGTCACCCCTAGCCGTTGGTGGTGTCAGCGTCCAGACATGGACGCCAACACTAATCCTGGCGTCTAACGATATGGACGCCTTTTCTCTGACCTGCATGCGTTGCAGAGCCAGAAATTCCGGAAACAAGGGAGCTCACCCATTAGGGAGCTGTCCCCAACGGCTCTGAGAGCCAATCTTGTCACCTTGTGAGTGGGAGAGAGACCTCTTCCCATATGACTGAACCCGATCTGTCTTCCCCAGCCCTCTCTTCACCTTTGCAAGAGAGAAACAAGAGGAAAAACCCTAGTTTTTGAGCTGTGAGAAAACCCCCACCTTGCACCCAAGAATCTGACCCTCTGAAGCTGGATCCGACCATCTCCTCGACAAGAAGCTAGCTGGACTGAAGGAGAAGACCTCCCCGACATTCCTTGCTGTGGAGATCATCCAGGAGCCCGGAGGGAGGAGATCTTGGAGGACGTTCTGCAACTTCTTGGGACTGCCCAAGGAGGGTTTTACCAGCACCTTAGATCTATTGAAGCATTTTCCTAGAGGCAAGTGACCTAACCATAATGTCCCCGTATGTGTCTAGGTCGATTCTACAATTTTTATGAAGTTTCCCTCGAGTCCTAGACCCTCACATTCACCCAATCTTGAGAGCTCGGTCTGTGTTCTGCACAGACCTGCATCGACGGCAAGGTCACTGGACGCTGAGATTATGCTTGGCGTCCATCGACCATGCCGCTAACACTGAGTTAGCGCCAGAGACCGCCGCCAAGTTCCTCTGGACAGAACAGTGACCTGTTCTGCCCTTCCTATACAACTATTTCGGTATGGTTTTCGTGATGAGGATATATGGTAACCCTATATACTATGTATACTGTTAAATGTGGTGTGTGGATGAGTGTGATGTGTGGTGGTGATGTTAGAAAATTGTATTCCATGAATTTGTAAGCATGATTTGTTGATAATCTTGCCAATCTATGTTTATGATTAGGACTAGTCTGAATGCCTCAGTTTTGTCAGATCATGAAGATTAGTGGATCAGTATATGTATACTCAATTTTTGGTAAATTGTCCATGCTTGCATAAATTGCTAATAAATTCGGTTCGGTAAATAAAAAGGGCATGCAAGAAAGATTTGGGGTGATCGATCTATAGTTGTATGATTTAGGATATTCTGTATTCTCAATCATGCATATAACAATAGTCTCTGTTCAGACAGTAGCTTGCTAAAATTTTGACTTGTGTGTATAAGTCCATATCAACTTAAATTATGAATGGCATGCTAAATAGGTGTTTTATTTACTGTAAATCCCATTTAGCTCAGAAAAATCTAAAAAATTGAATGTATGATCTAGAACCCGAAAATAGCATGTGGTTAAAATTTCAGGTCATTTGGACCAGTATATAAGGAGTTATGTATTTTTCCATGTGAAATGTAAAAATCTATGTATGTTATCGTAAGATGGTTAGATATTGTTTAAACCCAACTGATAGTGAATTACTGTGTGTTAAACTCCTGAAATCTGTAGTGCCATGTCAGGAAAAACAGAGATATGCATGTGAGTGAGAAAGTGAATGAGATGAAAAGTGATAGTGTAAAACCATGTGTAAATTGGTAAAATGTGTAATGTGTAACTGTGCCAATGTGACACTGCTTCCGTAGAGGGCAGTGGAACTGTATCAGGGAAAAGTCCCCCTGAGAAAGTTCAGTGTGTAAGTGACCCTAAGGGCATTAGGGGAAATCCTGGAGGTGGACAAGTACCACTGGTTAGGGTGGAGACTTGTTCTCCCGGTCTGCACAGTCTAAGAGTCGCCGTTGAAATGCCTAGATGGCGTCTATGTGTAATGTGATGTGTATATGTCCTTCTTTGGTGGTTTGGACTATATGTCACGGCACCTAAAATGTGAATGTGTAATGTGTATGTGTCATGTGTTAATGTGTAAGTGAACCATGTGAAATGTGTATGTGTAAAGTGTAATCATGTGAATCGGAAACTTGTGTAAAGAAAATATGAAACTAAAAATGTGAGAATATGACATTGAAATCCATGTGAGACAAATCTGAAACCATGTGAAATCAGTAAGTTCATGTTGTTAACATCATGTTTATATGTGTGAAGATGTCTAGAATCCATGTTAGGGATAATTGATGAGCACTTGTACAAAATAGCATGATTGGTTGTTCACATGGTATGTTTTAAACAACATTGTAGCTCTCATGTGTAGGTTTACAGCCATTAAACCATGTGAAACCAGCAATTCAAAGCATGTGAAAATGTCTATGTATGTACGTAAGAACATGTGAAACTCATGCTAGTTGTGTTTTCCTTTCATATATGCACAGTGTTCATGTTGGTAGCTCTCATGTCTTGGTTCTTTAAAGGCAAAATTTCACGAGTAATTGAATAGAGAGCATGTGATAGGTAAGTTTTATTCTTAGAAATCTGAAAGCATGATCCATGTATTAATTTGAAAAACTTCCATGATAGGTTGAAACTTTCAAATGACTAGCATGCCATGTGTTGAAAATTTTGAATGTGCATGTAGAAACCGCTATGACTATACGTGTATGTTATGAGTAGTGTTGCTTGCTGAGTCTTTAGACTCACTCCTTGCTTCGGCGTACAGGTGTAGTTGGTGACGTGACACCGTTGGAGGAGACGTGGAGACGGACTCCGAGCGCGGAGATTAGTCTTTGGAGTTCTTTGTGACTTGTGCATTTCATAGTATGTAATTTGAACGTTGTATTAGAGTTATCATGAAAAGAATGTATAAGTGTGGACATTATGTATTTAAATTTCAGCAATTTAAATTAGGTGAACTTTTAGCTCTTAATGTTAATTGCGAATTTCATGTATGTTTAATGTGGATGATGAATAAATGAAGACAGTTGTCTTTTACTTCCGCTACTCTGTTGTATTTCGCGTGTATCTCAGTTGTTTGTATCGTTTGGGTAAATGTCCCACTGTGAGGACTCTCGCTATACCGACGTGGGTTGGTATAACCGTACCGGTATAATGAGGGCCGTCACAACTACTATCTCTCCATGCTATACCTGTCGCTTGCTATTGCTTACCATTGTCGCTACATGCTGTTGCGTTGTTATCGTTTCTATCATGACTTGACTTTAATCATCGTGCTATACTTGATTCATCTGCTATCTGAACCATGTTACTTGTGCTATTACTTCTCGACTTTACATGACTCTCTATCTTATTTATTCTGCCATTTAATGTATTAATTACTTAAAGTCTGCTTGATCATGAGATTTAAGTCCTACTAGGCGTTATCGCTCACCCTTCGTTATTTGTTATTGTGTCTCAGGTAAGTCGGACAATGACCTTACACACACCAATGGACAGGACCAGTGATGAGGACCCGAGAGTGACCCGAGTCAAGTCATGAAGTTGCCCTAGTACTATGGAGTCTAATAGTTATTGCTTTAGATTTCTTTTCGATGTAATGATGCCATTGAGCCCTAGGTATTGACCCCAAATTAGTGGTTGTAATAGTCTTAGTAATTTTATAATGAAATGAAGAATTTATTTCAATTATTGTTCATTAGATGCTCTGATATTTGTGTCTGTATGCGCAATTCACGTTACCATACTTGTTGTTCGCATCTCCCTCTAATTATTCCGCTGCTAAATTAGAGGGGCGTGACATTTAACATCTTAAAACTTACACTTTAAATGCTGTTAAAGAACGAATACAGTGGTCATACATATCTGATGGCTAAAAAAAATAGAATGGTAAAATATATAGAAGAAAAAAAATAGAAGGTATAAATTATCTTTTTAAAGATTGATTGATAAAATTTACAAAAAAAAGAGATTATTTGAGACTTTTTTTTCTAATAGAGATAAGAAAATAAATCTTCCTTCTAACGTAAATTTATAATTAATTTGCCCTAAATATTTCTCCCTCCGCAGCACCCTTTCCAATTTTCGATCATGACAGGGAAACATCATCGATCGGACGGTCTGATATACGCAGCCTTCAGCAAAGTGGATCGTGGCCTTTCTCCGTTGGCTGTGCTCACTGCAGGGCGGCGCAGAGGAATATCGCTGCCCGATGGAGTCAGTAGGAACCCGCAGCCAGCTAGCTAGCTACAGACGGGAAGAGTGGGAACCTCTCTCTCTCTCTCTCTCTCTTTCTCTCTCTATCTGCTGGGCGGAGTTTTTCAAGTTGTAGTCAACAATATACAGCTTAATTTTGAGTTCTTAGAAGGAGCGGCGCGAGCTCAGCGGAGAGGGGGCGGGGACAGAAGGGAGACATGGCTGCATGTGAGTCATTTTCTCCCTCTTTTCTAATCCTTCATTTGCACCCAACTGTGCTTTGATTCATCCTATCTTCTGTGAAACACAGTTGCAATCTCGTGTGTCATCCGATTTTTTTTTCTTCTTTTTTTAATTAGCGCCCAGGCCAAGCAGCTGTTTTGTCGCGCCATCCTTGTCGTCCCTATTTTTAATCTCCCATTTGATGTCATTCGTGTTCATCCTTCGTGTTCCATTTGATTTTTACCGTATCGTATTGTGCTACAAATTGGGCGTGATACGGCTCTCCAAATGGAGCCGGAGCGGTGTACATGTTGTTCTCAGATGCCTTGGATTCGAGGTGACTATGGGTGTTTTTTGTCCCCCCGAAAATGCCAAATGTAGGTGGCTAAGATTCTCATTCTGGACATCAGGTTATCCGGATTGTAAACAAAGTTAGATTCATGGTATCCCCATTCCAACGCTATTGTTTCTTCTCTCTTTTTGGACACGAAGTTAAGTGGTTGTTTAAATAGTTCCGTCCGATCTAAATAAGCCATTCAAGTCATTTTGTTTTCTAAGATGTTTTCAAGTAAATGATATATAGGTGGTACTATGAAAAGAAAGGAAAATAGAGTGCTCAGAGAGGAATTCAAGAATCCCCACTTCAACATTCAGAACTGCATCCGGTGTTTGCATGAATGGAAACTTATTGGCTCCAAATGCCCTAGTGGACAGAATGGGGAGTTGGAAAAGGCTTACTATGTAATGGTCCTGCTCCTGTTATGAGCTGACAGGATATTGTGTTCTTGGGACTGGAGGTGTCTGTTAAATGACTTAAATTGCTTTTACATTTCAAGGAATACAAAGGGACTTCTGGCTGTGTTAAATGTCATATGAATCAGTTGATTACCTGTGGGGCGTCAATGTTACACCAGCCTCACTGGCTTAGGACACTATTTAATGGAGTACACCCAGTTCTACGGTTGGAACTAAGGGGATTTCAATAAAGTAGTTGGAACTCTGCAAACAATTTCCATGAAGTTTAGAATGGCCAGCTGAGCTAGGTGCCTTCAAGAAACTCTTGTTTTACATCAGCATATAATTGACCACGTCCTTTTGTTATTTGTAGTTATAGAATTGAGTGTTGGACCATAAAGAAGGCACTTAAGAACTTAAGAATAGGAATGGAGTTGCTGAAGAAAGATGTTAACATAGATGAGTAGAAAAAGGACAAAAGTAAATATGAGAACATAAGATGCTTGAGGTAGGTTAAGCATGCAATATAGGCCTGAGGTAGTTCCTCTAAAGGAAACATCTCATCCTTTTTTGCTTCTACCACAATCTCGCCATTATTCACATTATCTTGAAGATCTTTCTTAGTTGTCTGCATGTTGTAGTTTATGAAGACTTCAGATATCATAGAATTAAGCATCTGAATCCTGTAGTTTTTGCTTGAGTTTCTTATTCATCAGAAATTGGTTCAATTTGTTTTTATGCATGTTTTACATGTAAGAGCTTTGTTTATGTTTATATCTTCATCTGCTTTATTATCTTGAAAGAATATTATGATTCATTCATTGAATAAGTAATGACATTAGATTTAATTGATTATATATGGCCCAAATCAAAATTTTAGATTTGACATGTCAGATATTGATAGATTATATCTCATAAATTTTAGGGTTTTTTTGCATATATATCCCTGTTAAAAGTATAATTGGGCCATAATCTATCTTATTTTTGCATTCGCACCAAAAAGGACGATTTTTTTGCACTAGAAACCTGGTCGTCACTTGCTATCACTGTCTCATACAATATTCTTTACCAGCTATTTTAGTGACCGTTAGATATTATTTGGACACTTTTCCCCCTAAAAGTTAAATAATTTATTTTACTATGATGGAGGGGCATTATGGTTCATTCTAATGGGTAAGGTCTTGCCATGCACTTCCATTGGCAGTTTCTAACAATTTCATCACAGCAGGTGACAATTGGATTTCTAATGCAAAAAAAAATCATCTAATAGGGTTTTTGGGAACATGCAAAAACAAGATGGATTATGGCTCAAATACAAATTTCACATGGGTATATATACAAAAAACCCTAAATTTTATATATTTTGCCGACCAATCATGCTTTGTATCTTTCAGAACATTGATAGTTGATTTTTTGAAACTTTTCAGAACATTGCAAGGTCTCGTTCAAGTGGATGTTTTTTCATGCAGCATAACGAAGAGTTTGTGGTTTTATGTTGGGTGTTGATGCATGTTTTGCTTTTGTTTTCAATAGAGGAAGATTTTTCATCTGTCCATAAAGCTTGCTTAACTGCTTTTCAGTATTTGACTGATTTTTGATACATGCAGAAGAAGTAGTTGAGAAGTACATGTTATGATTGCATCATTTTCAATGCTATATGTTATTGTAACAAACCTTTAGTGTTCTCTAATATCCTTCTCATGGATAAATATTTCAACATGATGCACTGCAGCTTTGCAATCTTGTAATTGCATAATTGATGGGCACAATAAGTAGTTTGTCTACTGTTTCTTTGAGTTAAACCAGATCTGCTCTTTATTATTTGTGTGAGTTTTTCATTGATTTTTTTCTTTTATGACCAATACTTATATGAGATTTTATTTTTCAACTCATTATGCAGGTAGTATAGGAGGAGTTTTAAGTGTCAGAGCTTTGAACATAGACATACATAAAACTAGATGTTCTGGCCTTGGCATACAATATGGGACAAAGATTTGTCAACTGAAAACGTATTCTAGCCCAAGGGGAATTCAGATAAGGCAGGATCGAGTGTATTTTGCTGGTTCAGCCAGAAACTTGTGGACATCTACCAGGCCATTGATTGTAGCATGTGAATCAACATCTCAATGTATGTGTTTTATACATCTCATAATTATTTCGATTTTGTCACTTCTTATATTCCAGCCTTAAGTTGAATATGCCGTATGCTGCTTTGGATGTAAAAGAAACACTACAATTGGGAAGAACATTTGGTCTTTAAAAGCCTGGTGAAATGTAGGAACCTGGGTCCTTCAGAACGTGACTAGTTATGATCATATATCCTCATAAATATAGCTAAATATGTTGGATAGGATTGTGTTCAGTGGAATTTTGCCAGCACTGTTTTCTTCAAACAAAACCATGGGATACAGATTCTCATTTCTATTTTATCATGTATTCAAGTAAACAGCCTATGCTCTTAATCATTCTCATTTTGTTATACATCTATGGGATTTTGTTATACTGTTCTTTTGGATTCTGGTTGTCTTTTTCAAAGTTCCAAAAAGAATCTGGAAAGCCGAAACCCATGTCCTTCTAAAATCTTTGTTGCCCACATTCTCTGGAAAAAGTATCCAGTCCTGAATCGAATTGAAAAAGAAAGTTGGGGAAAGGACACATACATTCATAAATTGAAATATGAATATGAAGTGCATTTAATCATGTTTCGCTGATCCTCTCTAACTTCTACCATTTATCATAGATTATATTTCTAAATATTTAGATGCAATCTATTCTTGTTTGGTGATGCAGTTGATGATTTATCAAAGGATTGTTTAGAAGAAAAGGAATCTGATCGCCGGACAACACAATTCACACTAAATTCATCAGAAGTGAGTCATAATGTGTTTAACTACTTGTTGTAGTATCACATTTGTGTTAAACACTCTGATCTTCATTTGATTTTTTGTTTTTTGTCATGCAAGAACATCTATTTGATGATCTCAGCTTGTCAAGTCTCTCTGTTTATTTGGTGCACATATTCAGTTCTAGATTACAAGATATGGGTTCCTCATTTCATTCATCCTACATGTTTTTCCAAATTAATAGATGATATTTCTTCCTTTTATAGGTGCAATCTCTGCTTACCAACATCTGTGATACAACTTCCATTGCTGAGTTTAAACTAGATGTAAGAAACTATACCTTTTAATATCCAAGGAAGCACTTGATTCTGAGCAAATAATTGATTCTATTGCCTTGTATCTGTTTTAAATTTCTGCACTCAGTTTGGTGGGTTTCGGCTCTATGTCAAGAGAGGTGTAGAAGAGAAAAGCATACCTCCACCATTGCCACCTCCAATGCCCCCACAAAGTCATACCTCCACCATTGACACTTCTAGTCAGAATGCTGCATTAAATGGTTCTCCTGCCACAACTTCCTTAACCATTTCAAAGCCAAAACCGGCAACAACTGGGATACAAAGATTTCTGGATGCTGCCTCTGATGAAGGACTAGTAATACTTCAGTCCCCAAAAGTGAGTCCAATTACACACATATTTGCCAATTTTTTTTCCTGAAGAACTTCATCTAAAGTTGTACAAAGTGCAGGTTGGACTTTTCAGGAGATCTCGTACTATAAAAGGGAAACGTGCACCTCCATCATGTCAAATGGTATTATGCTTCACATAACTAGATGCAGCTTTACATTGTAGAAAGTCATGTTTGTGGTTTAGAGTTGGAACAGAGGATCGATATGTTGTTATTATGGCACATTTAGAATACATGAGAGACTCTCTCTCATATGATATCTCCATGATTTTTGGTGCAAGATTTTATATCATGTGCAAACTGGAAAACAGAAACTTATGCGGAACTTATTTGCTGGATCATATCTCTACTGACATTAGAGCTAAGAGTTTCACCTTCCCCTGGTTGCATATAGTAGAGACCGCCTACTTCGTGCCCAGTGCAAAACATTTGCTTCTCTTCAGGTTTTGAAAGATACAATGGTCAGGGGAAAAGGTCGCTGAACAGCTAAAATATTTTGTAATACTACAAACAGATAAGAGATTCAAAGTAGGAACATGCAAAGCAGATGTCGAGACAAGGTGACTATCCAGTTTAATATTGCCATGGCCTGCAACAGTGGCTCTTAAACCACTTCCAACAAAATGTGAAGAGAACAGTGCAAAGACACTAGTCATATGAGTTGTTTTGACGAGTGAGCCTAGTGAGCAAAGGTGCTTATTGCAACACCAGAAATACCAGACTGAGCAGAAGTGGAAGAGGGTACAGAAGAACCAGTTTCAAGCTGAAAAGGAGCCTCTAGAGCTGTGCAATGTCTTGTGAGGACATGACCATAAAAGCACAACCCAAGGAACTGCTGATATGCTATGCAGAAGGAGCCAGCTGACCACCCACAGGGTGAGATGCAACTGCATTAGCTTGTGTTCTTTTGTTTCCATTCCGAATTTCTAAGATCTTTTTCTCAGGATGCAAGTCCCTACAGTCATAAGCAAGGTGGTTCTCCCCACACGGTGAATTCTAACTGGCTTGTCTTGTTTTCATCTTTACTTTGACTGGGTATTCCTTTTCCCACTTTTCCGTCCATTACTCACCAAGCCCGAAAACTCCAAATGCTGCTACTATTTGGAGGTCCAGTAATATCGTTCACGACTTTCTTGAAACCTTCCTCATTCAGTACTTCAAAATATATCCACTTCAGTGATGGAAACCGATCCTTGTTTAGATCGGCACATAAAAGTCTCACCCTCTTGGTTAAGGCCAGCCAAGAATATAAACACCATTTGTTGAACATAATTTAGGACTTGGGTGCTTCTTCTAGTCATCGATACAAGGCCAAGGCCAGCCATGAACTGGATGGTAGGCCAGCTTTTCCCATTTGCTTCTTGATGTGCCAAAGTAGGTAGTGAGGATTCCCTGCTTGGTCACGAATTGAATGAGTTGATGATCATGGACAACATGTTTTTGTCCAAACATTTCCTCAAGGAGGGTTCTCATTCACTCTTGCAGACTTGCACCAAAGAATGATTCGTTGATTTTCAGGATCAACTGAATTAAGAATCCAAGACATGACAATGGTATCTTCTAGGTGCCGATCTTCTAGATTTTGCTTCTCTGTTTTACCAATAATATAAGCACTCTTATTGGGGCTGGCAATGTAGATTTCTACTGCCACAGACCCAACCATGTAATTGTGTTCATTCAACTTCATTGGAGTGTATGAAGGGAAATACCATGACTGCCCATGTTGGTGTAGAGCATATCTGCAGGTTTGGTTGACTCTGAAGGCACCTCGAACTGTGTAAACTCTGACAAGATTCACGGTATACTGTTACCGTGAAGAAATAGAGCTGGGTATTAGAGCTACTGCCCCATGTACAACCCATCTCTTTCTTTAACCGTAAACATCATATGAGTAATGAGCAATGTTGGTACTCAATGGATGGATAACAAAGAAGGGTGACTCTCCCTCAAATCAAGCCCCAAGGACAAAGGAACCTGTTATATACCCTTGTGGCAGCAAGGGTAAGGCAAGATGTAGCCAACAAACTACCAAGGAGGGCAGACAGGTCACACTGATGTTAAAGGTGAAGCACTGGACCCTCTGACCTGGAGGGAATGTTGGGTTATGGGGTCCAGCAACTCCCTTAGGGATTTGCTGTTATTACGTGTTGGCCCAGGGTCGGGTGTGTGTAGTGGCATCGGTGTTTGACAGTCCAGCCCGCCGCAGGGACTAACCGCCCTATGCGAATCCCCTCATGTCCGCTCACTGCGTAGTGTGGGGTTCTGCGCTGTCATAAAGGAAATAGGGTCCGCGTTCACTATCAGCTCGAGTTTTTGGTGCAACGGTTGGGGCTTGATCTAACAAGTGGTATCAGAGTAAGGTTGCGGGTTCGAATCCGATTATGGGGTCCAACAACTCGCTTAGGGATTCGTTGTTGCTACATGCTTGCCCGGTACCGGATGTGTGTAGTGGCATCAGTGTTTGATAGCCCAGCCCGTCGCAGGGACTAACCGCCTCATGTCCGCCCACTACATAGTGTGAGATTCTGCGTTGCCATAAAGTAAATACGGTCTGCCTTCACTATCAGCTCAAGCTTTTGGTGCAACAGTTGGGACTTGATCCAACAGGGAATGGTCAACTAGAGCATTCAACTGGGCCACATACAAGAATCACGATGATGGAACTCCACAGGAACATGTGAAAATTGTAGGTTGCACCATGAGTGGCTCATTCACAGGCCTAAAACCATGTCACCAATCTCGTACCATTAAGAAATTCATGGTTAAATGCCGTTGTGAGAGAGAAATAGAAAGAGAAGGGAGGAAGAGGAGAGGAGTAGAGAAAGAGACGGGTTGCACAAGGTGTGGCTGCTCTAATGCCCAGGCTGTGCACCTTCTGTGATGTTTTATGATTTTGTCAACCTACCTAATTACAAATCTGACCCAAGGCATGAGTATTTACAGTAAAAGGCAAAAGACCTCAAGTTTAAGTTAACCAGATCCACTTTAGTGGGTCCGGTAGTCAACCTTCATCCTAATCAAATCCAAACAGATTCAAATCACCTGAATTATTGGCTTATTTTCTACTGATATGAAGTGGTTTATTCATGTAATGGAAGAAACTTGAATGGACAAAGCCTGTGACCCTAATTTTACCATTCTACTGTTATTCTCAATGGAAAATATGATGCATTTCAGAGACATTTCTAAGTCTTAGATGCGCTTTGAGGTTGGTGCCTAAAAAATCAGATGCAATGATTATTGCTATTAGGCAAACTGTTCGTGATCAATTATGATCCCTTGAACCCTTCATTGACAATACCTTGAACAATAGAGAGGCAGCTTCCATGTCTCTGATTTTTCCTTTTTGGTCCTGCTAAACATATTTGTAGATAAATTATTTGTCATAATCATATGTAATAGCTGAGTCATTTTCCAACTATGAAAGGGAAGAAAGAAGAAAATAGTTGATTCAATTGGACAAAGGGTTGAAATAAATGAAATTGAATATTAGCTGAAGTACAAAGTTTTCCTCAAAATCCAAAAATCTCTCTTGATATCTCTACAATTTTTTTCCAGTCTAAAACTCCCATTCATTGATCACTATTTTTGTGCTATTATACAGGAGTATTGGGAAAAGCTGTTTAGTTTCATATTGGTATTCATGATCTGCTCCACGCTCTACTAGCTCTAGATCTCTCCACTCGTTAGAGTTTTGCATCAGTAGCTTGTCTCAGTAACACGGTATTAGCACCAGTTGCTCTTTTGGTTTCTCCTCACTTGGCCCCAGTTCTTGCATGTTACTTGTCGTGCAATTCAACCTAGGTTAGTTACAAAGGAAGGATGCTGGTGAATGGTGTTTTATCCTATGCTGGATTCACAAGCCATTTTGAGCCTAACTTAGTTCTAGACGTCTATTTTTGTTAGCTCAAGTTTTGAAAGATAATGTCTACTATAAGAGAAGCCTTTGACTATCTCCTTTCATGAAAATCTCTTAACTGGAGGGGTTTTATTTCTGTTCTCATAAACATTGTTTGTAGTTAAACAATATAAAAGAGGGTGGGAGTGATATCTGAAGTCCAAAGATTTTAAGGACTGAAGTTTGAAAAACCAGCCAACCAGGTACAAGTTCCAGAGGTGAAAAAATCTTCTCTCTCTCTTTCTATCTTCTGCTGCAGTTCACTTAATGTTTGATTGAGGATAAAATTGTAAATTAGAGGAAGGTTAGACATAACTGTCATCATGTTGGTTGAAGTAATGGCCGCATTCAAAGTTTAAAGGGAGGCTCTACTTCAGAGCAATTTTAGCTTGCAGGAAGGTATAGACTAGTTTGCAGATTGGAAGGGACTAACATCTTAGAGTAAAATCTTAAAGAAACTAAAATCCTTTTAAGTTGTAATCACC
This sequence comes from Colocasia esculenta, assembly GCA_014218235.1. Lineage (NCBI taxonomy): Eukaryota > Viridiplantae > Streptophyta > Magnoliopsida > Alismatales > Araceae > Colocasia > Colocasia esculenta. Next base: position 96,178,694 of record CM024756.1, on the reverse strand, counting down.
AACCTAAGAAGAAAAGAGAACTGAAAAAGGAGAGAGGGGAATGATAAAACCTTGCATGTCTTCGTCATGCTGTAACATTTAGGTTGACATGTCTAAGCCATGAACTTTTTGCTCATGCGGGTCTACAATGTCCAAAGCCACATCTTTTTCCCTTTTTGTGGGAGGATGATAGTCTGTTTTTTCTGGGCCATTTCTTGATTTTTGTGTGATCCTTGTGGAGGCATGTGTTGGCCCACTTGATATGGCAGCAAGACTAACTTAGAGGGGGGGTGAATAGGAAATCTGAAAACTGAAACAAAAATCACCACTTGAAAATATTTGGTTAGTATAAATAAACGTGTGCAATGGAAATTAAGAACGCGAAAGCAAGCACACAAGGGACACATAGATTTATCCTAGTTCGGCCATTCTAAATGAAATCCTACATTCAGTTCCTAAGCAAACTCTTGGGATTTCGCTAACCACAAAGTAATCTTGGTCTTCCCTTAAACAAGGGCATACAACACCCAGTACCCCAGCTGGTCTTCTTCTTTTTCCGAGTAAGAAGGCAACCCACTGTTTCACCTCAGCCAGGTGCTTCTTTTACGAGCTCAGAAGCAACTCACTGTTACACACCCCAGCAGGTCTTCCCTTCAAACAAGGGGAACACTAGTGGAACACATTTGAACACAGAAGCTAGGACCTGAAGCCCCTAGATTAAGCTCAAGATGGTCACCACCAGACGCAAGCTGGTCTTCCTTCTAATCAAGGGGAACGCTTGCACAACAAGCCTTCTCTTCCAATCGAAGAGGAACACTTCTGAACACAGAAGCTAGGACCTAAAGCCCCTAGATCAAGCTCAAGATAAACAATGAAATGTTTGATCTGAGATTGAGCCTAAGAAGGAAAAAGTTTACAAGACAAGACTCTCCTTAGGCTAAACCCCCAGCTCTCTCTTTCGCAAATACACAAAGACACAAAGAGAGAATGAGGAAGAAGGAAGACAGCTTGAATGGGCTCGAACTCTTCCTCTCTTGTTTTGAGTGTGTGTAAAGTTGAATGCTCACTGGATGTACACTCTCTTGAATGATCTTCAGGTTCGCACTCTTTTTGTGTTTCTATCTTCAGTTTCAAGACTTCATCCTTTTATGGAGTAGCTTGAACAGATCCATTGAAGACTAGCCGTTGGAGCTTTTGCATCCGTTGAATTTCTTGGCTCTTTTCTTCTTCTGCTCTTAGCAGCAGGTCCAATATGTTGACTATGAGTAGAAGTGGACCTGCAGACATTAAATGCAAGGCAGATGATCAGACTCGTAAAGTCTTTTGTCAGGTGGCTCATACCTCTTTTTGCCTTATGTCTGTATTTCCTGCAGATAGCTAGAAATAAAATGTTGGTGCTTTTCTTTCGTTGCAGGAAGGAAAAGATCCTATGAGACAGGCAAAAAGATCTTCAGTCAGAGAAATAATAAGTTAAGCATATGAAGTGCGTTTGAATTTTCATTGGGCGCCAAAGAAATATTGAAACATTTGAAATGTAGAGGCATCGATGTTTCATGAAGATAATCGATGTTTAAAGACAATCGATGTGTTATAAAGATAATCGATGTTCAAAAAGATAATCGATGTCTAAGGGTAATCGATATTTAAAGGACAATCGATGTCCAAAGACATTCGATGTCTAAAGGCAATCGCTATCCAAAGGCAATCGATGTCCAAAGGCAATCGATGTTTGAACATAATCGATGTTACATGAGAATCGATGTGAGCGCAATCGATGCGATGCTAAGTAGTAATCTATGTTTTAAGTTAACTGTAATCGATGTCAGTTTATACAACAATCGATGTGGGCTTGAAATAGTAATCGATGTGGACTTAAAACCATAATCGATGTGGACTTTTATTCTCTAAACGATGTGGCACTTAGTCAGTAATCGATATGTATTGAACAACAATCGATTGTGCTTTCCAGTACAAATCATGAAACGATAGTGCCATAATTTATTATATTATGAGGAAAATATGATATTAATATATTTAAGTTAATCATGATTTTGTTATCACTAAAATAAAAAGACAAAATATAAGAGTGGTTCAACAGTATGATGCCAATCTTTCAGTATCACTCCAAAATTATCATGAACTCTTAATCTCTAAAGGAGGCATCTTAATAATATGCTTTTCCAATAAATGGACCTAATTCTTCAACTAGGAGGGAGGAAGCAAGGATAGGAATGGTTATGATTGATTATTAACGTTGCCTCCAAGTGATAGTTGGCATACTGTTCATTTCAAAATCACTTTCTTGCTAAATGTACATAACTTGGTTTTCTTATGGACCTGTTACAGTTTGGGTCAAGGATTGCAGGAGTAGGTCAGGTCCTGGACTTTGGCCTAGCCTGATCTTCTGCAGATCAGGATGGGGAATGGCTCAAGAATCAGGATATGTTTGGGACCAACTGATTTCAAAAGAATTCCAGCTGTTTCAAGCCAAATAGTTTCTCTTCATTCTTCTTCCTGATTAGAATAATGGTCTGTTTTTTTTTCCCCATTGAAAATGGATTTGGCATCAGCCTATTCCGAGGCAGATCAGCAATTAGGATTGGGACAGGCCGATCCCACAACCTTAGATTGGATGTCACACTTCTGCCTTTTTTGACGATATTACATTCTATGCTTGAACGTTCTTATCTTGTTTTGGTTGTCAGAAACAAGAGGTGAAGGAAGGACAGGTTCTCTGTTACATCGAACAGCTTGGTGGAGAGATTCCGATTGAGGTAACAATTTCCTGTCTCTGCAATTCATGGGTCCTTTTGCAACCATAATAGAGAGTTGAATTGCTTGTAACTGTGGAATTCATTACACACTCAGTCTGATGTCTCTGGCGAGGTGATCAAGATCCTGAGAGATGATGGCGGTGCGTGGTGCCGACTTCCGAGATAAATTCTGCCACACATTTTTGTGCCCTTGGTATTCTAATTCTGACCTACTTCATCTCATTTTTCTGCAGAACCGGTGGGATATGGCGATGCGCTGATTGCCCTCCTCCCCTCCTTCCCTGGGATCAAGATGCTGCAGCAGTAGTCAGCTTGAAGTCTTATAGGTAGTGGTGGCTGGTTAGTCTTCACCAGATTCCTTTCCGGAATGATCAGTTCTCTCCCTCCCCAACTGAAAGAAGAATAAAAGCTTTCTGTTCTAGCATTTCAGCCCATTGTCTCTAGTTGGGCACAACATTCTCTACATCAGAAGTTCAGAACTCCTGATACTATGATCATGATGGATGTCAAATGTCTTTGAAAGCTCATGTTTCTTTGGTGGATGCAGCTTGGACCTCCCTTTCTAGTTCTCTATCTTCACAGACGTGACGTTGATACATCAAGTGAATCAGTCCAAGTGGGTTTATAAAATAATAAAGTACAATTATATACCCAGGTGCGCAATAAATATTATTTATTCATCTCATTCTTAACCTCTGTTTATGTATGTTCCCACTATGGTGTGATCTCTTGGATCCGACGTGAGTCAGTATGGCTGGACCGGGTCTAAGAGGCATTACATTAACCCTTTCATATTTTCAAGAGAAAACACAAAGTGTGACGACCTACTTCTGCTCGCTATGGTTATACCAACCCACGTTAGACGAGAGCGAGGCATCACAGGGGGAAAGACTCTTACAGTGGATAGTTGGGTTGAGATATACACAAATAGAGAAAGTAAATAACTCTTATTTCATCAACTTTATAATTTACATATCACAATCTATATAGTCCAAGAAAAGAAAGAACATAAAATAACATAAACTCTCATAACCAATGTCTAAGTACAATGTCAATTAATAAAACTAAGCTAACTAAAGTCTTGAATGAGTTACTCTTCAAGTTCCTTGTCGGATCTCGTTAGCTCTTCCTCTCCTCCTGAAAAGTCAACAGGAGTGAGTCTATATAATATACTCAACAAACAAACAAGAAATCTAAATCTACAATCTACAATATAGTAAACTTTAAAATAACATGGTACACATATAAATATAATATTCACATGTTATCATATACATAAATTCTATTCTCACACTTAACAATTATCATGGGTAGCAATTAACACTTAAGCATACAAAGTATTTAAATCACTGAAAATTAATGAATAATATTTAACATGGAATGCATTAACAATACTAATAACATGTAAAATTATGAGATAGTAAGTGAAACACTAACATAAAGCAATAGACACTAACAGTAGCGGTAGACAAAAGGTAGTAAGTAGTGGACTATAAGCAGGAAACAATAAATAGTAGACAGTGCCAATAAATAGTACCAGTAGAAAGTAAACAGTAGGTAGAACAGTGATGTAATGTCCCGACACGGAATCGGAGCGAAATTACAGTTAGTAAATAGTACAGAGCGATAAATAAACATCAACCATTGCACATTTGGAATAAAGCCAAATGTAATCCAACTTCATTGATAATTCATCATCTAACTATATAGTCACCAATCAGAGCCAAAACTAGGGCCCAAAGTACTTTATTCAACTCAAACTATTACATACTGACTAACTGACAACTAACTCATAGCTAAACTAACTATCTACTAAGCACGGGTTGATAGTCGGGTCACTCTTGAGCATCATCCTCATTTCCCTCCTTGTGTGTGTGGTAGTCTCCATCCGACTCACCTAAACATATGAAGTATATAGGATGAGCGAATAACGCCCAGTAGGACTTAATATCTCGTGTAAACAAGTATGGTTTAATTGATAAATGTCTTAAATGCAGGATAACTAGAGAGCATAGTCAAGTAGAGCAATGTAACGACAGTAAGAGAACGATATCACTAGTACATGGAAAATAGCACAGCAAATACGATAAAGGATTGACCACATAACGAAATAGAATATAACGACTGGTCGATCATTTTATCAACCAAGAGAGTATAGTACCGCACTTGAATAATTGCACTTTGATTGTCATAGATTAAATTGTGATAGTAACAAATGACACTGAATGCATGCGTACACATTCTGATCGTGTAACCCTCGCGAGAAAATGACACTCTTTGGGAGCTCTCCCCAGGACCAGACCGGGCCCTATTGCATTGTCATAGTCATATTTGTTATCTTAGACAATCAATTGTATGGCCAAAATAGAGTACCAAGAATAGATAAGAGAAGTAGATGAAATAGATGAGAGTGTAGAATGAAAGTGAACAGATGAGAGTACAAGGATAGTAGATGAGACGGGGTACAATCGTAATACAACGTTAACACCGATAAGAACAGTTGCACAGCACTAGGCCGGGTGCCGGCAGTCTGGTAGAAGTCACATTCGCCTACTAGCCGTGCCATGACCATGGGCTAGATGGTCCGGTGTGATCCAAAGGTAAGAAGGAAACACTAAGGCCATTGGATCGTACTGATCCCTAAGGTGTAACGGGTTTTGGGGTACAACCAACTCGTCGACAAAGGACGTGCGCCAAAGCCAAGGAGACTTACGGAGGCCTTGACAAGGAGTCCCTGGTCTAGTTAGGAGTATTCCCGATGGAGAGGTGGTCCATGCCAAGAGAAAGTGTGTAATGAAACGTTGTCCATCTTGCCTCGAGTCCTCGAAGGCAGAGGAACGCGATCACGGTATACAAATCATGCGATTAAAATGAAGACAAGTGTTAATAATAAATTAAATGAATTTTAGTAATTAATTACACTTAATTACCAGATACACTATTGATTAAATTTAATAAGGTCTCATTGCAAACATGTATGTTTAGTGTGTGCAAGTGTAAGAAATCATGAGTGCATGAAAGATTGTGCACATGGCTTTTAAACTTATTAATTTCATGTAAATATTACTCATTAATAGTTAACAGGTCGAAATTGTTCATGACAATACTTATCTAAGGCTAAACAAGATTTAAATGGCATAAATAGTAGGGTTATATGTGTATTTCAGGTTCTAGCCATTACAGTCAGATCGCGACGTCGGCCGCTGTCGCGATCAGATCGCGACAGGGGTAGCCGACGCGTTGTCTGCGTTAGATTCGACATGTTCAGGTACCGTCGAGACGCCGTCACGACGACGCGTACATGCGTCGCGACAGGTCAAGGTGGTGCGTCCAGGTCGGGCCGACCTGCAGAGAATGTCGCGGCGCAGAGTTCTGTCACGTTCATAACGCGACGTGACCCTTTGTTGCGATGAGGTTGAGGACGTGACCTGTCAGACTGTCGCGTTCTCAGAGCCTCGCCCGAGCGCTGGCAGATGGTGCAGGACCCTTTGGATTTGGTCTATGCCATCTAAACTTGACACAATGCACTTTAAAAATATAGAACAAATTGCATACACCACGACAAATCATGAAATCAGTCTTGAATGAAACTAGACATGTAAATCTATCAACAGACACAAGTAATTAGGAAATGGACAAGGTTTGTGCATGCTTTAACAAGGTTACATTTTAGTGACCTAAACATGCGTAGTTCATAGAAAATGAATTAATTCTCAAAGGATGCATGATGGAATTTTGGGAAACTAGGGGCGTTTGAAAGCTAACAGGATGTAGTATTTATGAGAATAATATCATGGCATGGGATCGAGTACATGCTTGGATTTAAGGTAAACAAGAGGGTTCAGGTGCATGATACTGACAAGGATTCAATCATTTAATTCTCCCTCATGGAAGAATGAAAAAATAGTGAAACGATAGGACTTTCAAAGAGGGGTGCATGGGCTACCTAGGGTTAAAGTTTCATGATTTGTGCTTGAGAGATTGCCCACCTTTTCTCGTTGGTAATAAATCCTAGGGTTGAAGACGAAGAAGAGCAGAAATCCCCTCCTCTCCAAGCTTCTCCTCCTTGCTCCTCACGTCCACAGCCTTCCTCCTCGTCCACCAAGCTCCAGCCACGAACTATGGGATGGTAGGGACGGATTTGAGGTGTATTAGGTTGCTAATAGAGTCCTACCCTTCTAAAACTCCTTCCTTCCATTAAATTCTGAATTTCTATATTTATCACCTCCTTTCCTAGCATTTATCTCCTAATTAGGATTGGGAAGAGAGCCAATTTCGTGGGAAAAAGGTTAGGATAAGTATAGGACTCCATTCTAGGATATATATGACTTATTTAATATATATCTTATCCCTTTTATTAATTACTATTATTTTTAATACGAATTTCACTTAATTAGCTCTCATCTCATGATGAGCTCTTCACATTTGGGCCCAACAATCCATGTTAGGACCATTAGTAAAACCCATTACTAATTTATCTTAATGGGTATAATTTAATTTCCTTTAATTCAATTATTTCTTCTTTATTCTAATTTAATTCTATTTATTCACATTTATTAAATTAAAGATTTTTATTTATTTTGATTTAAAAATCAAGGTTACTACAAGTGAGCAGTAACAGTGGTTAGTAGCAGTAACAGTAGCCAGACACATTCCCCAAACCACCACTAGAAGGCCAGTATAGTCAGTCAGTACTCAATCGCCTAGGCAAGATAATGATGAGTGTTGGTTAACACGCGTAACTCAGAGAAGCTCTCTCCACCCTAACCATTGAATAGTACAAGCACTGAACATCTCCAAGATTTCAAACCCCATTGCCCTCGAGGCCAGTAAACAGTAGACAATGTGAACTATCTCATAGGGGCATTTTTATGGTACGACTCAGTAAACCCACTATGGCAGTAGTGTCCTTTGGGAAATTAATAAGCAATCATGCAGTAATCATCCTTACTATATCTGCAAATACAATACAAAAACACGCATCATGTTGTTTTCAGATTAACAGTAACTAAAGTTCAACTAATTGAAATCATGTTGTTAATTACTATAATTACATAGATTAACTTAATTTGACACATGATGCTTTAATAACACATGACAGTGTAGAAATACCTACAACACTAAAAAAAATCTATAAAATTGATAAAACATAAATCTCAGATAGTAGACCGAACCATAAAAATTTCACAATTTTATAACAAACATATAAATTACTATAATTTATAAACTATTGTCATTAGGGCTACCAACGGGTCAAATTCGGAATCGAAAATAGGTGTTTTTGCTTCCGCATCCTATACGAAATATCAAAAATGGAATTAGAATTGGAAATGAGTGTTTCTGCTTCCGCATCCATTTTTACTTTTTAACAGAAAATCGAAAACAAAATCGGATCTAAAATCGATAATTTGGAAACATCTATGTGACATCAACATGTGAATTAGTAGAACCACATATTCAAATCCTACAACTTTAAATGTAAATATATTAATCCACATTGTAATAACATTTTGATAAATATAAACAACTCATATGCACAAATTATATGGATGTCTAGATTTATAATATCAAATCATAAAATCTTAGATCAATCTATTAATTCACATTGCAAGAACACTTGGATAACCATCACAAATTCATAGATCCACAATGCATAGGAATGATAGGATCCATAACTAAAATCACATAATTTAAAATGTAAATTTACCAATCAATAAATATATATTCTCAACTACAACTCATAATATGTAATAACTAATACAACATTAAATCTAACTCACATCTCTATTCACCGATCACATTCTCTCCATCTTCCATTACAATGTCCCCTACAAAATGAAATATGTGAGTCATGATAATACTACCATGTCTATGGTTGTCGTCAAATACCTAGGGATAGATGAAATTGCTTCTCCAGTTGAATGAATTGGATTTGTGGATTCGGAATGCTTGTTTTCGTTTTTGCATCTTATAAGATTCGAAAATTCGATTCGGAATCCTATAAGCTATCAGACCTATTTTATTGGAGTTCTGAATCCTATAAAAATTATGAAAATGGATCAAAATATCAGATTTCAAGTATCCATTGATAGCCCTAATTGTCAAGTAAGGAAAACATGTTCCGATAAATACTTATTAGCCACAAAAATCCTAAAAATAGAAACACATATGAACATGATAGACATGAACAACTCTGTAAAATATCTCGATTTATATCAACATGAATAAAGCATATTATAATTATCTTTATTTTCTAACAAATTTCCCATCACTTTTCTTTGTAAGAAAATTATAAACATAGCTACAGTAATCCAAAAATTACAGTATATTATATGAAGATCTAGTAATATTAAACACCTAAATCAAAGGAAAAATCCATCCACATGCAGATCTTTCACTTAAACACATGTTTGCATATAAAACAGGCAAAATTTGAAATCTAGGAAGAAGAACTTAGCGGCAAGATCGATCGCCGCTTACACAGGGTTGATGGCAGGAGATAGTTATGTCAAGATGATCTTGCCGTCACAGTTTCCCATCGTCATGGGATCTTGGCGGTAGGGTATCATGCCGTCAAGTTCAGAAGAAACCGAAAATAGAACTAAATCCAGTCATGCAAATCCAAAATTCTCATGATTTAAGGTGTATAAAAATCTATTAAAAATACATGATATACAAATTAAGACTACAGATGTAAACCCCAAGTTTACTTGCCTAGAAACGGCCTACCCATGACAAATTAAATTCGACGAAGCTACTCCAAGCCCTAAATGAACCCTTCACAAGATCTCTTCCACAAACAATCTTCAAGTCGATTCCCTCGTACAGTAGAGCCTTCTGAAGTCAAAGAAGCAAAGCCCTCACTCTGATCGGCACGAACGGGGTTGGGGATGATGGATTTGCTCCTCCAAAAACCCTCTCTCTCTCCCCTCTCGAGAAGAGCTTACAACAAGCCAAAGATCCTAACCACGGGTTAAACCCACCTATTTATAGAGACTTAACTGACGCACAGGGTAAGAGACCTAATAGGGTTACATTTTCTACATATAGGATTCGGCATAGGGGCCGTTAAGTCTATCTACGGAAGAAAAACTAGAGGGCAATGTTGACTGCTGTTAAGCACAATTTGGCGGCACTCGATGATGCCATCAAGAGCATATTGGCGGTGATCTATACTACCGTCAATATCCTCCGACCCAGAAAATAAGAAAACATCAAAATAGGGACTTTTAAATACATAAAAATTAGAAGACTCATAACAAAGCATACACATTCATAAAGAAAAATGTAGGGCCTTACACAAAGAGAGGACCAGAGTGTCACCAAACTAAGAGGCTCCCCCTCTGTCGACAAACTCATAGAGGGAGAGAATAATTTTCAGCAAAAGATATTTCTTCTTCTAAATCTTACAAAGTTTTTAGTCTCTTTTCAAATAGGTGTTGTCATAGATATTAAATTGTAGCCCTAAGTACCACTATGCTATACTTTCTATCATAATAAAATATGTTACAGAAAAGAGTGTTACAATACAAACCTCAAGAATATGTTTTGAGTGATTAACAAAACTTCTAAAGATTACTTAATGAATATATTTTCAGCAATAATAAAATATCTAAAGATCACTTAAAGAATATGTGTTCAGCAATTAACAAAATGTCTAAAGATCATATAAGGAAGACACTTGAAGTAATCAATAAAGTATCTAAGAAAACATTTAAGAACAACAACGAAAGTAGCTAAGCAATAAGTTGTTGAATCATTTAAGTAAATGACCAAGTGTTGAATGATGTCTAAGTAACAACCTGTGTAACATTGTGAGTAATCCGATTCAAGTTTAAGTTGGGTTTAATGTGGTGTTTCGGGCCAACATGTGACGACCCAACTAGTAAATTGGCCCAACAACCGTGCTAGTTAGTAGACTTTCCAGGAAGGTCACCCATCCTGGGACTACTCCTAACTGAGCATGCTTAACTTTAGAGTTCTTTTCTTTTTCGAGCTCTGGAAATGACTAGTCTAAGTTGTTGGTAGTCTACTAATTTAGTCTATTTAACATATTCTTATATGGGGTGCTACAATCTACCCCTCTTATATAATGAGGTCCTCGTCGCTGCTCACATATAGCACACAATCAAACTCCAGGCAGGCAGGATTCTAGAGGTGTTTCCAACAGGCTCAAGAGGTGGCTCCCACTATGTAGCACTTTGCGTCATTATGGGGACTTAGTTCCTGCACTTCTGACTAAGCAAAGCTCTGATACCATTTGTGACGACCCAACCAGTAAACTGGCCCTACAACGTGCTAGTTGGTGACTTCCCAGAAAGGTCACCCATCCTAGGACTACTCCCAACTGAGCATGCTTAACTTTAGAGTTCTTTTCCTGCTCGAGCTCTGAAAATGACTAGTCTGAGTTGTTGGTAATCTACTGATTTAGTCCATTTAACATATTCTTATATGGGGTGTTACATAATGTGTGGCCGATGGGCCTTGTTTGAGGCTTGGTGTGTTGTGTGGGTGTCGTGGGCTAGAGATTTGGGCCCTCATAGCCCACTGGTTCTTTGGGTGAGAACGCGACGGGGGTGTGCGTCGCGTTCTTAACACGACCTTCTCCTGCGACGCATTCTCATTGCCGTCTTTTCTGGGATTTTATCGGCTTGCGCGAGGTGTGGCACGCGACGGGCTAACGCGTGGTAGTGTTTTTGTGAACGTGACCTCCGAGTACGTCACGTTATTAACGCAACGGTCACCTACGGCGCGTTATCATTTCCGAAGTGTTTAAGTGGGTTTGGTCGGCGAAATAGAGGAGGAAGCTCTGTTCGTCCGAGGAGGAGTTTTCTGGCGATGACTCTCGACGATTCGGCTCAGGAGTTGCTATTCGGCACCATTTCCATGTGAGGAGGTTGTTCAGAGTGTGTGATCGTCGATTTGCATCGTTCTTCGTGTTCTTGGAGATGGTAGGGGAACGTCCCTCGTTTTTAGCTAGGTTTGTGTCGTTTGAAGTAGAAAAGCATAGATTGTTGCGTGTGTAAGGTTTTCGTCAAGTTAGATGTTTTGTATGGATGTGAATCGATATAAAATGGTGTTTCTGGGTGATTTCTGGTTGAGCTAGTGTGAGTCGATGTTCTGTCTAAGAATGCGACGGGTCGGGGGGACGTGTTCTGAACGCGGCCTCTAACCTCGACGCGTTCTCATTGTGAACATGGCATATTGGGACGCTGCATTCTTAATGTGGCTTATTGGTTGACCGAGTTAGGAACATGACCTTTTGGGCCGTTGCATTCTTATCGCAACCGTGGGCTCCGTCGCGTTCTGTTTCTCGAAGCTTTTGTGTGATGTTTGGCAGTGTGGGTCCTGTGTGGGCCTCATTTTGGTTATTGAGTGTTTGTTTAAAATATTTAAAGCATGTTAATATTAGTAAAGCATGATTTAGTGTTAATGTTAAAGATTATGGATAGTTAGTGGTTCATATGTACCATGTAATTATGTTAAGCATGTAAGAGGTATATGGTTCTTCAGTAGAGTATTTTAAGATGTGAATATATGAGCTAAGGTTATGTGTTAACTGATGTTAAGTAATTATGGATTGTCGTGGTTTATGAAAGAAAGGTTTAAGGGTGAGATTATGTGATCGTTTGTGACTTGTGTGGTTTGCCGTGTTCGGTGGTTCGATGCTTATCCGGATTGTCTCTTCAATCAGGTACCCTAGTTCTTTGTGAGCCAGACACATTTGTCCCGGTACTGTATGTACCGTCGAGATCTGTGTTATCGTTCTGGACACCCTCACTTGTTGTCGAGTAGCCCGTCCGGCTGAGGGAAAGATGACAGTGGGGCAGCAACTTGTGGTGTGCGAGTACTTTCTGTCTGACGTTTGTAGCGTGCTCGTGGTTGGAGAATAACACCAGTAGACGTACTGGTCCCCAACTAGTCGTGTGTTCCTAGTGCCTCACTATAGGGAGCTTCGGCCAGAATCCCTAAAGGTGCCAGGCATAGGTTTGCAGCTTGCGTGGTGTATAGTGTGGTGTTGGTTGGTCTCCACAGTTTCTTGGTACTGTAGAGGTGGAGCTACAGTTAGACTTCTGTCTATGGCCGTGAGACTGGAGAGATTTATGCTGTTTCTTTATCTAGAGCAGGTGCTAGACTAGCTATAAGGTACCGTGGTCTGAGTGGAGTGTCGTACTTTCTGACTCAGGCTTTTCTTTGTAGTTGTGGTTACTTCTGTACTTTGTGTTAATAGTCATTGATTTATACTGGATTATGTTTAAATTATGTAATAGATGTGGTAGCCTAGTAAGCTTGTGGTTAGGGCTCTGCGGTGTCTTGAGAATGTGTTCATGGTGCTTCATTAGCTAATGTTATTATTTAGTTATCTTTAATTGTGGTCCTTCTGTGCTAGTTGGATTGATGAGATGATTCCTGTTAGTTATGTTACTTCCTTAAATTGTTATAGTTGCACTTGTTACTGTGGTTACTGTTGGTTGTGTGTTTTGTGCATCATTTGGGGGTTTTTCCTACTGAGCCAGTGACTTGTGAGCTCACACCTCTACAGGTTCTCTTCAGGGGTTTAGCAGCGAACATGGTTCTCGAGGGCGGACTTCTACCACCAGCAGTTGTGTGAGCTGAGGCTCTTGTTGTACACCTCAAGGTATATCGCAGGTAGTTGTACTTTTCTTTTGAACATGTAACAATGGATTGGCACGATGTAATTTTATAAATGTGTATGAGATCATGTACTTATCATGTATTTTATACAATGTGGTTATCTTTTATATTCTTACTGGACATGTGTGTCTGATATCCCTTGCGAGACTTCGGTCTGTTTGTGGAGGACGGGTCTGGATATGGACCCTTTTTTGGACATATATATCCAGTGTCGCTACAGTTGGTATCAGAGCAGAGTCCAGTTAGAATATGAAGAGACATTAAGATTACAATGTCCCAAAACATGTTTAATGTCCACTATTGTAGTAACCTCCATGGGCTTTGTATAGTTTTTGTGTATATGTGTTATGTGTGTTTGTGCTAATATGTTATGGAATCAGAATGTGGAACAGTGGTGGTGTTGTTGAATAGTTAGCTGAGTCAATGGGAACAGTAGTGCAGTGGTACAATGTGTATTGTTCAGGTATGTAAAAGGGTATTTGATATGGATATAGCAATGTGATGATGTTATTGTGAAAGTGTATTGCTGGTTGTGAATAAGTGGTTACAGAGGATTGAAAAGAGAAAATCAAATATATGTAATGTGTTTGTAAGCATGTTAGCAGTATCGGTAAGAAGTTTGGATGAAGTAGTAATGTAGAGTTAAACTCAAATGATGTGTCAGTAAGTAAGGAAACAATGATAGTAGAGTTGAGAAAGGTATTGTTGCTAGAAAGATGTTCCGCATCAGAAAGCTTTGTACATGGTTGATAAGAGTGTATGCAAATTTAAGAATGATGTAATGCCAAAGTGTGTTAGTGTTAGAAAATTTTGCGTAAGGTTGGTAAGGGAATATGCAGATGCATGTGATATAGTGAGAAAGGAAGCCAATGAAGTAGGTTGTTGGTTGAGATTTTTGAGAGTTTCAGAGGTTAAGTATTCAGTAAGCATGTTAAGGTTTGCATGTAATAAGTGGAAGGTTGTAAATATTACAGTATCAGAAGATGGTTAATGATAATTTGGCAGTGAGATGTAGTATGTAATAATGGTCAAGGTATGGCAACAAATTATGTTTAGAGGAAAAATGTTATGTTAGATAAAGCAGGCTGAAGTATTGTCAAGAATAGTATGATTTCAAAAATGTAAGATTTAAGATTTGTTAGCAAAAAGATAAGGCAAGAAGAGATAAGTTGGTTCAGAAATTGATAAAGGAAGTTAGTTCCAGTGAAACGATGAAATATGTGCTAGAAAAATGAAAGTTGCAGATAAGGTTAATGGAGTTTATGTTTGCTTAAGGGAATATTACTGTTAATGATCATTTCATAGTGATAGTGTTTTCAGTGTTCAGAGTAAAGCAAATATAGTAGAATAAATTGAAAGATGGATGCAGTGATTAGATGTGGATTAATGAAGATTTCAGAATTTGTGAAGTTTAGGCAGTTTTAATGCAAATAAAGATTTCAATTTTTGCAATAATGGTTCAATTTTTATAACGACCCGACCTCCCGAACCCCCGCCAAGGACCCCCGAAGATCGCGACGCCACCACACGGATCCGAAGACCTGGAAGGGTTAGAATAGTCTAGTGGAGATAAGCAATGAATTCAAATAACTATAACAAGAAGTTCGTACATTAATAAGGAAATTATGTACAACATGTCCCAATAAAAGTACAGGTACAGAAAGAAAGGTGCAGTCCTTAAGGGGCATACCCCGAGGACTAGCAAAAAGGCCACTCTCAACTCACGGTACAAGAGCTCTCACGCTCACAACTCACACTGCTGGCAACGCACGGCGAACAAGCCGCCACCACGACTGTCTGGCAACGAACTCCTGTGACAGTGAGTCCCTACCTGAAGAGAGTATGGGGTGAGCCTCGCGAACAAGGCTCAGTAAGGATAACCAGTCCCTTACCAGCCAGAGCAGCAGGAACTCCAACAAAAGTGGAAGCAAAACTACTCTAGAAAGCAGTAAAGCGAGAAACGCCTACCACAGAGTACTACAAAGTAGCAGAACAGAGTAAACACCACGACCACAACCAGGGTCGGGCCAAACACGACTCCCACAGAACTAGCAGAGTCAAACACAATGCGGAAGCAACACCTTGACACACCCTCCGAGACAAAGGAGCTCACGGAACACTGGAGCAACCACGTGAGACCAGAGTCTCACGACACAAGCACCAACATCCCAGACCTCCACGAGGTCGGGAAGGGAACAACCAGGTGTCACCACGAGAGACACCGAACAACCACGTGAGAAGCACCGTCTCACCCACAGGCATGGCCACCTCAGACCTCCACAAGGTTGAGGGCCCACAAGCAGAACCACACTGCACCTCAGACACGCCACGAGGTTAGGGAACTACACCCTACAGTGCCACCATAGACGGCACCAAGGAACAGGTTACCGAAACAGTAGTCGGGTGTCTGCACCAGGCACCCTGAGAGAACCCGCAGAGCGGAAACCACTGAGCACGGCCCACGAGGCCAAACCAACCAAGCCCAGGAAGCGAGACACGGCTAGGCTACAACCACCGTGTAAACCAGGGCAATGAGAACATAAGCTTGGAAACAGCGTGTGAAAAACAATCACAACAAGAACAACCAAGCCACCGCCATAGGCTCTAAGAGGAGGACACACCGTCCACAACCTCTAGCACGCTGGCCGCCAACTCTTGCCTACAACCTCCCCGGTAGAGTGAGGCTAGCGAGTCATAGCAAAACAAACACACCACCACAGCTCGGCTGAGCTGCGGCCCCACGCCTGACCTCCCTACGTGGCTCCGGAACCAACGCAGAGCAAGGCAGTGAGAAGGACTAGCTGGTTCGCACTGGAAGAGCACCTCAACCACCTTGGAGACCCAGACCAGCTAAGAGAGCTCTACAAACGGCTCACGCCGTTGCCCCCACCGTTTTCCCCTTCTGCTCCAAGTCCGTGACTTGAGCACGCCCGTCGCCCGGAGCAACCCCCTCTGACATAGGCGTGCGGCCGGGGGTCCCATGTAACGGTAACAACTTTCTCGCGGATAAGCCCTCAAATGCCGAGCACGGGCGAAAGAGAACTGGCATGGCAACTACCAACAGAAACAACACAGCTGGCTTGTAACCAAGGCAAGCACAGCAGGCACAGGCACGCACGGCACCCCTTCCGAAAACCCCCAGAAGGGCTGTCGGCCACGTCAGCAAGGCACAGCCCGAGAAACCGAAAACACCACCAGACAGAATAGAAACCATCACTCTTCAATAATCGATTGACATACAGACAATCGATTTGTTAGACAGACGCGAGCCTCCTAGCATAGCCGCTAGGACACACACGACCACGGTGTCATCTTCGGTCAATGAACACAGTGAGCCAACCTGCCGTGTTCCTCACCAGAAGGTTCGGAGGGCAACCCTGCCCTGGGGCACAAGCCGACACGCCAAACGGGCCACAGAAACACCCACGGAAACACAGGTCTTGTCACGTCCTCCTGAGCCGTCGCGATGGCATCGTGACGGCCAGGGCCACCGCGACAAGAACCAAGTCACGACAGGGGCCGCGCGTCGCGACAACCTTGTCGCGACGGGGCAGGGCGTCACGACACGCTGTTTTGGCGACAGAACACTAGGTCGCGACACAACTCTTATCGCGACGGCCCAACGCGCTGTGATAAGGTCACGTCAGACCAGGGCGATGCCTTCTCTGATGTCGCGACACGCTCGGCGGTCGTGACATCAGTAGGAAGGCCGACCGTCGGGATGCTACATCCCGGGGTCCCCCACACGATACAACCAAAAACACAATGGTGGGGAGCATGGTGAAAGCTGTAGAACATGCAATCACACACAAGGACCTCTAAACACCCGGAATGGAAAGGGGTACAAGAATCCCTACAAATTTGGAAGAACTAAACCCCCAAAAAGACCTTCACGAAGCCACGACCGCCTCCTCCTCGCTCCACGACGTCGCTCCCGAGCTCCACACGAGCCGCCAACGCCACCAAGCTCCAACCGCCAGAGAGGGGAAAGCTTTTCCCCTCGGAGAGGAGGAGGGAAAGGAGAAAGAGCCAAAGAAGGGAAAGGGAGAGCCGGCCAAGGCTTTTAGCCTCCGGCCCCCAGAACGCGCGGGGTGGGGCATCGCGATACAACCCTTATCGCGACGGCCGCCTAGAACGTGCCCAGAACGCATCCCCAAGGGACGCCGCGACAACCTGACAGGTCAGTCTGCCACGCCTGCCACTCTGACAGCGTCAGACGACCAAAAACGTGAAAGCAGTCCTACCCATGAGCCGGGCGCGACAAGACACAATGCGAACACTGCGTTGCACTGGTGTCGACCTGTGGAATGTCCACACGCCACACTCCACACGGCGTACTAACACGTACTAGGTCGAACACGTTAGTGGCCAGTCCCCCACACAAACGGAAAGTCGGAAAGCCCGAGTGTTATATAGTATCCACAAAAAAATAAATTGGCCTCGAAATTAGGGTGAAAGTAGGGAGAAACCTGTCGAGAAACAATTGGTACAAAGGGACCACTATCGCCCGCGACTTCCCAGTGGTCGCCACCACAACCCTGCCACAAGGGAGTGCCAAACCAACATCCGACAGCTCACAGAGTGCACCCCTACCGGTGCAGAGCACACAAACGGATGTCGACAACTCCACAGGTGCGGCGCACACCAAACCGACCAGAAACACTGAAACGCCAGTCAAAAACCACACGATTGAGCCTTCAATAGCCACGCTATTGAGACCAACTGGTCAGTAACTCACTATGTCACCATGACTAGATAGGGTCCCATCTACTGGCGGCAACTGAGGAAATGCCAAGAGGTCATCCACAAGACTCCGCTGAATGGCTCCGCACAACTTAGCAATAGCTAGCACCTACAACAAGGCCAATAGAGCTTCTTAATGGTGACCCAAAACCAATAGAAAAAACGCACGTGGAGAACCCACGGCGAGCAAGACGTGTCCGACGACATCACTAGATCTCACCCAGATCATCCTCGTGTCTGACTAGACACCCATGACTGTGGAGCCACAGAAAGCTGAACTACACACTCCACAGGCACACGCGCAGAGGCAAAACCAAGGAAGACGTCTGATGTTGGCAAGGCCAAGCAACTCAAGACGTCAGCAACCGCACAGAAAATGAAACAAATGCAGAGGTCGGGGGTAGCACGTCGACCTCAAAGAAATTCAAACCAAAACAGGGTACCCCAACTGAACACACTCGTCTCCAAGGAGAGAGGGGAAACCTGGACACTGGCCACGACCAAAGCCTAGCGTACCACCGATAGGGCTACCTAGACAAGGAAAAAGCAGCCACCCCACAACGGTAATGGTGTAGCCACAAGGCACGACCAACACAAAGTGTCCCAGAGGCGGAAAGCTCAACGCCTCGAACATCGAGCAACTCACGAAACAACGCACAAAGCTTACGATCAAGGCACACGGCACACACACGGTGCTAACACCAGCACCAGGAGCCACCCAAGTACAACACAATCCACCAGGGCTCCATATGGCACGAAAACAAACCACTCGAACACGAGCAGAGGGTGCCACCACAAGCACCAAAACTCGGCAGGATGCAACACGTTGCACCAACGGCCAAACAACATGGCTAACAGGAAGGACTCTCCACAAGAGACCTACCAAAAGCCGCCCACAAGAAAAACCGTAAGCCACAAAGGGTAGAACAGGCCACACCCGGCCACGAACCCTCAAGGCACAAGGGACACAAAACATTGAAAAAGAAACACACTCCGGTGCAGTACACAACCCGCACCAACGGCCTGAAATGACTCAAGGCCAACAGAAAGGGACTCTCCACTAGAGACCCACCAGAGAAACATGTGAAAACTAATAGCTCAGCTCAAGAGCGCAACAACCATATTGCGCTTAGAAGCGCGTAAACATCATGTGGGCACCGCCCTACCACCACACCATGGTGGGAGCCCGACCACGCCCACGGCGCCAACCGGCGACAAGTGCCCCAAAGCTCAGCTGAGGTACAAGAAACATGCACCGGAATGATGCCTGCACAAGCAAGCCAACAGAAGAACACCCGGTGCCGCCTCACACTGAACATAGGGCACGCTGCCTACATCGTCCAGTCAGGCGACAAGAAACCAGCACAGCAAGAGACGGGACAATAGGTCACCACAAGGAAACCACGCACACGAGGGGAGCAACCTGCTCAACCGCAAAACAGCACAAGGGGAGGGAACCTTCACCACAAAGGTCACCACAGTGCGAAAACGGCACCACTGCCCTGCCAGCACCACCACCCTGAGCAACCCACGAAAAGTAGAGGAAGAAGCACACAATCGGCCTCTTCTCACATAAAGGAGAAAACATCACACAAGGCTAGCACTCACACAAGAGGCACAGCCAGCCAGACACCCCCACACTCACCAGACCACCATCTGGAAGAGTATGCAGGGTGCGAGAAACAAAGCAAACCACCCGACCACAGGGACACACAAAGTCCCACTAGCACAGTCGAGAAACTCGAAAATGAACAAGGACAACCTGACCAGCACAACGGCCTGACACACGTCGGCAAGGCACCACACCTTGACTAACAACACCCCAGCAGACTGTAACACGGACATCCAACGGCAACGTCGACAGCTCATCTCTTCAGAGAGAGAGACAGCGACAACCAAACAAACACAAGGCAGCTTGGGGAGAACCTCCACCCAAAGCACCAAGAGCCGTTCTGGGAAAACATCACCAGAACGCAAGCCCAAACAAATAGCCAACAGAGAGAACACAGAAACAGCAGAAGCGAAAGCAACATAAACTGGTTCTGGGAGAACCTCCACCAGAACCACCAAGGCGCCGTTCTGGGAAAATCCACCAGAACGCACCAGCCAACACAACAACAGCAACCTCAACCCTGAGGTAGCACAACAACCGGCAGAAGCAAGCCCAAGAACAGTCTTGAGGAGCGAACCTTACTAGGACAACAACAATAGTTCTGGAAACCGCACCAGAACACAGGGCAACCAAGCGATGCACCTCAACCTCGAGGTAACACAACGACAACCAACCAAACAACAGAGACCTCAAACCAAGAGGTAACACAGCGGAAGACTTAACGAGCACAGAAGCATCCCAGAGGGAGAGGAACCCTCACTAGGACACAATAAAATAGTTCTGGGAAAACATCACCAGAACACAAGCAGCCAAGCGATGCAACCTCAACCCAGAGGGTAATGCCGCAACAACCAGAAACGAGCACATCACAGTTCTGGGGAAACCTCACCTCCACCAGAACCAACAGAGAAGAACTCCGGGAGCACCTCACCGGAACTCACAACCAGTCCGCGCAGGCCCGACAACAACCATAGCCAGGTGTCGTAGTGCTCAACCAGCAGTGCAACACAGCACACAAAGCATCTGCTTAGCTCGAGCAATGACATCGTCTGAGCAGAGCATAGTGCAAACGGCGCACAGGCACGCAAGGCCAAACACACAACCACCCAGCCACACACCCCAACAACAGGGGACATCTAACAAGGACACACCCCAACAACAGGGGACATTCCAACAAGACTCACCCACAACAAGGGGACTGCCAGTTAGGCAAGACAACCTTCGACCGGTTCCGCAGACCACAACCCTGCACCGGTGAAGGCCAC
>CM024756.1:95853513-96157565 GCA_014218235.1 Colocasia esculenta | reverse complement strand
TCACGAATCAACTTCCATAATCATTGTTGGATCGATTCTGGTTCATAAAACACGACCACTGTGTCCATCGCGAATCAACTTGTTTAAAGAGGACCCCCGAAAGCCTTAGAAAAATTACTAAAAATTCCTATACAAATCCATAAAAATGGGAAATCACTCAAATAATAATTGATGAGAGTCACTGTGAGGCATTGCAGTTTAACATGAAATTTACTCAATGTGCTGTCAAATTGACGTGTCTATAGCTGCCTCGCCTTGGCGTCTGCTTTGCATGGAAGTGGAGCGTAAAGACACGAAATGAAAGCAATGGAATGAGGAATTTAGTGGAAGAAGTGAATGACTGAAAAGTAGATGCCAGGTGTGATGAGACACGCCTTCAACAACATATGATAGGAGTTGTTCTTCAGCTTAAAATGAAGTGGCTTGGAGAAACCTCAAGAGATAACTCGATGTTCAGACAAGTGGGAAGGGTGTGCACGTGGGCACAAAGGGAGAGAGATCAACTTCCAGCGTAGGGAATACCTACGGATACAATCCGGCAGGTTTCACCATTGAGGAGAGTTTACCAGCTTGTGGACGTGCTGCAACCAAGGTGGATCTATGGGAAAAAATATATGAATTGATATAGGAATCCAAAACAAGGAGTTTCTCAAAATACAGTTTGCAAGTATCAACAAGATGAACTAAGTACTTGACTCGAAATGAAACATTCATGTTAATTGAATTAAGAATAGTGGCTCTCCTCAGATAAGCACGAGAGTAACTCTCCAGTAATGAACCCAAAGTCCTACATAATGCATGCTAGGCTAAAAGAAAAAGATTAAAGCAAATAAAATATAAAATAATCAAGGATAATATTGTTACGATGATGAGTTAAGTCAAGACACCAGATTTTCGAAGCGTGGGTTCGTCCTCCTCTTTGGGCAAAGCGTAACGACCTATCCTCAAGTCTAAGAATCCTATGAAATTATCATTCTTTTTTATGGTCGAGGGGAACTCAAACTCAGATTTCAGAGCCTCAAGGTCCTTGATATGCTCTAAAGTATACTATATAGTAAAATATAGAGAGATGATACCACAAGTTTCTTGTAACCACCCGACCTCCCGGACCCCCGCCAGCGACCTCGAAGTTCGCGTCGCCTCCACAGATCCGAAGACCCGAAAGGTTTAGAAGAAATAGTCTAGTGAGATATGTACTGAATTTAAATAACTATAAAATATGTACATATATAAAAGTATGTACAACATGTCCCAAATAAAAAGTATAGGTACAATAAGAAAGGTGCAGTCCTTAAGGGGCATACCCCGAGAACTGCAAAGCACAACTCTCAACTCAATCAGGTACAAGAGCTCACAACACTCGCTTTCACTGCTGCTGACAGCCACGACACCACAGCTACCTTCGCGAACCATCCGACACCGAGCTCCAGCAACGACGAGCCCCTAGCTGAAGGATGTAAGGGGAGTGAGCCTCGCGAACAAGGCCTAGTAGGGATTACCAGTCCCTCATCGGCCAGAGCAGCAGGAACTCTGAAAATAGGAAACTACACTAGAAAGCTGAAAAGCAAGGAACACCTACAGAACAATGCAATGCCACGACCGCTAACCAAGGTCGTGACACACACACGACTCCCGCAAAAACCAATAGAGTCGGGCACCAAGCGGAAGCAAACTCGGCACACCTGCTGAGACCGCGCAACGACTAGGTGAGAACGACGTCTCACCATAAGCATGGCCACCTTAGACCTCAACAAGGTCGACGGCCCACAAGCAGAAACACCCCGAACCCCGGACACACCGCGAGGTCAGGAAGCCACACACGCCGATGCCACCACAGACTGGCACCCAAGAACGGGACTACGAAATCGAGAGGACACTGAAGCTGAAAACACCAGAAGCACAGGCCAACAAGGCCAAACCAACAATGCCTACGGAAACTAGGCACGGCCAGGCTATAACTATTGTGCAAAGCTAGGGCAACAGATAACACTTGGAAACATCGTGAGGAAATGTCGTCACAACAACAACAAACCAAGCCACCGCACTAGCAGCCTAGAGGAGGACACACCAGCCACTCCCTCTACTCGCCAGCTAGCTCCTGCCTCTAACTCCCCATAAGAGCAAGATAGAGCCGCACAGAACACAGAAAAAACACACGCACCACCACAGCCTGGCCAAGTTGCGGCCCCACGCCTAGCACCACTACGTGGCTCCAGAACCAACGCAGAAAGTGGCAGTGACAAAAAAAGGACTGTCTGAGCCACGTTGGAAAGAAAAACACCTCAACGACCTCGGCGTCCCACCCACACAAGAGAGCTCTACAAAGGACTCGGCGCTGCTATCCAAACCTCACTTTCCCTCAGCTCCAGAGTTTGCCAACTCGAGCACGCTCGTAGCCCAGAACACTCCCTCAATAGGCTCCCAAGGATGGAGGTCCCAGGAAAATGGAGACAACCTTTGAACGGGGAAATCCCTAAGTGCCAAGCCGGATCGCGAACAGGTGGGAAAGCACAACAAGAACCATGCCAAACTGCTGGCTGGTAACCCCGACAAGCCCAGCAAGCACGAGGCACGCACAGACCTCAATGAGGGCGGTCAGCCAACCAAGGCACACACGAACAAGCTAGAACCTGGACACACCACCAGATAGTATGGAAAAACATTGCTCTGCTAATAATCGATTGGCCACCAGACAATCGATTATTAGACAGACGCGAGCTCCTGGCACCACCGCCAAGACACGGCCAAGAAGGTGTCACCTTCAATAACTAAACATAGGTGAAAAAACTACTGCGTTTCCCCACCTGATGGTCCTAAGGGCAAGGCCTGACCTGAGGGCACACGTCGACACGCTAACCGGGGCCCATGGAAACACCCGATGGCAACACTAGTACTGTCGTGTCCCCATGGTCGTCGCGTGATACCATAGCGACGGACGGGAAGGGCACCGCGACAAAACCCTATCGCGACAGGGAAAAACGCATCACGACAAGACCGCGTCCAACTTCTAGACAGTGATGCCATCGCGTTAGGCCAGCACGTCGTGACACGATCGTGCCCTCTGGTGTCACGATGCGCACCGCGGTTCTGATGCCAGAAAGAAGGCAGACCCGGGATGCTCCATGCCTGGGCCATCCACACACACAAACACACCACACGAGGGAGGGGAGCATGGAGAAGCAGGAAATGCTATCTACAAACCACGAGGGACTCCCAATCAACCCGGATCGAGAAGGGTACAAGCAATCCCTACCTTTCCAGAAGAAACGAACCCATAAGGGCCCTTCACGTTGGATTGGCCACCTCCTCCTTGCTCCACCAAGCTCCACAATGCCAAGGACACGAGCACGGACCTCCTCCTCGCCTGAAAAGCACAAAGGGAGAGAGGGAGGTGGAGCACCACCGGAAACGAGAGGAAAGGGAAGAGGAAGAAGAAGGGAAGAAGGGTCGCCGGCTAAGGCCTTAAGCCTTTGGCACCCAAGTCGCGATGGGGCGACCTGTCGCATTAAGGACCTTAACGCGAACGAGTTAATGGACTGGGACAAGAACATGTCCCCCAGGGACACCCTCGAAAACGTGATAGGTCGTACGCCTACCACCCTAACAGGCGTTAGATGATCGAAGTGACGGAACACTATTGTTACCCGTTGACGGGGAGCAACACGAAGATGCGACGGGAAAGTAGGGCGCGACAAGAACACGACACACAATCTGGTCGTGACAAGGATGACTGTTGCGTTGGACACCCCACAACTTGACACTAACGTGTCTCCTAGCCTAGACCCATTAGTGGCCAGTCATCCAAGACACCGGACGGAAAGCCAGGAAGCTGGGTCTTACATTCTACCCCCCTTTAAATAATTTCATCCTCGAATTTAGGGCACGCCCAAAAGATCTCGAGGAACGAAACGAAGCACAGGGAGCAAATGTAACACCAGTGGAAGAAGCCACTAAGTCTCAACATGACTTTCTCGTGGCAACAACCTCACCGTCGAACACATGTAGAGCACACGAAGCGTGGGTGCGAAGAGCCACTAATTCTCATCACGACCTCCTCGTGGCAACAACCACACCACAAACGTGCACGGTGCACACGAAGCCAAAAAACCGATGACTCACACAATGAGCGCCAAAACACAGGGAGCACGCAACCAAAAACCCACGGCTTACTCTAGCTACATGTGAGGCGTCCAAAAGGCGACAACACCACAGATGCCGAGCAAACACCAAAACTAGCCTGAGCGGCAGAAAACCCAGCCAAAAACCACATAGTTGTAGCCACCAACAGACCCCACTATTGGGACCAACCAATCAGCAACCCCACTCTGTCGCCAGTAAAACACGATAGAGGACGCAGTTGCTGACAACAACATGAGAACACGGTCAGCAACCCACTCTGTCGCCAGTGAACCTGACAGAGTACATAGTTGCCGACAGCAACCTGAAAAAAAAAACGCTTGAGAGTCAAGCACAACACTTAGAGGGAACAGCCTCATGCTACTAGTAGTAGCTAGCATCGGTCACCAGCCCAACCGAGAAACCATGCGAGCGATGGGAACCAGAGCAACATCACGCTCATTGAGAATCCTCACACACGGAACGGCATCCACAACCACCACTTGGTCTCACCCAGACCTTCCTTGTGGTCCGACAAGGACACCAAACGTACGTGAAGCCACAATACTGGGAAACTGCACTCTTCACAACGCGACATATCGCGACGGAAGCACAAAAGACATCTGAGATTAAGTCGAAGCCGAGCACCTCACAACGTCGACACAAACCACATGGTTGAGTACTAGCGAGCCAATAGGCCTCACTGTGTAGCAACCTGGAAAATTTAATACTAAAAAAAAATCCAAAATATAATTTCTTTAAATCGAAATAATAGAAACATACGTACCATTATTGTATGTGCAAGAAACACATCTAAAATTCCTAAAAAATTATAAATCAACCCCAATATTATCCCTAAGTGTTCCATGAAGAAATGCGTGCAACGAAAAAATCCAATGGCAAAGCGTACGTCACAATGTGACTAATTATCCAAATTTGAAAACTAAGTCGAAAAAGCGTTAACACGGAAAGATCAAGCGCCCATAAATTAAATGAACATGTCGGAGAGACTTCCAACATCATGTGATGATTAACCATTGTTGGGTTTGGACCAATGGACCTCTCATAGCCCATGAATAAATTCAAATAAGAAATGCAAATAAAATTCATAACTCTATTATTCCAATTAAAAAGGGAAAACCTATAAGATAAATTCAAATAAATAATGGGCTTGGTAAATGGACCATTAGAAATTAGTGGGCCAAAATAAGGATTTTAAAAAGAAGAATAATGGGAAAATACCCTAAATTCGCAACTTAAATATTATTTAAATAGAAAAGAGGCATTAATGCATTAACTAAGCAATTTGGGGGAATTGGATTCCTAACCTACCCTAGTTGCTTGGCCACAAATTTAGCTCCCTTCCCAAACCAAAATAGAAGTTCTAATACTTAGAAAGGGAAGAGGAAATAGGAAATTGGAATTAAATAGGAGTTAGAGTCCTATAGGAAATAGAAAGCAAAGAAGCATAAATACTCTCTTAATCGCCCAAGGCCGGCCCTAGCTCGTTGTTGGGACTTGCTGAAGGTGGGAGAAGAAGCCAAGGAGAGAGGAATTCATGGGGAGAAGGCGTCATCAAACTTTATCCGAGTTCTTCAAGTCTAGCACTAGAAGAGTAAAACGACTAAAGGTAGGCATTCTCACGAGGAAAAACTCAATTAAATCCATCTTAGATTGTTCCATACATCAGGAACAAAAGCCTCTTATTTCACTCTTTTTAATCGAGCCAATCTTTTGATCTCTATTTTTGAAATTCTGCAATATGATGAACCTGACCCTCTTCTTTATTCTTGATCTCCATGTATACTCATCCTCGTGCTCTCAAATTTTAACTAGAGTTACTAATGGATGTTAGGCATCTTTTTCCCTAAAAGCCCTAATTTTTATCCATCCTTTGTCACGAATTAAATCTTGCATGATTTCGACAATGTACTGTTGCAGTTTAACCTTGACTTGTGTTACAAGTTCCATACCTCTTTGTGGAGTCATTTTTAGACCAAGTGTTCAACAGAGAACTTATTACCTCATGAGTCTACTTTCATTTGGCACTATTTCCCCCAATTTTTGTTGATCGTACTATGAGTATTAGCCCGAACATTAACACGTGTTAGATTCACATAGTCAGTCACAATACGTTTTATTACCTAGTCAAATGACCTTTGTTTCTCAATTATTTGCTACTGTACAAACTAATGGAAGTAATCTAACTAAAAAAGGTGGTTTCACTCGATTTCGATCACCCTAGCATTTGTTTTGATTTTCAAACCCACAGGTGTCAAACCCATCCAGTCGGAGTTGGAAATGGGTAGAAAAAGCAACCCAAACGTCATTTTCAGGTAGTGCCAGGTCGACATGTCGCTACCATAATGAGACAACATCACGGTCGCGACCCATACAAAAATCAGGCCATTTCGTGGTCTTTTTCAGAAGCGACAAGTTCATGGTCGCGTTCCTTTCAGAAGGGCGACAGGCAGTGCATCGCGTTCTGCCTATGTTTTCTTAATGGGCCATAACGTTTTTATAGACCTCGGAGTGACGAGCCGTTTTCTTTGCTGGATTCCTCATTGAAAGGGCTCAATTTGGTATTCTTGTGTGAGATTTGAATGAAAAATCAATGCGTTATGACCTTAGGAAGTGAAGGGATGGGATTGCATTTGCCTTCTAAAAGCATACATCTTGGTTTCCGTCGTTTTGCGTCGTTCCTTGCATGGTGGAGTTTGATCTCTTCTAAGAAGGTTCTAGAAAGTCTTAACATGCATTTATCAACCCATATCAAAGTTAAAACATGTTTACATATTTTTTAATTGATTTTATGTTCATGATCATGCTCTCTACTTGCCGATTATCCACTTCTTGCCTTGTTATCAAACTTGCTAAAAACACATGTTATAAAATGGAGTCATATTGAATGATTTAAAATGTAATAACACGACATCTTTCTATCTATGATTTCTCTCACACGTTCACACACTTGAACCATCCAATTATGGCTTGGCTTGGCACAAAAATCTCATAATGTATCTGGTTAATTTATTGCAATAATGTACATTAAATTGCTCTATTTTAAATGAACTTGTCTTCGTTCTCGCGTTGTTTGGAATACCGTTACCGACGCTCCACTGTTCTAGAATTCCTCTAGAACATGCGGAACTTGTTTCTATATACACACTTTATTTGACTTGGACGAACTCTCCGTTAGATATTCCTTCTACGGACTAGTGAATCCTGGTTCAAGACCTCCGTAAGTCTCCTCTATCCATGGATTCCCACATGGTCGACGAGCTGGTTGTACCCTAACACCTATGATACCCTTTAGGGATCAACAAGATCCAAACAGCCTTAGTTTCTCTCGCTTATCTTGAATCACGCCGGACCTTTGGACCTGTGCATAACGAGGCCAGCGGAAGGGTGTGTATTCCACCTGACGCCAACGCCATATGCGTGTGTTGTGCAACTGTTACTATCACTCGTTACTCAACGTTTCTTATGCAATGACCATAAGATCTCATCTATACTCTACTCGCATCTCTATTCACGTTCACTCTCTATCTCGTCTCTCTCGTCTATTCATCTAGTACTCTCTTGGTACTCTTTGAGCTATGTGGCTCCTACTGTTTTGTACTGTTCATGACTGTCTAGCACTATAATATGGGTCTTGTGACTCTACTATATCCAATGCATACTGTGCAGGGCACGGAGAGTGTCCGAGGGGCTCCAATCTAGTCCTGGGGGCAGAGAGCCACCCGGAAAATACCTGCAGGGGATAGACGGTGTTTGCATTACACCGGTTCTGACTATACTATATTGGCTAGACATCTAACTATTATCCTTTTAGTCTGAGGAGTTCAGACGACTGTGATATTACTGTGCTATCACAAATGTTATACATTAGTCTGAAGAGTTCAGACGTACTGTGCGATTACTGTGCTATCACAGACTATTACTGAACGGCTACTGTCCTAGAAGTGACTATTTCTGTATTCTACTAGTGCACGTTGTGCAACCATACACGCTATCTCGTTACACGCTATCTCGTTACATGCTATCCTGTAACGCTCTACTTGCTCTACTTGATACTTGCTATCTTGAGTTATTGCGTACTATCATGACTTAATCACATTCAAAGAGCTCTACTCTCTCATTGACTAATGACAATAAAGTGCTATACTCTCTCGGCTATCTACGGATAACCAAAGTGCCATTACAATTTCGATTGACAAAAGTTAATCAAAAGTGCTACTATCTAGATTGATGAAAATCAATCAAAGTGCAATTTACTCCTTACATGACAACTACATCTCTCCTTGCTATACCTGTCGCTTGCTATTGTTTTCCATTGTCGCTACATGCTGTTGCATTGTTATCGTTTCTATCGTGACTTGACCTTAATCATCGTGATATACTTGATTCATCTGCTATCTGAACCATGTTACTTGTGCTATTACTTTATCGACTTTACATGACTCGCTCTATATTCAGCAATCTCCTCATTTGATACCAAAGGTTATCCGGTGGTTTCTTCCCCCTATGGGGAGACTCAAACTTAATGTTGATGGTGCTTTTAAGAGCTCTATGGGTACTGCTGCTGGTGGTGGTGTTCTTCGAATGATCATGGGGACATTATTTTCTGTTTTGCTCACCGATACCCCCATGTTCGTTCCAGCCTTGAAGCTGAAGCCCTTGCGCTTAGAGATGGGATTTACCTGTGCAGCAATCATGGTTTCAATACCATCTCTATTGAGTCTGATTCCCTGGTTTCTCACTCAAGTTATCAAAGGGCTGTTTAGATGTCCTTGGAGAATATATCTACCTGTTAATGACATTCTTACTAAATGTCAGTCTCTTCAGTTTCATTCTGCCATGTGTTTAGGGAGGCCAACAGGTTGCGGATGCTCTAGTGAACTTTGGTTGTTCCTCTCCTTCTGCTTGTAATATTTGGTTTCTTGGGCCGATCTTCCTCCTACTGTAAAGGGTCCTTGCCGTTTGGATAAGGCAGGATTCCCGTCTATTAGGCCTTGATGTATGTTTTTATGTCTCATAATAAAATTTCCCTGGGAGCAGTGTGGTGGTGGAGTGGTTACCTCATCCCTTCTCTGAAGGGGTGGCACTCTCCCTCTGCCTCTTCTAGGTATTCGATTTAAAAAAAAAATGACTCGCTCTATCATTAGTTACTCTGCCATTTAATGCATTAATTATTTAAAGCCTGCTTGATCCTGAGATTTAAGTCCTACTGGGTGTTATCGCTCACCCTTCGTTATTTGTTGTTGTGTCTCAGGTAAGTCGGACAATGACGTTATACGTACCAATGGGACGGACCAGAGTGATGAATGACTTGGAGTCAAATGACGAAGTTACCCTAGCACCATGGAGTCTAGTAGTGATTGTTTTAGATTTCTTTTCAATGTAATGATGTCATTGAGCTTAGGTGTGGCTCTGAATTAGTGGTTGTAATAGTCTTAGTGATTTTAAAATGAAATGAAGAGTTTATATCAATTATTGTTTATTAGATGCTCTGATGTTTGCGAAAGTATCCGCAATTGTCGTTACCATACTCGTTGTTCACGTTTTCCTCCGATTTATTCCGCTGCTAATTGGGGGCGTGACAGTTGGTATCAGAGCCTAGGATGTCCTTATTAGGATATTGTAAGTCTAGGGATGTTCTAGGTGAACTGCCATAACCGTGTCTAAGTCAACCACCATACCTATGTAAGAGATTGGGTAAAGCTTGGGGTTATGCTAGGAGCTTAATTATATATATAAGTACCCTATGTTTAGAAGGAAATTAATAAGTTTTATTGCTCACAGGAACTAGAGGAGATGGCTGGCGAGTATGCACCAATGCACGAATTACAACAGACTGTACAGGGGTTAACTCAAGCCCTTAACAACGTAATTCAAGCAGGAGCAAGAAATGGGGCAGGAGACTTATATGGGAACTTTCAACGAATAAATCCCCCTAAGTTTAATGGAACTCCGAATCCCGATGAAGCTGAAATTGGGTGAAGGCAATGGAACGGATCTTTAGGGTTATGCAATGTTCAGAGCAGGAGAAAGTCCTTCTGGCGACCTTCCAGTTGGACCGCGATGCTAGAGCCTGGTGGAAGCTACCAGTCGACAATTACCCCCAACATCAACATAGAGTGGGATAAATTTTTAGAACTCTTCACACCAAATACTTTTCCGAGAGGATTCTTGAGAAGAAGGCAAATGAATTCGCCAATTTAAAACAACGAATGATGTCTATATAGCAGAATATGAAGTGCAATTTGAAAGACTAGCACAGTACGCACCACATTTGGTGAGTACGGAGAAGATGAAGGCGAAGAGATTCTTAGAAGGGTTGAGACCTGTGTTATGGGAAAAGTTGGCTCCACTAGACATTGAAGTATATTTATTCATGGTATTGAGAGCTCAATTAGTAGACGATACTATGGAACTTCTTGAAAAGATCCATAAGAAGAAAGTGTTGAAAAGGGAACGCGCCACTCATTACAATGATAATAAAGAAGAAATACCATAGATAGCAAAAAATGAAAGGGGAAGTGAAGCAGAAGGAATTCTAAAATTTTGTAAGAACTAGGGCATCAGATTGATAACTGTTGGAAGAAATTGGGCAGATGCTTGCGATGTGGAAGTCAACTACATCGAGTCATCGATTGTCCAACAAAGAAGACCAAACTCCACGCCAAGGACGATTACAAGCCCTCGTAGATATGAATCATGCCAATGAAGGCGGACAAGGTACCATCACTAAACCCTAGTAGTTTGTTTTCATAGCAAAGCCCTAAGTGGGGGAGGTGATGGAATAAAATATCCATATAAATTGGTAGTCATATATCATATGAATTTTGGGGACCAAATTCTTTTAAGTGGGGGAGGATATAGCAACCCGGAAAATTTAATACTTAAAAAAAACGAAATAATAATTTGTTTAAATTGAAATAATATAACATACGTACCATTATTGTATGTGCAAGAACACATCTAAAAATTCCTTAAAAATTATAAATCAACCCCAAATTTATCCCTAAGTGTTCCACGAAGAATGCGTGCAACAAAAAATCCAATTGGCAAAGCGTACGTCACAATGTGACTAATTATCCAAATTTGGAAACTAAGTCGGAAAACCGTTAACACGGAAAGAGATCATGCGCCCATAAATTAAATGAACATGTCGGAGAGACTTCCAACATCATGTGATGATTAACCATTATTGAGTTTGGACCAATGGACCTCTCATAGCCCATGAATAAATTCAAGAAAATGCAATAAAATTCATAACTCTATTAGTCCCTAATTAAAAAGCGAAAACCTATAAGATAAATTCAAATAAATAATGGGCTTGGTTAAATGGACCCATTAGAAATTAGTAGGCCAAAATAAGGATTTTAAAAAGAAGAATAATGGGAAAATACCATAAATTCACAACTTAAATATTACTTAAATAGAAAAGAGGCATTTAATACATTAACTAAGCAATTTGTGTGGAATTGGATTCCTAAACCTACCCTAGTTGCTTAGCCACAATTTAGCTCCCTTCTCAACCCAATAGAAGTTCTAATACTTAGAAAGGAAGAGGAAATAGGAAATTCGGAATTAAATAGGTGTTAGAGTCCTATTAGGAAATAGAAAGCAAAGAAGCATAAATACTCTCTTAATCACCCAAGGCCGGCCCTAGCTCGTTGCTGGACTTGCTGAAGGTGGAGAAGAAGCCAAGGAGAGGAGGATTTCGTGGGGAAAGGCTTCATCAACCTTTATCTCGAGTTCTTCATGTTCTAGACCTAGAAGAGTAAAACGACAAAGGTAGGCATTCTCACGAGCAAAACTCAATTAAATCCATCTGTAGATTGTTCCATACATCAGGAAAAAAGCCCTCTTGTTTCACTCTTTTTCATTGAGCCAATCTTTTGATCTCTATTTTTGAAATTCTGCAAATATGATGAACCCGACCCTTCTTCTTTATTCTTGATCTCCATGTATACTCAACCTCGTGCTCTCAAATTTTAACTAGAGTTACTAATGGATGTTAGGCATCTTTTGCCCCTAAAAGCCCTAATTTTTATCCATCCTTTGTCACGAATTAACTCTTGCATGATTTCGACAATGTACTGTTGCAGTTTAACCTTGACTTGTGTTACAAGTTCCATACCTCTTCGTGAAGTCGTTTTTAGACCAAGTGTTCAACAGAGAACTTGTTACCTCATGAGTCTACTTTCATTTGGCACTCTTTTCTCCAATTTTTGTTGATCGTACTAAGAGTATTAGCTCGAACATTAACACTATGTCAGATTCACATGTCAGTCACAATGCATTTTATTACCTAGTCAAATGACCTTTGTGAAGTGTTGCGGAATTCCCTATATGGTAATCTAGAAGGGGGGGGGATTGAATAGATTACTGTCTATTAAGAACACCTGACGCCTTCTTTTCGATAAGATACAAATCACTAAAAATTATGGCAAGGACTAAACTTAGTGTGGATGTGTGTAATTCAATGATAGATATCAAACAGATGATTAGACGTGTGCATATGCGCCGTGCCTACCAAACATCTAACGTAGAAACGTTCAATCCACGAGACACAACGATTTACGTGGTTCGGAATACACAACTCGTGTATCCTACATCCACGGGGCACACACACACGCAGAACAATCTGCTTATGAGCTAGTTCAGAACTACAACTCACACACACGTGTATCAGGCACAAGGACGACTTGAAACACACCACACACACACGAGTATGGATAAAAATGAAACAGAGAAGAGTTTGAGAGTTGAGGATCAAATCCAATTGAAAACTCTTCTGATGAACGTCTGGGTAGACTTCAAGCTTCGTCTTGATGATCAGAAGTTGATGGAGAGGCTTGAATCCACGACGTTCAGACTTCACCGCTGCACGGAAGACTTCTCTTGTTGAATCTGGGCAGCAGGTAGAAGCAGAGCAGCAGGGCAAGACTTTTCTTGAGAAGCTTTTAGGGTTCTTGCTTGGAGGCTGCTTGTGTTCGTGATGTCTTCAAAAAGATGCTTAAATAGAGGTGTTTACATATGGAGAGTCGTGGTATGTGGAAACACCATCTATGGCAACTTGAAGACTTTCCGTATTTGAAGACTTTCTCCGTCTGTCGACAGCACTGGGTGCTCCTGTCGACAGGCGCAAGCAAGCAGAACATTCAAAGCTTCTGGAAGGCAGTTGCTGTCGACAGGCGACTGGGTGCTGTCGACAGGCACAGGCAGACAGAAGATTGGTGGTTCTGGGAACCTCTTCCTGTCGACAGGTGGCTGGGGTGCTGTCGACAGGCTCATCTGTACTGAAGATTGGCCTTCTGGCTTGAGTATAGCTGTCGACAGGGACCTTTCCTGCTGTCGACAGGTACTTGCTTTTCATGTATATCTTCATCATTTGAACCTTGTTCTTTGTACATGTCTTGCTCAACATCTCACCTAAAATAATAAACATAGTTAGTGAGATCTTATGCAATTTTAAACTCAATTCACATTGTTCATCATTGATCATCAACAAAAAACATGTTGTATTTATGATTTGGAATGTGAACCCAACATTCTCCCCCTTTTTGATGATGACAAAATTAATCAATTAAGCAAGTGTAAGCAAGTGCACAATTGAGTTTTCTCCCCCTTTTGTCAATATCAAAAGCATACACCATAGACACATGTAGTAGGCAAGAAGACAAGAATTTCATTGATTTTGCATTGAGCCATACATAACGTGCTAGGTAAAAATAACTTGAAAGGGAAAGACATTGCATGACCATCAAAGTAAGAGAAAACAGAAGACTTAAGACATGACACGGGACACCTAGACTCTAGAATCATCATCAAGACCCAGTGGTGTTGGGGCCTGAGGAGTCTGTGGAGCATGAGTGGAGAGTCTGTTGAGCCGTGATTGATCCGGACTTGATTATCCAATGCTTCCAAGCTGGTATCAACCTTGTCCAAGCGTGCATTGATAGTTGCAAATCCAGTGGTCATATGCAATTGCAGCTGAGCTAGGAGATCACGGATAGAGGGCTCAGTGGCAATATCATCCATAGGTTGACTTGCATCTTCTCCCAGAGCATCTAGTGGCTCAGAGTGGGAGGCTTCTTCTTCGTCTTCATTTTCATCGACCTCTTCATCAGCTTCTTCTTCATCCACAGGACAGCTTGGCCTTTCCCTAGATCCCTTGTTACTATGCCATCCACGAACTTGTAGCCCATCCTCTGTGCAGCAGTCAGATCATA
This sequence comes from Colocasia esculenta, assembly GCA_014218235.1. NCBI lineage: Eukaryota > Viridiplantae > Streptophyta > Magnoliopsida > Alismatales > Araceae > Colocasia > Colocasia esculenta. The sequence goes on along the minus strand of CM024756.1, from coordinate 96,143,205 downwards.
GGAGCTACGGGCCGGCAAGACGGTCATCTCCCCTTCTGGAATTATGATGCCAAGGAACAGGAAGAGGGAGGTGAGCTGACATGCATAAGGCATGGACCGCTTTGCGTTACCAAGGCATATGCGAAGGACGAACACATGAGTTGAGGGAGATTGATTTGTTCACAGCGCAAAAACTTATGGAGGAGGGACTTGTGAACAGAGGTGACGAGTTCCCTACTTCCATCTTTTGGGACAATGAGAGTGGTAAATATGTGGTGGATGAGACGATGAAGTGGAGGGAAAGAATTAGCATTCAGTTGCTTACGATCCGTGGGGTCGTAAGGCTTGGAAGTAATGAGGCATAGTACTCCTCTGGGGTAGGGTGATGTGCGAAGATGTCAACCCCTGGTTTGGGATTTGCAGGGATACTGAAAGTAGATTGGGGGAAATGCGAAAGGAATTCCCTTGACTCGGTATAAAGATCACCTGTGGTAGACTCCGGAGGTGGTAAAACTCCGTGACAGCAGAGGAGGAGTATGTTTTGTGGCTGTAGCAGAAAGGTGACCAACCTTGAGTGTCAAAGAGAGGCAAAAGACCTGGAAAGAAATCCTGCAGGGAGATGAAGTCAACGTAGCGAGGCTGCGTGACCTTTGTGAAGGTTGCATGAGTGACTTTGAACTGGAGATTAGGGGGGATGAGCAGCTCTGGCAGACGGTCCTCCCGGTGCTTTGTGCGACGTTCAGGGGAGGCCCTGGAGCCCTGTCCGCGTGAGAAGACCGAGGACGGCGACGAGAAGCCAGCTTCTTGGCAGTAGGGGCCATGAGATCTTGCTGCTCGTGCTCGAGACTGGTGGTAGAAGGAAAGGAGACGGAGAATAGAAGAGAAAACACCAGAGTTGCAGAGGTGCCCTGCTGGTGCCCTGGAGAAGGGATTTGAAGAGAGGGAGGGAAAGAAGGGTTTTTGGAAGTGAAAAAGATGAAAGGGGTGTGGGGTCCTCTTATAGAGGTTGAGGGTATGTGAAGAGTCGGATCCCACCAAACCCTTTTCGGATTTAGCCCGTTGGACTTCCAAAAGCAACTCTGCCGCCGGCTGTCGACAGGGCCCCTGGTGCCTGTCGACAGGCGCTTTCAGAAAATGGCCAGTTTTGAGATTTTTGGGGATTTTTGAACTGAAGCTCTGAGCAATTTTTTCCATGTTATAAATGAAGGTGTATAAGAGGTGAATCATGTATGTTAACCTACCATATACAAGAATATATAAACCATAACAATTTCCCATGGTTTAACATAATACCCAAGGAATTTGAGGTTAAAGCATTAAGAAAACACCCACTTAAATAAAGAACATTGCACACTTACCCGTCGTTGTATAAATACAATGTAAGACAACACAATCCCCATTTTGTGGATAGGCAAATGATGCATGAAATGATATCTATATGTCAAGACAATCACAAGACCGATGACCTTGGAAATTATGACTCAGTGGAGGCTTCACACTATTTATTTTTTTTTTTTTTTTTTGAAATTAGAAGAACAATGGGAGGAAATGGTACTTAAGAAGACGTCACACCTTTTGACGTGAGGATAGACATTACACGTGCCCATACCCCCAGTTAATTAGTGGAAGTTTCCATCATACCGTTGTACAGAGATGATGAGTTGGCCTTTTGACGCGAGGGCAGACATTTGTGATGCCCATCTCCCCGGTTACTTAGCATAACCCAACATTGCTCTATATTCATCCCAAACTTCATGGTGATTGTCATTATTTTTATTTTTTTTGGTTTTTAGAAATAGGTAGCTTTTCTCCAAGTATTGTCGTAAAGACCAATATCAAGTTGGTGATATGATTACCAATCAATATTAGATATGCACTTCCATGACCAAAAGACTTATCAAGTAAATTGAGACTATGTTGGCTCACTAAGGATTAATGTAAAGGAGTGAGGTGGATATCCTTTAGAGTTATGAAATGTTTCCTAAATGATAGAACCTAAACCCTACATGAATAGTATGTAAAATCATAGTGGAATAAAGAATAGCTTAAATATCATTTGTATGTAGTATGGTCAAACATACATTAACACCTATAGACACCTTAGTTGTTAATCATGAAGATGCTCACTGAATGGGTGAGGAAATAAGCATGAACACAAAATTTTGAATAGCTGTCGACAGGGAAGGAAGGCCTGTCGACAGGAAAACACATACAGAAGAATCTGTGTTCTGTCTGGGCTGAGCTGTCGACAGGGCCCTTGTAGCCTGTCGACAGGGACATGTTCAGAGCAGTTTTAAGGGTAGAATGAAGGGCTGAAATATGTAATGGTTGTGAGGGAGTTGAGATGGACAAAGGTTGAACAATTCCTTCACATTTGCATTCATCTAACCCTTACTTGCTCCCATAATGTGTGCCATGTGAAAAAAAGACTCAAGTTCATGAAGACAAAATTGCACACATTTATCAATCAATGAAGCACATCCAGCATGTAGAAAGACATTTTACCAAAAGTTGACAAATTTTCAAGGAGAATTGGGAATGAGCAAAATTGTAAAGAAACTAATCTCATATTAGAGTATATGTCCCTTGCATGCCACATGACTATGGGTACTTGGCGGAGAATGTTTTCTCATGCATAATGAGAGTTTCCAAACAAGCATAACTTGTTCTTCCACACATCACCATTTGATATACCTCACAGATAGTGAACACAGGGAACATATGCTTGAATATTTGAAGTTTCATTGCAATTTGCACAAACCCAACTCTCTTCTCAATGTGGTGAACCTATCTTCTGCCAATGGTTTGGTAAAGATATCAGCCAATTGGTTTTCAGTGGGTATGAAGCTAATTTCAAATGCTTTGTTGGCTACTTCATCTCTCAAAAAGTGGTGACGGATTTCAATGTGTTTTGTCCTAGAGTGTTGAATGGGGTTCTTTGAAAGATTGATGGCACTAGTGTTGTCACATAGGATAGGTGTGCATCCAAGATCAATGTTGTAGTCACACAACTGACTTTTTATCCACAACACTTGTGTTGCACAGCTCCCTGCAGCAACATATTCTGCTTCTGCAGTAGAGAGTGCAACCGAGTGTTGCTTCTTGGATGCCCACGAAACCATACAACCACCAAGCATTTGGCAATAGCCACTAGTGCTTTTCCTGTCAATTTTACATCCAGCATAGTCAGCATCAGAATATGAAACCAAGTTGAAGCCACTACCTGCTGGATACCAAAGACCCAAATCATGCGTACCTGAGAGATATCTGAAAATTCTCTTAACTGCAATTAGATGACTTTCTCTTGGACTAGATTGATATCTAGCACAAAGACAAACGCTGAATTGTATGTCCGGTCTACTTGCAGTAAGATAAAGGAGTGAGCCAATCATACCTCGAAAGTGCTTGGCATCTACCATTTTACCTTTCTCATCATTTTCCAGCTTTATGCTTGTGCTCATTGGTGTTGAAGCATGTTTAGCTTGTTCAAACTGAAACTTCTTCAGAAGTTCTTTGACATATTTTTCTTGGTTGATGAAGAATCCATCTTCTAACTGTTTGACCTGCAAACCAAGAAAAAATTGAAGCTCCCCCATTAGGCTCATCTCAAATTCACTGTGCATATGTTGTGAAAATTCTTCACACAGTGTGGGATTAGTGGAACCAAAGATGATATCGTCCACATATACTTGAACAACAATTATGTGATTGCGAACTTTCTTTGTAAAAAGAGTTTGGTCCACCTTACCTCTTGAGTAGTTTTTGCTTACCAGAAATGAGCTGAGACGATCGTACCAAGCTCGGGGTGCCTGTTTCAAACCATAGAGAGCTTTGTGCAATTTAATACATGGTTTGGTTTATCATGATCCTCAAAGCCGGGTGGTTGAGAAACGTAGACTTCCTCTTTTATGTAGCCATTTAAGAAAGCAGTTTTAACATCCATTTGATATAGTTTGAACTTGTTAGAGCATGCATATGCTAACAAGATCCTAACTGCTTCTAGCCTAGCTACAGGTGCAAAGATTCTTCAAAATCCACACCAAATTCCTGATTGTAACCCTTTGCAACCAGTCTAGCCTTGTTTCTCACCACTTTACCCTCTTCATTGAGTTTATTTCTAAAGACCCACCTTGTGCCTATTACAGAAATTTCAGGGGTTTTAGGAACCAAACTCCAAACATTATTTCTTTGAAATTGGCCTAACTCCTCATGCATAGCATCAATCCATGAATTTTCTTTTAATGCTTCTTCAACATTTTTAGGCTCCACTTGAGAGACAAAGGCTAAATGATCCTGTTCAACTATTTGATTTACTTGAGACCTAGTTTGAACTGAATCATTTATGTCACCTATGACATTCTCAAGGATGAGCTTTAGAGTACCTCACATTCGTGATTGTTGAAGGACCGGGTTGATCTTGCAGTTGAGGATGTTGTTCCGGAGGAGGGGTGGCTGGAGGAGTTTCATGTTGTGGTTCATCCTCTTGTTGTGGATCTTGTGCAGGTGTATCTTCTTCATTTTTGGGTAGATGACTGTCATCTTCATCATCACACCTGCGAAGATATCCACGTTTAGCTTTATGAACTGACTTAGGGATTGCATTTGATTTGCTTTGTAGATCTCCAAGAGTTGTTTCAAGATTCATCGTCAAACCTGTAAGGAGTAGAATTGTTAGACTTGATTTGAGATTCATCAAAAACAACGTGTGGAGTTTCTTCCACCTTTCTGGTTTTCAGATTAAACACTCTATAAGCTCTAGAATGTTCAGAGTATCCAAGAAAAATACCTTGATCGCTTTTGGCTTCAAACTTGTCCAAGTCACTTTTATCATTGTTATGAATAAACACCTTTGAACCAAAAACTTTAAAGTACCCAATGGTGGGTTTCTTACCTTTCAGAAGTTCGTAAGGAGTTTTCTTGAATACGGGTCTTACCATGGCTCGATTAAGAATGTAACAAGATGTGTTTACCGCTTCTGCCCAAAAAGTTCTTGCTAGTTGATTCTCGACCAGAAGCGTGCGAGCCATCTCCACCAATGTTCTGTTCTTTCTCTCCACCACTCCATTTTGTTCCGGAGTTCTTGGAGAGGAGAACAAGTGCTCTATCCCATGGAGCCTGCAGAATTCAGTAAAGGAGTTGTTGTCAAATTCTCCCCCGTGATCAGTGCGGATGGAGCATATTTTATTGACATTCCCATGCTCAACTTTGTTGAAGAATTCTTCAAAAACATTAATGCTTCATTCTTGTGAGCCAGGAATTTTACCCAAGTGAACCTAGAGAATCATCCACAATGACAAAACCATAACGCTTGCCATTGAGACTGAGTGTTCTCGTAGGTCCAAATAAGTCCATGTGCAAGAGTTCATAGGCTTTGGAAGTACTTACCGGTGCCTTTGATTTGAAGGATTTTCGGGTTTGTTTTCCCTGTGCACATGCATCACAGAAATTTTCATTCTTGTTAAAGGAATTTCAGGAAGACCACTTACCAACTTAAGCCTCATGATCTTGTGCAATACATTGTAACTAGCATGACCGAGCCTACGATGCCACAATGTAAGCTCGTCCTGTTTGTTTGCTACAAGACACAAATTGTTATTTTCTGGATCATCTAAGTCAACCATGTAGATGTTATTCATTCTTTTTCCAGAAAATTTAGGCTTCCTGTTTCCTTATCAAGAATGTGACATGAATTGGATTCAAAGACAATTTTATGACCTTTATCACACAACTGACTTATGCTGAGCAAATTGTGATGAAGGCCATCAACCAGAAGCACATTGTCTATAGAGTTAGAGGCAAACTTACCAACTTTACCTGAGCCGATGATCTGGCCTTTGTTGTTACCTCCAAAGATCACTTGACCTCCGTCTTTTTCCACGAGCAAACTGAATTTAGCTTTGTCGCCCGTCATATGCCTCGAGCAGCCACTGTCCAGGTACCATTTGTTTTGATTGTGGGCTGCTAGGCATTCCTGCACATGTGGATCAGACGAGAGGTTTTGGTACCCAAATTACTTTGGGTCCCATTGAATCATTCATGCCAAATAAGAAATGCTTAGGAATCCAAACTTGCTTGATTTTCTTTTGAATTGGTTTATTCCAGCATTGTTTTTCATTATGTCCAATCTTTTTACAGATTTTGCATGATGATGATTTAGGAACAACATTGGGTTTGACATTTTTAGAAGCATCCATAGGCATCTTACCCTTTTGTTCCCTGGTGAGTCTAGCTTTGGGACTTGCTGTTTGTCTTGTGGACGGCCCTTTTTAGAGCTTGTAGCAAATTCCTTCTTTTGACTAGGAACAAATTTGGTGACTTTAGGTTCCTGTTTTTTACCCTTGTGTTGATTTTTCCTTTTCTTTGAAGGGTTTGGTTTGCTAGAGCTTGGGGTTGGATCAATGAAATCAGTCATCAGATTTTTGCCAATTACCTTTGGCTTTGGATTTTGAAATCCAATCCATGTCTTGCAACAAAAACATTTGAACCTAAGATTGCATCCAAGTTCTGTTTGCTTTTTACAAAACTTGATAGATCTTTTGATTTGCCTTTCAGTTCTGTTTCAGCTTTTTCAAGTTTCTCTTTCAGATTAGCATGCTCACCTTTAAGAATTTCAAGAGAGTTTATTAGATCATCTCTTTCTTTTGAACTTCTTGATACTTAAGTTTCATGCTATCCAATTCATCACTGTGGGTTTGTTCATCAATTTTCATCAAATCAATTACCTTGTTCAGAGACTCAATTTCTTCATTGTTGTTTGATTCATGAACAAGGAAATTCATTTTCTTCTTAAGTGCTTTGTTTTCAGACTTAAATTCACAAAATTTTTCAAATAGTACAGTATAAGCCTCTTCCCATTCATCAATAGAAAAATTTCGAAGGAAGAGTTTACCTCGGTTGAATCGTCACTCTTCGCCATGAGACATGAATCTCTTCATCTTCCGAGGTGGCTTGACTGTCCTCATCTTCATCGCTCCATGAAGCCAACATTGCTTTGGCTTTCTTGAACGTGAATTTGTCTTTCTTCAATTTTCTTTAAGCTCGGGGCATTCTCCTCTCATGTGCCCCTGCTTCTTGCACTCATAACAAACCACATCAGATTTTTGTTAGGTGAATCAAATCTGTTGGTACCCTTTTGGAACGGTTTTGAGTTTCTGAATTTGTTTGGAACTTCTTAAATTGTCTAGTGAGCATGGCCATCTCGTCATTCTCACTATCACTAGAGGATTCAGACTCAATACTTTCCTGTTGAGTACTCCTTTTGGAATCTGAAGAGACTTCTTGGAAGCTTTCAAAGCAATGGACTTCCTTGGGTTCTCTTCAGTTTCCTTCCTTTTCACATTCAACTCATAGGTCATGAGAGAACCAATCAATTCATCCACCTTCATGGTTGAAAGATTCTTGGAATCCTCAATGACAGTGACTTTGGTGTTCCATGAGGATGGAAGAGACCGAAGTATCTTCCTCACCAAATCACTCTCTGAGTATTCCTTTTTAAGACCTTTTAGTCCATTTATCAGAACCATGAATCTAGCAAACATGTCAGATATTGTCTCATCATGATTCATCTTAAACATTTCATATTCTGAGACTAGCATGCTTACCTTAGATTCTCTCACCTCAGACGTACCTTCATATATTAACTCGAGCTTGTCCCACATCTCCTTAGCTGAGGTGCATGTGGAGACCCTCGAGTATTCCTTTGGATGGACCGCGCACTGCATCATGTTGAGGGCGCTCCAGTTGAGAGTCCCTTTGGCAATCTGGTCTTTAGTCCATGTATCTCGTCTTGAGGCAATTCATATGGTCCTGTTCTGACTATCTTCCACAATTCAAAGTTTTGTGCACGTAGAAACACCTGCATGCGGTTTTTCCAATAGGGATAGTCAGTGCCATCAAAGAAGGGTGGCCTAGTGACTGAGTGTCCCTCGGCCATATACCCCTTACTAGAATCCATAAGATCAAGGATCTCCTGATCGTAAGATCAAATAGATGTGACAGTAAACGGAGAAACCAGGGCTCTGATACCAATTGAAGTGTTGCGGAATTCCCTATATGGTAATCTAGAAGGGGGGGTTGAATAGATTACTGTCTATTAAGAACACTTGTTGCCTTCTTTTCGATAAGATACAAATACTAAAAATATGGCAAGGACTAAACTTAGTGTGGATGTGTGTGATTCGATGATAGATATCAAACAGATGATTAGACGTGTGTAATATGCGCCGTGCCTACCAAACATCTAACGTAGAAACGTTCAAACCACGAGACACAACGATTTACGTGGTTCGGAATACACAACTCGTGTATCCTACATCCACGGGCCACCACACACGCAGAACAATCTGCTTATGAGCTAGTTCAAGAACTACAACTCACACACACACGTGATCAGGCACACAAGGACAGGCTGTGAAACACACACACACACACAAGTATGGATAAAAATGAAACAGAGAAGAGTTTGAGAGTTGAGGATCAAATCCAATTGAAAACTCTTCTGATGAACGTCTGGGTAGACTTCAAGCTTCGTCTTGATGATCAGAAGTTGATGGAGAGGCTTGAATCCACGACGTTCAGACTTCACCGCTGCACGGAAGACTTCTCTTGTTGAATCTGGGCAGCAGGTAGAAGCAGAGCAGCAGGGCAAGACTTTTCTTGAGAAGCTTTTAGGGTTCTTGCTTGGAGGCTGCTTGTGTTCGTGATTGTCTTCAAAAAGATGCTTAAATAGAGGTGTTTACATATGGAGAGTCGTGGTATGTGGAAACACCATCTATGGCAACTTGAAGACTTTTCGTATTTGAAGACTTTCTCCGTCTGTCGACAGCACTGGGTGCTCCTGTCGACAAGCGCAAGCAAGCAGAACATTCAAAGCTTCTGGAAGGCAGTTGCTGTCGACAGGCGACTGGGTGCTATCGACAGGCACAGGCAGACAGAAGATTGGTGGTTCATGGAACCTCTTCCTGTCGACAGGTGGTTGGGGTGATGTCGACAGGCTCATCTGTACTGAAGATTGGCCTTCTGGCTTGAGTATAGCTGTCGACAGGGACCTTTCCTACAGTCGACAGGTACTTGCTTTTCATGTATATCTTCATCATTTGAACCTTGTTCTTTGTACATGTCTTGCTCAACATCTCACCTAAAATAATAAACATAGTTAGTGAGACTTATGTAATTTTAAACTCAATTCACATTGTTCATCATTGATCATCAACAAAAAACATGTTGTATTTATGATTTGGAATGTGAACCCAACACTTTGTTCTCAATTATTGCTACTGTAAAAAGTATTGGAAGTAATCTAACTAACAAAGGTGGTTTCACGATTGGATCACCCTATCATTTGTTTTCATTTTTCAAAACCACAGGTGTCAAACCCAATCCAAGTCGGAGTTGGAAAAGGTAGAAAAAGCAACTCAAACGTCATTTTCAGGTAGCGACAGGTCGACACGTCGTTACCATAATGCGACAACATCATGGTCAGACCCATACCAAAAATCAGGCCATTTCGTGGTCTTTTTCAGAAGGCGACAAGTTCATGGTCGCGTTCACTTTCAGAAGGCGACAGGCAATGCGTCGCGTTCTGCCTGTGTCTGCTTAATCGGCCATAACATTTTTTATAGACCTCAGATTGATGAGCCGTTTTCTTTGCTGGATTCCTCATTCAAAGGGCTTCAATTTGGTATATTCATGTGTGAGATTTGAATGAAAAATCAATGAGTTATGACCTTACCAAGTGATGGAAGGGATTGTATTTGCCTTCTAAAAGGCATACATCTTGTTTCTGTCGTTTTGCATCGTTCCTTGCATGTGTGAGTTTGATCTCTTCTAAGAAGGTTATAGAAAGTCACATGCATTTATCAACCCATATCAAAGTTAAAAATGTTTACATATTTTTTAATTGATTTTAAGTTCATGATCATGCTCTCTACTTGCCGATTATCCACTTATTGCCTTGTTATCAAACTTGCTAAAAACACATATTATAAAATGGAGTCATATTGAATGATTTAAAATGTAATAACACGACATATTTCTATCTATGATTTCTCTCACACGTTCACACACTTGAACCATCCAATTATGGCTTGACTTGGCATAAAATATCTCATAATGTATCTGGTTAATTTATTACAATAATGTACATTAAATTGCTCTATTTTAAATGAACTTGTCTTCGTTTCTTGCATTGTTTGGAAATACCGTTATCGACGCTCCACTGTTCTAGAATTCCTCTAGAACGTTGGACACTTGTTTCTATATACACACTTTCTTTGACTTGGACGAACTCTCCGTCGGATATTCCTTCTGCCGGACTAGTGAATCCTTGTTCAAGACCTCCGTAAGTCTCCTCTATCCATGGATTCCCACATGGTTGACGAGCTGGTTGTACTCTAACACCTATGATACCCTTTAGGGATCGACAAGATCCAAACAGCCTTAGTTGCTCTCGCTCTTATCTTGAATCACGCCGGACCTCTGGACCTGTGCATAACGAGGCCAGTGGAAAGGTTGTGTATTCCACCTGATTGCCAACACCGTATGCGTGTTGTGCAATTGTTACTATCACTCGTTACTGGACGTTTCTTGTGCAATGACCATAAGATCTCATCTATACTCTACTCGCTCATCTATTCACGTTCACTCTACTATCTCGTCTCTCTCGTCTATTCATCTAGTACTCTCTTGGTACTCTTTGAGCTGTGTGGCTCCTACTGTTTTGTACTGACATGACTGTCTGGCGCTATAATATGGGTCTTGGGACTGTACTGTATCCAATGCATACTGTGCAGGGCACGGAGAGTGTCCGAGGGGCTCCAATCTAGTCCTGGGGGTAGAGAGAACCGAAAATACCTGCAGCGGCTATAGACGGTGTTCTGCATTGCACCGGTTCTGACTATACTATATTGGCTAGACATCTGACTATTATCCTTTTAGTCTGAGGAGTTCAGACGTACTGTGATATTACTGTGCTATCACAAACTGTTATACAATTAGTCTGAAGAGTTTAGACGTACTGTGCGATTACTGTGCTATCACAGACTGTTACTGAATGGCTACTGTCCTAGAAGTGACTATTGCCGTATTCTACTAGTGCACCGTTGTGCAACCATGGACGCTATCTCGTTACACGCTATCTTGTCATACACTCTACTTGCTCTACTTGATACTTGCTATCTTGAGTTATTGCGTACTATCATGACTTAATCACATTCAAAGAGCTCTACTCTCTCATTGTCTAATGACAATAAAAGTGCTATAATCTCTCGGCTATCTACGGATAACCAAAGTGCCATTACTATTTCGATTGACAAAAGTTAATCAAAAGTGCTATACTATCTAGATTGATGAAAATCAATCAAAGTGCAATTTACTCCTTACATGACCAACTACTATCTCTCCTTGCTATACCTGTCGCTTGCTATTGCTTGCCATTGTCGCTACATGCTGTTGCGTTGTTATCGTTTCTATCGTGACTTGACCTTAATCATTGTACTATACTTGATTCATCTGCTATCTGAACCATGTTACTTGTGCTATTACTTTCTCGACTTTACATGACTCACTCTATCATTGGTTACTCTGCCATTTAATGCATTAATTATTTAAAGCTTGCTTGATCCCGAGATTTAAGTCCTACTGGGCGTTATCGCTCACCCTTCGTTATTTGTTGTTGTGTCTCAAGTAAGTCAGACAATGACATTATACGTACCAATGGGACGGGACTAAAGTGATGAGTGACTTGGAGTCAAATGACGAAGTTACCCTAGCACCATGGAGTCTAGTAGTGATTGTTTTAGATTTCTTTTCAATGTAATGATGTCATTGAGCCTTATGTGTGGCTCTGAATTAGTGGTTGTAATAGTCTTAGTGATTTTAAAATGAAATGAAGAGTTTATATCAATTATTGTTTATTAGATGCTCTGATGTTTGTGAAAGTATCCGCAATTGTCGTTACCATACTCGTTGTTCACGTTCTCCTCTGATTTATTCCACTGCTAAATTGGAGGGGCGTGACACACTGTCACTAGAAGAACTGACAGGAGACTCCACCATCGACTTCCAGACTCACCAACACCACACATAATGGAGAACCAACGAGGAGTTGGCAGCACACCCACCACGCGCACACATGGCTCAGGATGGGTACCAACATGCCAACCACCAAAAAGATGCACAACCACATAGGAACCAAAACAACCGCAGAGGTCAAGGACAACACATCGACCTCAGAGGGACCAAAACCGAAGTAGGGTACCACAACTGAACACACTCGCTCCGAAAGCAAGAGGGAAAACCCATACACATGCGACGACCAAAGCCTGGCGTACCACCGATAGGGCTACCTAGACAAGGCAAAGCAGCCACCCCACAGCGGTAACGGTACAACCACAAGGCACGGGCCAACACAAAGTGTCCCAGAGGCGGAAAGCTCAAGGCCTCCAACACCGAGCAAAGTTGTGAAACGACACACAAATCTCACGAATAGGCATACGACACAACACATGGTGCTATCACAAGAACCAGGAGCCACCCAAGATACATCACAATGCACCAAGGCTCCAGATGGCACAAAATCGAAACAGTCGTGCACGAGCACACGGTGCTACCACAAGCACCAAAACTAAGCAAAGTGCAACACAAGTGCACCAGCGGCCGAAACAACACGGGCTAACGGGATGGATTCTCCACAGGAGACCTGCAAAAAGCCACACACAAAGAACCGCAAGCCTGAAAGGGCAGAACGGGCCAAACCGGCCCCGACCCTTGAGGCATAAAAACACGAAGCATCGAAAAACGCTCAAGGTTGTAGCACACACAACCGCACCAACAGCCCGAGACAACACAGGCCCACTGAAGGGGACTCTCCACTAGAGACCCACAATAGAAGCACACGGAAAGCCAACGACTTCAAGAGTACAACAACTACGTCGGATCCAAAAATCACACAAAATGTGGAGCACTTGTTGGTTGAGTGTGTTTTGGAATTTCCTAAAGTTGTATTTTAATGATGACCAATGAACATCACTCATACCTTGATTTTGATGATGACATATTGAACATGTTATACATTTTATACATATCACAACAATGCTTAAACAACATATTTTAATGTTTAATATCTTACATTTTAATGATATTGTATTAATAGTTTACACTTATATTTTCAGGTTTACACAAATTTGTCACAGTGGTGTCGACGCAGTTCACATGTGTGTCGACACTGGCTGACTCTCCCAGAAGCATGTTCTGAGAGAAGCAACCAGTGGTGTCGACACAATCCACCTGTGTGTCGACACTAGATGACTATCCCAGGAAGCAGTCAGAACAGTTGAAGCCAGTGGTGTCGACACAGTCTGCCTGTGTGTCGACACACTTCGACTGAAGCTCAAAAATGGGAATTTTTTTGGACACGTGGCTGCTTAGGAATCAAGGGATTTGACCGAGATTTCTGTGCCCACGCACCCCAAGGCACCACATGGACACATGGGGCTATAAATACCCATGTTTCTTGTACTCCAAAGGGGAGAGAGAGACCAGACATCTCCAGAAAAGGGTGTGTGGCGGCTATAGAAAGGGAAAAAGGGAGTCTGCGTCCAGAAAGGGAGAAGATCAGTGCTGTTGGAAGAAGAACATGAAGAAGAAGAGAAGAGACGAGGGGAGAGGATAAAGTATCTGCATCCAGAAGGGAGTAGAGCAGCACCATTAGATTGAGGAGCAAAAAAGTAGCAAAGTAAGAAGAAGAACTGGCAATCCGGATGCCACTGAAGCAGAGCATCGTGGATTGAAGAAGAACTCCATCGAATTCCTTCAAGCATCTTCAATCCAAGCTTCTGCAAGTTTTCTTCATCGAGGAACATCCAAGTCACACATTTAGTTTCTTTGAGTGTTCATCCAGTTTTTCATTGTGTGATCTGTGTATGTGTTCTACACAGATCACTTAATTTTGTCAGTTCTATTTTTATCATTGTATTGAGATAGATCGGGCTAGAGGATCTATTCTCTAATTGAGCTTGTTCTAGCAGAACTTCGATCCTTCGTGGTTCAAAGGTTTAGAGCCATAGTGCTCTAGTTTGGAGCCTTAGTGCTCTGGAGCTGTTGTGCTCATGTGCTTGTGAGTCATTGTACTACAAGTGGTTTTTAGAGTAGGGTTGTGCCTATCTCCTGAGTTTTTTTTTGAGTTTTCGTACTCAAAGGGTTTGGAGTCGTTGGGGTTGTGTCTTGAGTCGTCGTGCTCAAGGGTGTTCTGGAGTCATCGTGCTCCAGTGTGTGTTGTACTCAAGGTGTTGAGTAGTGTGGCCTCACTATGTGAGGGGTGGACGTAGGAGTCACTGGAGGTGATTTCCGAACCACCTAAAAATCCTCTGTGCAGTGGTTTGAATTGTGTTTGACTTTGTATTGCGCTAGATGCATGCATAGGGATTTCGCTCACACTACTAATGATTTGCTCACACACACTAATCACACATATTGCATCTGTTCAGTGGGGTTTTATTTGAATAGATATCTTATCTCGAAGTAATTTTTAAATTGCTTATGTTTCTGCATTAATTGGTGATTAGATCTATTCAACCCCCCCTTCTAGATCTGATCCATCCACCTATTCGATCCTACAAGCACTGACTCTGCCGCATGAGGAACGAAAACCATAGCGACTCTCTGGCACGCAAGAGCAAGAAGCATCACCTCTATCGCAACCGATAGAGAGGCCCAACACCAAAAAGGATGATACGAAAAGTCTCCAAGGCACAAGCCGAGGCACAATGGAGCACACACCAAAATAATTCTCGCACGAGCAAGTAAACCAAGAAAAACCAATGCACAACGAAACAATGCTCACGCAAGCAACCCCAACAGAAAATGATACTATCTCGCACGAAACCAACAGGGACCCAATGCCCCAAATTATCCAGGCAGGCAGCAAGAAACAATCTCGACGACAAACGGCATGAATAGGTCCACTGACCAACGGTGCCATATGGAAACGACAACACGAGGGGAGCAACCAGCTCAACCCAAAAACAACTCAACGGAAGATGACTCCACCAGAAGGTCGCAATGATGCGCACCCTGGCAACACAACACCACAGTGGAGCATCGCCACCTTGAGCAAACCACGAAAAGCAGAGGAAGGAGACAACAATGAGTCTCTTCCACACACGAGAGAGATAAAAGCACAATGCAAGACTGACTCTTCCACAAGAAGCACAGCCAATTAGGCACCCACGGCACTCACCAGACCACCATCAGGGAGAGCAGGCAGGGTGCGAGAAAACGAAGCAAACCACCTGAGCCACGGGGACACATAGTCCCATCAGCATTACCAATAAACTTAGAAACGAACAACAAGGCAACCTAGCCAGTGCAACGACCAGACACACTGTCAAAGGCATCACATCTTGACCGACATGCCCAAGCAGACTGGAACACGGACAGTCCAACTGGCAACAACGATAGCTCATCTCTATGGGAGAAGAGAACAACGACGACCAAAACAACATGAAGCAACCCTGGGAAGGACCTCCACTAGGAAAGGCAGAAAGTCGTCCTAGGAGAACTTCACCAGAACAGACAACCAAACTAAAAGACACATTCAAACTATAGGGCAACACAACGGTGGCCCGAAACAAACACAGAGCACTCCTATGAAGAATCTTCTACAGAATCGACAAAGGGCAATCCTGGGAGGAACCTTCACCAGAACGCACAACCCAAATGACCAAACAACACAGACCTTCAGAGAGAACACCGCAACAAGTAGAAGCAACACAAGTCAGCCCTGGGAGAACCTCCACCAGAACCACAAGGCACAGTTCTGGGAAAATCCGCCAGAACGGACCAGCCCATCAACAGCATACTTCAGACCCTAAGGCAGCACAAAATAGTAGAAACAAGCATGGATCAGTCCTGGGTGAAACCCTCACCAAGACAACAACAAACGGTTCTGGGAAACCTCACCAGAACACAGGGCAACCAAGCGATGCACCTTGACTCAGAGGGCAATGCAACAACAACCAAAAATGAGCACAACACAGTTCTGGGAAAAACTCACTTCCGCAAGAACCAACAAAGAAGAACTCCAAGAGCACCTCACCAGAGCTCAAAACAGCCAACCCCAGGCCGACAACAACCATAGAAAAATGTCGCAGCGCTCAACCAGTGATGCAACACGGCACACAGAACATCTGCTTAGCTCAAGCAACAATGCCGACTGAGCAGAACACAGTGCACAACAGTGCACAGATAGGAGACCACACACACAATCAACATAGTACATGTCACGTCCTAAAAAAATTAAACTATTTATTGGAAGTGACAGAATATAACACACACGGAAAAGACACTATATCATTCACACTTAGATAGCCTCATAAATGTCTAATTACAAAAGTTTCCTCATTAAGTTCCCATGAGGAATAAGTCAAAAGGAACTTATTACATCACATTTACTAATCACAACACTACAGAAAAGTAACATAGATGGCTTCTCGTAGATTCTTGGTTCACTCAGCACTCTTTCCCCCTTAATCATTCGTTCCATCTTGATTACCTGAAAAGTAGAATTCTGTGAGCTAACTAGCTCAGCAGGATTCAAATCTTATAATCAAGGAGATCAAGAAACAAAGCAAGGACAAGGAATTATACATGTAATCATGCTTTTGCATGCCAAACTGAGGTTGCTATACGACACTAGATAGCAAAGTTATTGAACATTGAACTCAGATACAAGGATTATAGTAATATTCACGATCTGTATTGAACACATATATATATAGACACACAATAAGATGATATGATGACCAATCACACACTTAATGATGCTATGCCAAACATCCACTAATCCTTTATCGTTCTGCGCGGCCACTAAACGAATTCAGGTGCTCCTCCCAGGACTGGACCAGCCCTTATTTGCCAAGCATAATTTTCAGATTGAGTCCAAGACTCCAATTTGTCATCACCACACTCTTACCTTGTAATGAATCAAGGAAATACAAAGGTTTTACTCAAGTTACTCAGGTTGCACAAAAGAATCAAGGGACTTGATTCCGTCACTGATTTCAGAAATTAACAATCTCACGAGGACAATTTGTTCGGAACTTGTAGAAATAACTTAAGATAAAAAGAAGTTACATGACTGATCTAATAGGTGTTTTGGTAGTAAAATCTATATGATAAAGGTAGACCAAGAGTTGGAACAATGGGTAGGATTTATAGAGAAGAACGGAGTCAAACAGGAAACATGACTCTGACCAGACCTGTCGAAGGCAGGGTCTGCTGTCGACAGGGACTGATTTCCAGAACTGGAATTTCAGTCCTGTGTGTGCCTATCGACAGCAACCCAGATGCCTGTCGACAGCAACACACAGTGGGTTTTGGTTGCTGGCTAGGGGTTCCTGTCGACAGCCAGACCTTCGTCTGTCGACAGGGGCTGTGTAAAACTTCAGAAAACCATTCAATTCAACCTCAAATGGTTCTAAAAAGTTTCTCTAACATTCCTAACATGATTAGAACCTTGAATATGTATAATTTCAGATATATAACTCAATGAACATGATAGAAAGATGAAGGAAAGATTATGGAACATAGATCCCTCGAATGACGAACAAGGAGTTGAATTCAAGGGGGTCAAATGGAAAGCACTTTCTCATAATCTTTTCTAGTTTCCCATTAATCATGGGTCAAGTACCTCATTTGAGTCTTCTATGGTATCACAATGAGCCCAACCACTAAGAAGCAAGAACCGTTATGGTTCAGTCCACTTTAACAATGAAATCAACACTCAAGATTCAGTCAACTTACACAAAGATAGTATCATATGACTACTTGTGACTTGAGGATCAACTAAAACATGGTGTAATGTGGATTTCCTAACAGAAACACCTTCTAAACTTTGAAAATATCATGACAAATAACATGACTTCTCAGATTTGACAAAATCTGAGTTCTCAGATCTGAAGAATAGCAAGCTAAGGTATGCATGCCATTTGTCAATACGTCGAGGAAAGGTAGTAGGAGAATTAAGAAAGATCAAGAGAAGAATCCTACCTGATTGAAGTGAGAGTTCCTTCCTTAGAATCACACAACAAAGAAGAAATGCAAGCTTGAACGTAGAACAGCCTCAACAACAATCCTTCCAGTGCAATGGAACCCAGAAATAGTTGTTGAAGCCTTTTCCAGGTAGAGTGGCAGCTCAATTAGTAGCACCACAGTGAATGCTCTCAGAAGCAGTATACACCCACTAGCAGATTGGAGAAAGGTGTGTGCGAAGGAGATGGAAGGCTTTTTATAAGACGAGCAGGGCTCTTATATTTTAACACATGGGTCCTTGAGGTGTCATGGTGAAAACCAAGTTGGTTTTCACCCCAACACGTGCCCATTGCAACATTTCTCAAGTTTACACGTTAGTAACAAACGTGTTTACTGGCAGGAGAATGGCTGGCCTCTTGGTTGCCCCACACGTGTGTATGGTAAATACCTATAAAAATCCTTCCCGTAATTCAACACAAATCAGCTGGCCATTTGTTCCTTAAAGAAACTTACCCAAACCATATCTGATTGCCATGAAATTTTGACCATAGACTAATATGATTGTTTTACTAATTATGGTGATTTTTAATCAATTTTAGATTTTATTTTGCACTAGGTGAAAAATCACCCGAAAAATGGTCGCGTCGACTGTACCCTGAAATCCGTACGTCGAAAAATTCAGATAATTGCATATTAATTTCTCCACATTTTTCTGGAAATTATGATGTTCTCGGATTTTTATTTCGATGTCGTTTTCCAGTAACGCACTGTGGAGGCACACACTTCGAGGTATGACACTGGAATAATGTTCATTATCACTAATTAAGTCTATCATCCAATTATCACAATTTATTAATAACCCTAAGGTATTTTAATCAAATTACTTCTATTTTCTTAATATTTTAAATTTCTGCGGCGTTACAACTCTCCCTACTAAAAAAAAATTTGGTCCTCCAATTTAATACATAAGGATCATTATTACTAACCTGAGAATAATTCTGGATATCTCGTCTTGATGGTATTTTCTAGTCCCATGTGGCCTCCTCTTGTCTCGCCTGCTCCATTGAATCTTCAATAAGGGAACTTCCTTGTTTCGAAGTTGTTTGATTTTTCGATCAAGGATTTGCACCGGTCTTTCCTCATATGCCAGATTTTCTTGTATCCCCAGATTTTGGTATTCAATAATATGTTCGGATCATACACATATTCCTCAACATTGACACATGAAAAAACATATGTACGTTAGATAATTGTGGTGGAAGTGCCAGTTGGTACGTCATTCCCCAACTCTTTCAGTATTTCAAACGGTCCAATAATCTTGGACTCAATTTTCCCTTAATACCAAATTTTGATTCCTCTCGGGGGTGATACTTTAAGAAACACATGTTCTCCTGCTTGGAATTCTAGCTCTCTTCTTCTTGATCAGCATAGCTTTTCTGTCGATCTTGAGCAGCTTTCATCCGATCTCGTACTAATTAATAATTCTGTTGTTTCTTGAATCATTTCGGGTCCAAGAATATGTGATTCCTTCAGTTCCACCCAAAACAATGGTGATCTACATTGCCTGCCATACAAGGCTTCAAATGGTGCCATTTGAATAGTTGACTGGTAGCTATTATTGTAGGCAAACTCCATTATTGCTAAATGAGTATTCCAGTCGTTTCCAAACTCCAATATGCAAGCACGACACATATCTTCAATGATCTGATTTACTCGTTCTGTCTGTCCGTCGGTTGAGGATGAAAAGCAGTACTAAACTTTAACTTAGTCCCCAATGCATCTTGTAATTCTCTCCAAAAATGTGAAGTAAATCTTGCATCTCTGTCAGAAATTATGTTCTCGGATTTTTATTTCGATGTCGTTTTCCAGTAACGCACTGTGGAGGCCAGCACTTCGAGGTACGACACTGGAATAATGTTCATTATCACTAATTAAGTCTATCATCCATTATCACAATATTAATAACCCTAAGGTATTTTAATCAAATTACTTCTATTTTCTTATATTTTAAATTTCTGGGGCGTTACAGTACACACCCAAACAACAGGGGACAACCAACAAGGCAGGGACACTTCGACTGGTTCCACAGACAACAACCCTGCACTGGTGAAGGCCACACCACACACAGGCTCTCTCAGCCTTCGCGACACATACGAACCCAAATGCGATGAAGAGGACCAAGAGCACTGCGCATGGACTTGCCTGCAACTCTCCTCCACACGGGGAAGACCACTGCCAGTGAGTTCACCACCAACCGCGCCACCACGGCACGAACACACCGAGCGACCACATTCAACATGCACGTGACATAGCAACAGCTACAACCCTCTTGCAGCACGCACATGAACCATGCAGGGAAGCCGCACGCCTGCAAAACAATTGAAAGCAAAAGCTTAACACTATCCGGACAGTGTCAACAGCGTACTAGTACCTTTCTTTAGGACAACTATAGTTATTAACTCATTACAAATCTCAATAGACCCATTCTCTGATACCAACTGTAACGACCCAACCTCCCGGACCCCTGCCAGGGACCCCAAAGTTTGTGTCGCCTCCCACGGATCCGAAGACCCGGAAGGGTTAGAAGAAATAGTCTAGTAAGATATGTACTGAATTTAAATAACTATAACAATCTATATAATATACAAAAGTCTGTACAACATGTCCCAAATAAAAGCACAGGTACAAGAAGAAAGGTGTAGTCCTTAAGGGGCATACCCCGAGAACTTGCAAAGCACAACTCTCAACTCACTCAGGTACAAGAGCTCACAACACTCGCTCTCATTGCTGCTGACAGCACACGACGCCACAACCGCCTCCGCAAACCCATCCGACACCGAGCTCCCATGACGACGAGCCCCTAGTTGAACGAAGTAGAGGGATTGAGCCTCGCGAACAAGGCCCGTAGGGATTACCAGTCTCTCACCGTCCAGAGCAGCAGGACTCTGAAAATAGGAAACTACACTAGAAAGCTGAAAAGCGAGGCACCTACAACAGGGTACTACTAAGCAGCGGAATAGAACAATGCAATGCCACGACCGCTAACGAAGGTCTTGACACACACACAACTCCTGCAAAAACCAACGGAGTCAAGCACCAAGTGGAAGCAACTCTCGGCACACCGCCGGTGCCACCACGGACTGGCACCCAAGAACGGGACTACGGAATGAAGAGGACAATGAAGCGGAAACCACTAGAAGCATGGGCCAACAAGGCTAAACTAACGATGCCTACGGAAAATAGGCACGACCAAGCTATAACTGCCGTGCAAGCTAGGGCAATAGATAACACTTGGAAATGTCATGAGGAAACACCGTCACAACAACAACCAAGCCACTGCCACACACAACCAAGAGGAGGACACACCAGCCACACCTTCTGCTCGTCAGCCTGGCTCCTACCTCTAACCTCCCCGAAAGAGTGAGACAAAGCCGCCACAGAACACCACAAGAACGGACGCACCACCACAGCCTGGCCAAGTTGTGGCCCCATGCCTAGCACCACTACGTGGCTCTAGAACCAATGCAGAGAGAGGCAGTGAGAAAAAGGACTATCTAAGCCACACCGAAAATAAAACACCTCAACGACCTCGGCGTCGTGCACCAGCAAGAGAGCTCTACAAACGACTCGGCTCCACTGTCCAAACCTCATTTCCCCTCAGCTCCAGAGTCCGCCGACTCAGCTACCAACTCGAGCACGCTCGTAGCTCGGAACACTCCCTCAATAGGCTCCCAAGGATGGGAGTCCCAGCAACGAAGATAACCTCTGAATGGGACAAGCCTCAAGTGCCAAGCATCGGGCGAACAGGTGGGAAAAGCACAACAAGAACCACGCTGAACCCTGGCTGGTAACCCACGATAAGCCCAACAAGCATGAGACACGCACGGACCCTCAAGAGGGCCGTCGGCCAACCAAGGCACACACGAACAAGCCAGAACCTCGGAACACCACTAGACAGTACGGAAAACATCACTCTGCTAATAATCGATCGGCCACTAGACAATCGATTATTAGACAGATGCGAGCCTCCTGGCACTGCCGCCATGACACGGCCAAGAAGGTGTCACCTTCAGTAACTGAACACGACGAGGCAACCTGCCGCGTTCCCCACCTGAAGGTCCTAAGGGCAAGCTTGCCCTGGGGCACACGTTGACATGCTAACCAGGGCCACGGAAACACTCGAGGCAACACAAGTACTTTCGCATCCCCCCTTGGCCGTCGCGATACCATCGTGATGGGGAAGGGCACCGTGACAGCAACCCTAAAGTGACAGGGAAACGCGTCGCGACAAGATCACCTCCGACCGCCGGACCACGACGCCATCGCACCAGGCTAGCACATCACGACACGATCGCGCCCTCTGGTGTCACGACGCGCACCGTGGTGGCGACATTAGAAAGAAGGCAGACCCGTAGGATGCTCCATCCCGGGGGGACCCACACACTACAAACACACCACATGGGGGAGGGGAGCATGGAGAAGTAGGAAATGCTATCTACAAACCATGAAGGGCTCCCAATCCACCCGGATCGAGAACGATAAAGCAATCCCTACCTTTCAAGAAGAAACAAACCCATAAGGGCCCTTCACGTCAGATTGGCCACCTCCTCCTCGCTCCATGGAAGCTCCACAACGCCAAGGACACAAGCACGACCCTCCTCCTCGCCTGAAACGCACAAAGGGGAGAGAGGGAGGCGGAGCACCACTGGAGGAGAGGAAAGGGAAGAGGAAGAAGAAAGGGAAGAAGGGTCACGACCAGGGCCTTAAGCCTTCGGCACCCAAGTCACGACAGGGCAACATGTCGTGTTATGGACTTTAACGTGACGAGTCAACGAACCGTGACAAGAACGCGTCCCCTAGGGACGCCGCGACAACACGACAGGTCGTACTGACACGCCTGCCACCCTGATAGACGTTAGACGACCAAAGCGATGAAACACTATCACGACCTGTTGACCGGTGTGACACGAAGACGTAATGGGAAAGTAGGGCACGATAAGAACGCGACACATAGGCTGGTTGCAACAAGGATGACTTTTGCGTCGGACACCCCGACGCGACACTAACGCATTACCCAACCCGAACGCATTAGTGGCCAGTCATCCAAGACACCAGATGGAAAGCCAGGAAACCAGGTTTTACATTTCCGAAGATAGACGTGATGCTTATGGCGAGAGACGCGTATCCAGACCTACGCTCAAAGATGATCAGTAATGACAAGCATAGATATAAACCACAAAAATTGAAATAATGATGCTTGTAAATCACGACAGATTGACTGGTAGTGTATACTTACCTGAATCGCGACAACTTTATCTGTCGCGCATTAAGCTCAATAGTATGCCCTTGAATCGTGGCATATGTGTTCGTTGCGATTTTCAACAATACTCCAAGTTCCACCTGAGGCCAAATTTGCTTGCCTGTTTCATGGTTTTAATTTGTTTGGGACTTGCCTTGGGTTTTGCATGACTATGGGGCTTTAAAACACCCCTCTTCTTGCTCTCCCCATGCATTTGACACTCTCCAAAGCTCAAGAATCAAGCATTGGCCAAGGGAGAAGAAGAAAAGAAGGAGAATTGAAGTGAAGAGCCATGGACCATGGTGATGCTCCCCCCTCCAAGAGACAAAGAGTTGGATAATTTCAAAGATCGCACAAGGTCGAAGGACACATTTGTAGGCTGATTGAAGCTAAATTGGTAAGTGATTTTATTTATTGCATTGAATTCATTGTTCTTATGTATGTTCTTGATGTTCTTCTTCTCTCTCTATTTTTTTTTTTCTCTTTTTTTTCTTATCTTGTTCTTCCAACCCTCATGACCGACCCATCTACCCCATGCATGCATACATGCGCCTCCTCATGACCAATTATGAAACCCATAGGATTACCCACTCTTCCTAGGCACTAGAAGATATATGAGATTACCATGGCTCCAGAAATTGACCTCCCTCATAAACCTTGACATGAAAGCCATCCTTTCCAAGTGGGGTATTCAAAATCTAGCCATCCATGCCAAACACTACCATGAAATCCATCTAGATTGGGCGGCTATGGGGGCTCTAGTTGAACTATGGCATCCACAGAGCCACACTTTCCTTGTCAAGACCTTTGAAGCTACTATCCTATTGGAAGAAGTTGAACTTTTATTAGGTTTGAAGTGGATGAAGAGAGGAGATGAAAATGACATGACGATCATGCCGAGGGGAGTTACGAGCAAAGAGGTGCTGGAAAGCTTCATGGGGAGCGGAAGGGCGGCCAAGATGTCCAAGCCGTGAGAGGAATCAACCTACAAAAATTGGCGGCTTGGATGATCAACGAATTGCCAAAGGCGGAGGATGATGAGAAGCTTGAGAGAGTGATGAAAGGGCTTCGCCATATGACTAGAGGGAGCGCTTCTCTTTCCATCCGTGGACAATGTGCTTGAAGAGGAACAATTGAGTGCAATATGTGGCATATGGGAAGGTGAGAGATTGGGACCGATAGTGCTAGCCTTCCTCTACAGTGGACTCATGGCATCGAGGTTGGGTAAGCCTTCTTACGGATTCATGCTATTATTCACATGTTGGGTTGATTTGCACTTTACATTGATGTGAAGAATGAGGCAACAAGCTCGTCCCAGATTTCATCAAGAGTCTAGTCTGACACATGGACAGTTTAGTGGGCTTAGAAGAGTGTGTCGCTAATCGCGTGGCTCAGCTCAAGACACGGGCGGACTAGCGTGATCATCTCCAAGCATGCCAAGAAATGCCTTTACTTGTGTTCCAAGGCCTCTTCTAGCTAAAGACTTGCGGACAAGGCTCGCACCCGATGTGGAACTCTGGCTCATTGGAGTGGCTACGTTCATGCTCTACAACGCACACCGCTGCCTCTCTTAGCTCAGACTCCCTAGGTGCAACTTCGAGGGGCCGTCACACCTTCTGACGATCAAGAAGAGAGAACTTGGAACCAATGGCGACAGAGAGGAGACAGACACAATAAAAGCACTTTGGAAAATCTGCACCTATAGGTGACCGGTCCTGAATGTAGAAGAGATTGAGAGTGACTAGATGAATTATGTAAGAGAGCTTAAGAAATTTTGGCCGAAGGTGGCCGTTTGTAAACGCAATGATTATTCTCTTAATACAAAATAACTATCATCCTTTATTTGGCCAAAATATCAATGTACAATGATTATATCTTCCAAACAACTATGATTTAGCCGCAAAATATGGCCCTCGAGTGTGCTTTTGAAAACGTGATGAACACAGGCGTCGCACTTCAACTTATGAGCCGCGACCACTCAAGCCGTTGCATATTAATTAAAAGGTGACCACCTACCCCGTCGTGCTTTAAATCGTACCTCAAAATTCAAAATTCGTGCCTCAAACTCAGCATCGGGGTAATGATGGCATTTCTGAATCATGACCACCTGATCCATCACATATCAAATAGGCTTTTCAGATGTGCGATGCCTAAACCCATCGTGTTTCAATCAAGTTCAAAAAATTCACAAAACACCTGAGAGCCCCTCTGTTCACCTCTTCTCGGCAGTTGGTCTCTTGATCTCTCCTTCTCTACCCTCTCTACTCTTTCATCTTCTCATCTCTACTCCCAAGCTCTCTCTAGTCTCCTTACACCTTCTCTGATGACGAAGATAGCCGCTTCCAAGCGTCGGCGAGGGGAGGGAACTTCGACGGAGGGGGAGGCACCGTCGATGATGGAGACGGTGATGGAGGAGGTGGAAACGCCGACCACGATGGTGAGAATGATTGTGGAAGAACCTATGGCAATGGAGGAGGAAGCGGCGCCAGTGGCAGTGGAAGAAGGAGGGGCCCCGACGGTGATGGAGGAAGATGATGGAGAAGATTCGCCGACAGCGAGGCTCCGATGAGGACACTGAGGCCGTGAAGCTCCCCCTCACAGTGATATGGTAAGTCCCCTAACCTAACTATGGTTCGCAAGTGGGAGGAGGAGAAGGTGGCCGTCGGCGCCAGAGAAGAAGGGTGGAGAATCACGAAAGTTGAAACTGTCGCGATTCAAGGTTGAACCACGATCTCTGAAATGGTCGCAATTCACAAAGGCCACCCGAGGATTAGATTTTGATCCTATTTTGTCTTGTTTTAGATGTTTTAACTAATTTGGCTAACTTGACCTCCTTGCATGCAGAGGATCATGAGACCCCAGATTCACTGGCCGCTCGTGATCGCGGCGTACAAGGGGCTTCCCGACTTCTAGAGGGAGAGAGTGAGGGGCATGGGGTTTGGGCCGATATTGGATATTGAGCCCTTCTACGTGGATAGCCCCCTCATCCAAGCTTTGAGAGAGAGATGGGATTGGACGAGCATGGCCTTCCTGATGCCCTGGGGGCATATGATGCCTAGCTTGGAGAACGTGACAGGATCACTAGCCTCCGGGTGGATGGGGAGGCAGTGACAGGAGTGACCTATGCCGACTATACGAAGATGGCCCAGGAGCTATTGAGCTTGGAGCCAGCAAGAGTAGATGACCTTGGCGACTAGAGGATGGTCACCCAAGTGGAGCTGTTGGATAGCCTTGGACTGCGGGGGGCGAGGCAGTTAGGTGAGGAGTCGCTGTAGTAGTTCATGCAGCGAGCAGCGGGGTTGGCCACGGCAGTGTATGGCTAGGACCCCCAGGATGAGGAGCGTGCAGACTGGGACCTAAGGAGGTTCCTAGTACTCTTCTTGGGGATGATGCTGCTGGGAACGAAGGGAGACGACATCCACTTCCGGTTCCTAGTGATCTTGGCCGACTTGGAGAGGGTTGGCGACTACGCATGGGGTGAGGCCTTCTTGACGCACACCTTTGCTAACCTCTCCAGCGGCACTAGCCGAGAGACCACCGTGGGTGGGTTTGCCCCTTTCCTCCAGGTACACACTTCTCCTTAAATTTCTTATTTTTCCTGCATTACATTTGTTAGTCAAATAATCAATATGCTCATGTATTCAGGTGTGAATCTATTACTTCTTCCCCCTGGGGAGGCCACAGAGGTGCGACCAGATGCACTTCACCTTGCCAAGCGATGGCTCCTGATGGTGATAGTAGCCTCCTTCTCCCTGCAGCTGGACACACTACGATGTGACATTTGGGATTTCCCAGCCCTCTTGGTACACATTCCAACTTAGATTTTCTATTATATTCCTTTTGTGCTTATATGACCTCAATGTATATAAGCAGATTGTGTGGAAGCCCTACTTGGGCATGCCCGACCACGGGCAGCCTTGGGTGGAGAGCGATCATCCTCGTTTCGGGTGGGACCTTTGGGTCCATTGCCTGAACGAGATCGAGCCTCTCTGCTTGAGGCTGGCCATGAGGACCCTCGGGCTGCACTATGTTTGGTCCGAGGAGACGGAGCCGAGAGGTGTTGGCAGGAAGACCCTTGGGAAGGTGAAGAGGGTGGATTGGCACCTTCGCTTCCCTGACTAGTACGCCAATTGGTGGAGAGGGGGTATTTTGGTGGAGTCCGATGTCGAGGACAGCTACGCATACTTGCAGCGCTACTAGGAGGTGTATGGAGATAGGGACTTCATGAGAACAACCAGGGTGTGCACTTCTAATGTTTCCTTGCTTTATGTTGATATATATGCTTAACGCATGAATGTGTGCATGTGCAGGATGCTCGGGAAGGTATGATCGAGACCCTCCATGCCCAGCTGGTGAGCATGGAGGTCTAGCTAGCCAAGGCACGTGAGGCCCTAACGATTCTGGTAAGTTTGACTGATTACCTTTGATCTTTTAACCTTCCCATGGGCTGACTCGACCTTCTTTGTACAGCGTGCTGAGCAGGCAGCCGTGTTACGCACCGACCCCGCAGGTGCCTCCATGAGCTCGAGTGTGCCCGATCCCCGAGTGGCCTCCCTCCAGGAGTAGATAGCATCGGCGATGGCTCGTGCAGAGATTGCTGAGTGCGACCTCGCTACACAGGTAAGTTCTGACAATGATATACATATGAAAGTGAATTGTTTATAACTTACAATTGTTCCTTTCTGTGTAGACTGCCGAGCTCTAGGCCGCCATCACCCAAGTGACCCTAGCGGGAGCAGAGGTGGAAGACTTGACGGAGCAGTTGTCTGAGCTGTGACCCAGGCCTCCCAGTGCAACTCCGACCTTCCTCGTGAGGCCTTGGAGCTATGCGTGCTACTTTCCATGGAACAGAGGGAGTACGAGTGCGGCCATGACGAGTGGGAGGGCGAGCGCAGCAGGTGGGAGCACGAACACGGCAGGTGGGAGCAAGAGCGGGAGCACCTCTCCCAGCAGGTGGTAGACGCTCGCACCAGCCTAAGCATCTCCGAGCGGCTACTTCGGGAGGCTAAGGACCGTTACCAGCACGATAGAGAGTGCGCCGTGAGTGAGGGGAGAGCCAGCGCCTACACTGCTAGCTTCATTGCGACTTCCTCTGAGTACCAAAGGAATGTTTGGTTGTGTAATGCTTAGATGCTTTGTGTGTATAGTAATATATATATATATATATATATGTATGTATTTTATACATATCAAAATGAAATAAGGTTGTACATGTATGTATGCTTGTTTAATTATGTACATATGGTGCTTATGTGATACATTATACATTACATGTGTATATGTACATAGTGTAAGCATGGTTACTGCATTTCTGTGTTCTCGCCGAAGGACCATTTAACATCAACATGCATGGATGTTAGGGGTTGAGTCGACATCCAAATCGATGGACGCCAACTCCTAGTAGATGGCCACCAATGTGGACGTCTATTTCCCCAGATTTCTGCGGTTTGAGATCCGAAAACGGCCGCAATTTCTTTGCCCCATGTTTAGGAAACCTTCGCCCAACGGTAGGATACCCTATCTACGCATACCCTAAAACCCCTTGGCTTATAAAAACACCCTTTTGCGGTCGGATTGGGTCGTTTTGGCTCTTGTCAAAACCCTAGACTTCTTGTGCAAAAACTGAGACTTTGGAGACTTTGATCTGTCGACTAGGTGCGTTTCCTGGCGATCTTCATCGACCGGGAGACTCCTTGAACATCTGTGGATCTTCCCCGACACTGGTGTGCATCCAGTACCATCAACAGAACTGGTTCGGGAGGGGATTTGAGCAGTTCTTGGCTTGGTCGAGGAGGGCTTCTTCGGCTTGATTCGACGGTTGTGGAACTTCTCTAAGGCATGTACCCTTGGATCTCATCTATACCCATGTCTAGTAGTTTCCAGGTATTTTTACAAATTTTTTCTCGTGTCTTGGAACCCCAATTCACCAAGATTTTATGCGTTCAGTCTATGTTTTGCAGATAGGAACTTAACAACAACATCTAGAGCCGTTAAGATCCTGGGTCAACGGCCACATGTTGTGCCGTTAACCCATGTTGGTGGCAGCATCAGTGCCACCGAGTTCTTCAGATTTCTACAAAACATGTTCGATCTTTGAGATTTACTTTCCGAACTTCTGAGTATAATTACATGTTATAGATTTTATACATGACTCAGTACATGCAATAGGTCACATCATGAGGCTAGGTCAAATTTCTATGTACAGGTTTATTATGTAAATTTTTGTAAGTAGACTGTGATCATGAAATAATGCTGAAAATTCTAGAATAAATAGATTTCTGGCACATTAGGGTTTCATAATATTTCCATGTATTCCTAATGACTGTTAGCAGGTTCTGAAACTATTATACCTGATTGTCCTACTGTGTGCCATGGTAGATGAATTTAGTGGTAAATGTGACTGAATCTATTTTAATTATCATAATTAGTGTATAATTCCAAAAAAATTGGAGAAATTAAGCATATGATGTGTTAATTGTTTTCAACCTGTGATAAACATTTCGTCCTGTTTGGGTGACAGTAAGTGTGGTTGTTAATTTAACAATGAATACTTGTCAAGTTGAACATGTTAATTTAATTCTTGTATAATGCCATGGTTTCAGCATGATTCAGACTGTGGCATGAGTTATCTAGTATGTGACCAGGGGCATCATTTTAGAAAAGAACTGAACCATGTGTGTGTGTTTAAATGCATGACTATGAAATGATTAGTGCATGTGAATCATGTAAGTAAATAGGTAATTTAAGTGAAATGTGTTTAAAATGTGCCGTATGTGACACTGCTGCCATAGAGGGCTTTGGAACTGTACCGTAGTAAAGTCCCTAAGGAAAGGTTCAATGTGTGTGAAATCCTATGGGCAATTAGGATGAAATCTTGGAGGTGGACAAGTACCACTAGTTAGGGCAGATAGTGCTTCTCCCGGTTCTGCGCAATTACCAAGATCTATCACTGTTTTGCCTAGGTGATAGGTATGTGAATGTGTATATGTGTGTCCCTCTAGTGGTGGTTTGGACTATGTGTCACAACAACTAAGTGTAAAATGTAAAATGTGAAATGTGAAAGTTGTGCAATGTGAAATTGTTAAGTAATGTGTTAGCATGTGAATAAGTGTAAATCCATATGAATATGTTTAATTCATGTTAAAACAACAAGCAAAAGGTATGTGTATTGATGTTAAATGCATGTGAAAAATGAATAAAATCCATGATAGGTATGTTATTTATTTTGTGCAAATCCATGCTTAATTATGTGTAGTTACTTAATGATTTGGATGAGATTTAGATTTTGAAAGCATGTTGAATAAAAGGTGTAAGATACATGTCATAAGATTTCATGTTTAGTTGTTTATTTGATATGGAACATGGACCATGTACTTCTATTTGTATGGATTTCAATGTATAGTAAAATTAAATTGTTTAAAGCATGCAATATGTATTTCTCCTTAGTAAAAAGGGTAACCTGTGTAAGAGATATGTGTATGGTCATGTTCATGGTTTGCTTGCTGTGTCTATTTAGACTCATTCTTGCTTCGGCGTACAGGTGTAGGTGTCTCCACATCTTCCGAGGAGATTGTTAGGAGTGACTACGAGCGCGAGGAGTAGCTTGTGTTGTGGAGACTTCGAATTGTACTATTATTTCATAAGTATGTAATGAATAAGTGATGTATCTCATTTAGACAATGTAAATTTGATTTAAATTTCAATTATGTGGACTTTAGCTTTTCTTTTAAATGCTATATGGACTGTGGATATTTAATGATGACGATGGAATGAGAATAAATGTCCTATTATTTCACTGTATTTGTGTACATCTCAGCTTAGTGTTTAGTGTTGGGTCAATGTCCCACTATGACGACGTTCGTTATACTGACATGGATTGGTATAATTGTACTGGTATAAGGAGGGTCGTTACAGGGATTGGTATCAGAGCCAGGTTGAGATTGTACATCAATATATGCCATCATCTTCATAATATGCTAAGTCTTATAGATTTGCCCACATGTATGGAAATGATTAATAATGAATGAAAGATAGATCAGAAAGTGGTTAGAAATTGTCTGCTTTCATTTAAAATATATGATTTTTATGTTGCTATGTTGCATGTGTGTTATTTATGTTGTTTGTTGTAGCAGGCTCAGGCTCCAGCTCCATTTCCCCAGGAGCATGGCCATGGTGGTCCTTCCATCATAGAGCAATTGAAGAGGATGGCTCCACCCTCTTTTAAGGGGGAGAGTGATCCACTGCTAGCGGAGAGCTGGATGAGGGAGATCAAGAAGATCTTTCGAGCGATTAGGTGCGCTGAGGAGGACATGGTCAGCCTGGCCACCTATATGCTACAGGTATGAGTTAGTTGCATATGCATTCATTTATAGTAAGTTTAGATTTGTCTAGATATGGTCCTTATGCATGGCTTGATGTAGGAGAGAGCTGATGTGTGGTGGGCCTCGTTACTGCATACCATATTCGAGGACAGTGCTGTCGAGGTAGCATGGGACGAGTTCGTGAGGCTCTTTCGGGCCAAGTTCATTCCAGAGCATATCCAAGACAAGATGGAGCAGGTGTTCCTTACTTTGACTCAGGGCTCCATGACCATACTTGAGTACGAGGCTAGGTTTGTGCAATTATCAAAGTATACACCTCACATTGTGGTTGATGAGTAAGCCATCACTTAGATCGAGGCTGGTAGTGTTTGACCATCGTACCCTAGATGAGGCTCTCAGCACGGCTTGTCGGCGAGATGAGCAATATTTGGAGGAGAAGAAGGCGTCATAGAAGAGATCTACACCTCCTTTCCAGCAACAGGATAGGAAGAAGGCGGCGTACCAGTCACCATAGCATCATGTGGTAGTGAGTAGTCAGCAGGTAGCTTCTCAGTGGTCCCCTAGTAGTAGGCCTAACGGCAAGAAGGAGTGCCCTCATTATGGAAGGGCACACAGTGGTACCGAGTGCTGGAAGATGTCCGGAAAGTGTCTCAAGTGCAGGAGCAGTGAGCATCAAATCCGGGACTGCCCTAGACTTCAGCAGGGAGTTCAGCATGGTGCGCCAGCCCTAGCAATGGCAGCAGTAGCAGCGCCAGCTACAGGAAGACCAGGAAGGCCTCGAGCCCAAGCTCGAGTGTTTTTCCTAGCACGAGAGGATGCCGAGCATGCAGATAATGTCACCGAAGGTACGAATCTTTTCATGGGTGTGCATGCTCGGGTTTTGTTTGATACGGGTGCCACTCACTCGTTCATTTCCGAGCGTTTGCTAGGTAGTTAGCTTTAGAGTCAGGATTAGAGGCTGAGGAGTTAGAAGTTCCGTTGCATGTGTACACACGTGCGGGAACAGTATTGACTAGGAAGTGTATTCGGTTGTTACCTGTGTGCATTGAGGATTGAGTCTTAGATGGGTGTTTCTTCTTGCTAAAGATGAAGGACTATGATGCTATTCTAGGTCTGGATTGTGTAGAGGAGCACTATGCTTTAGTTGATTGTTGTGGGAAGAAGATCACTTTCTGTATTCTTAGTGAGGATGAGTTTTCACATCCTTGACAAGGAACTTAGCGGGAACGTTTGTTATCTCCACCATGAAGGTGATGAGGATGGTTAAGAAGGGTTGTCATGCTTTTCTTGCCAACATGGTATTAGTACGGAAGGCTGACCAGTCACTTACTCTTGCGGAGATTGATGTAGTGCAGGAGTTTCCAGACATTTTTCCCGACGATTTTTCTGGATTGCCATCGGTTAGAGAGACAGAGTTTACTCTAGAGTTGCTTCCGGACACCTCTCCTATCTCAAAGGCTCCATATCGATGGCACCTACGGAGTTAGCAGAGCTGAGTAAGCAGTTGCAAGATTTGCTAGATAAGGGATTTATTCGCCCTATTATATCTCCTTGGGGCGCACCTATTTTATTTGTAAAGAAGAAGGATGGGTCACTTAGGTTATGCATTGATTGTAGAAAGTTTAACCAAGTGACTGTAAAGAACAAGTATCCCTTACCGCGGATCGATGATCTATTTGACCAGTTACAGAGTGCATCGGTATTTTCTAAGATTGATCTGCGGTTTGGCTATCATCAGTTGAGGATTAGGAGTGAGGATGTGTCCAAGACGGCCTTTAGGACTCGTTATGGACATTATGAGTTTTTAGTTCTTCCTTTTGGTCTAACCAACGCCCCTGCAGTGTTCATGGATCTCATGAACAAGGTGTTTAGACCGTATCTAGATAGTTTTGTCGTAGTGTTTATCGATGATGTGTTGGTCTATTCTCCGGATGAGACCACACACTGTTAGCATTTGAGGGTAGTGCTTGAAGTTCTCCGAGAGCACAAGCTGTATGCTAAATTCAGCAAGTGCGATTTCTGGATGCGCGAGGTTCATTTCCTTGGGCATGTTATCTCCGGTGTTGGTGTAGCAGTTGATCCAGCGAAGGTCCAGGCTGTGTTAGATTGGGAGATTCCCAGAACCCCATCGGAGATTAGTAGTTTCCTTGGTTTAGCAGGCTATTATCAGCGATTTATTGAAGGATTTGCATCTATCGCCGCACCTTTGACTAAGCTAACCAGGAAGGGGGTGAAGTTTGTTTGGTCCAAGGAGTGTGAGAGTAGCTTTCAGTTGTTGAAGGCTAAGCTTACTTCTGCACCGGTATTGGTTTTACCGAGTGGTGAAGAAGGTTTTGCCATTTACTTGGATGCATCCCGGATTGGTTTAGGCTGTGTGTTGATGCAGCAAGAAAGGGTAGTGGCATATGCTTCTCGTCAATTGAAGGAGCATGAGCGTAACTATCCAACTCATGATTTGGAGGTTGCAGCAGTGGTTCATGCACTAAAGATCTGGAGACACTATCTTTATTGTGTCAGATTTGAGGTGTTCACTGACCATAAGAGCTTGAAGTATCTCTTCTCGCAAAAGGAATTAAACCTCCGGCAGAGATGACGGATTGACTTCCTTAAGGACTATGACTTTGATCTTCAATATCATCCTGGAAAGGCGAATGTCATAGCATATGCTCTTAGCCGGAAGAGGTCTTTACTCTAGCAGGATTGGATGATGTTGGAGGATGCTGCGTGTGCGATGACTAAGATAGAGTCATTATGTCAGGCTTTTGTAGCTCAGTTGTCCATTCGGTCCACTATTTGGATGAGGTGATCGAGCAGCAAAAGGCCGACCCTAGACTCCAGGAGTTAGTGAGCAAGGCAAGAATTGCTCGTGATGAGGATGGTGTGATTACGTTCCATCACCGAGTTTGTGTTCCCAATATTGTAGATGTCCGTGAGCATGTTCTTGTAGAAACTCATAGGTCTAGATTCTCTATTCATCCGGGTAACACTAAGATGTACCAGGATTTGAAGAGATCATTTTGGTGGTTTGGCTTGAAGAAGGATGTAGCGGATTTTGTATCTAGGCGTTTAGTATGCCAGCAAATGAAGGTCGAGCGGCAGCGACCATCTGGTCTTATGCAAACAATGGAAATCCCAATATGGAAGTGGGAGGCTGTCACTATGGATTTTGTAACAGGTTTGCCTAGATCAAGAAGGGGCAATGACTCGATTTGGGTAGTTGTAGATAGATTCTCTAAGACTGCGCATTTCTTGCCTATGAAGAAGAAGTAGTCGGTTGAGAGTTTAGCTAGGTTGTATGTTAGTAGCATTATTAGATTGCATGGTGTGCCGAAGTCGATCATTTCGGATCGAGATCCAAGATTTACTTCAAGGTTGTGGAAGGGTCTTCAAGATGCATTAGGTTCTGAGTTGAAGCTTAGTTCGACGTTCCATCCCCAGACAGATGGACAATCCGAGAGGACTATCCAGACGCTCGAGGATATGTTGAGAGCGTGTGTGCTGGATTGGAAGGATGATTGGGAGCGTCATTTACCTCTTGTGGAGTTTGCATATAACAATAGTTTTCATGCAAGTATTCGTATGGCTCCATTTGAGGCGTTGTATGGAAGGCCTTGTAGATCTCCTTTATGTTGGGAGGAGACCGGTGATAGGCAGTTGATTGGTCCGAAGTTAGTACAGGAGACTTCAGATAAGATCCAGCTTATCAGGAAGAGGCTTGTTGCGGCGCAGGATAGGCAGAAGAGTTACGCCGACAACGGAAGGAATGATTTGGAATTCGAGGTTGGCGAGCATGTCATTTTGAAGATTTCGCCTACTCGAGGTGTTGTCAGATTTGGCAGGCATAACAAATTAAGTCCCAGATTCATTGGCCCGTATGAGATTCTCAGACGTTTGGGTAGCGTGGCATATGAGCTAGCTTTACCTCCATCTTTAGCTAGTGTTCATCCTGTATTCCACGTATCTATGCTCAGGAGTTATGTCTGCGATCCATCTCATGTTATTAGTCACGAGCCAGTGGAGATCTAGCCAGATCTGTCATATGTTGAGCAACTAGTAGCTATTCTTGACTGGAAGGTTCAACATCTCCGGAACAAGAGTATTGCATCCGTGAAGGTGCTATGGCGGAACTTTCACGAGAGGAGGCTACTTGGGAGCTTGAGGATGCCATGATGAAGAAGTATCCCCAATTGTTTGAGTAGCGTCGGTCTAACTTCGAGGATGAAGTTTCTTTAAGGGGGAGAGGGTGTATGGCCCTTGAATTTTACCCTCTTAATTAGAGGCTTGGTTGTGTATTTAGATGCTTTGTGTGTATAGTTATATGTGTATATATATATATATATGTATTTTCTACATATTATAATTAAATAAGGTTGCACATGTATGTATGCTTGTTTAATTATGTACATATGGTGCTTATGTGATACATTATACATTACATGTGCATATGTACATAGTGTAAGCATGGTTACTGCATTTCTGTGTTCTGGCCAAAGGACCATTTAACGTCACATGCATGGACGTTAGGGGTTGAGTCGACGTCCAAATCGATGGACGCCAACTCCTAGTAGACGGCCACCAATGTGGACGTCTATTCCCCTTATTTCTACAGTTTGAGATCCAGAAACGACCACGATTTCTTCGCCCCCAGTTTAGGAAACCTCCGCCCAACGGTAGGATACCCTATCTACAACATACCCTAAAACCCCTTGGCTTATAAAAACACCCTTTTGCAGTCGGATTGGGTCTTTTTGGCTCTTGTCAAAACCCTAGACTTCTTGTGCAAAAACTGAGACTTTGGAGACTTTGATCCATCGACTTGGTGTGTTTCTTGGTGATCTTCATCGACCGGGAGACTCTTTGAACATCTATGGATATTCCCCGACGCCAGTGTGCATCCAATACCATCAACAGAACCGGTTCGGGAGGGGATTTGAGCACTTCTTGGCTTGGCCGAGGAGGGCTTCTTCGGCTTGATTCGACCGTTGTGGAACTTCTATAAGGCAAGTAACCCTTGGATCTCATCCATACCCATGTCTAGTAGGGCCCAGGTATTTTTACAGATTTTTTCTCGTGTCTTGGAACCCCCATTCACCATCATTGTATGCGTTCAGTCTGTGTTTTGCAGACAGGAACTTAACGGCAACATCTAGTACCGTTAAGATCCAGGGTCAACGTCCACATGTTGTGCCGTTAACCTATGTTGGCAGCAGCATCAGTGCCGCCGAGTTCTTCAGTTTTCTACAGAAAACATGTTTGATCTTTGAGATTTACTGTCCAAACTTCTGAGTATATTTACATGTTGTAGATTTTATACGTGACTCAGTACATGCAATAGGTCACATCATGAGGCTGGGGCAAATTTCTGTGTACAGGTATAATTATGTAAATTTTTGTAAATAGACTATGATCATGAAATAATGCTGAAAATTCTGGAATAAATAGATTTCTGGCACATTAGGGTTTCATAATATTTCCATGTATTCTTAATGACTATTAGCAGGTTCTAAAAACTGTTATACATGACTGTCCACTGTGTGCCATGTGTAGATGAATTAGTGGTAAATGTGACTAAATCATGTTTTAATTATCATAATTAGTGTATAATTTCAAAAAAATCAGATAAATTAAGAATATGATGTGTTAATTGTTTTCAACCTGTGATAAAAATTTCATCCAGTTTGGGTGACAGTAACTATGGTTGTTAATTTAACAATGAATACTTGTCAAGTTGAACATGTTAATTTAATTCTTGTATAATGCCATGGTTTCAGCATGATTCAGACTGTGGTATGAGTTATCTAGTACTGTGACCAGGGCCATCATGTTAGAAAAGAGCTGAACCATGTGTGTGTGTTTAAATGCATGACTATGAAATGATTAGTGCATGTGAATCATGTAAGTAAATAGGTAATTTAAGTGAAATGTGTTTAAAAATGTGTTGTGTGTGACACTGCTGCCATAGAGGGCTGTGGAACTGTACCGTAGTAAAGTCCCTATGGAAAGGTTCAATGTGTGTGAAATCCTATGGGCAATTATGATGAAATCTTGGGGGTGGATAAGTACCACTGGTTAGGGTGGAGAGTGCTTCTCCCGGTTCTACGCAGTTAACCAGATCTATCACTATTTTTCCTAGGTGATAGGTATGTGAATGTGTATATGTGTGTCCTTCTAGTGGTGGTTTGGACTATGTGTCATGGGAACTAAGTGTAAAATGTAAAATGTGAAATGTGAAATGTGAAATGTGAAAGTTGTGCAATGTGAAATTGTTAAGTAAATGTGTTAGCATGTGAATAAGTGTAAACCCATATGAATATGTTTAATTCATGTTAAAACAGCAAGCAAAATGTCACACCCCACCAATTTCGCAGCGAAATAATTGGGGTGACATGAGCAAGGTACATAGTACAGTAAAATGTACAACAGTTGAATGATTCAGAGCATTCTAATGAATAATCGGAATAAAACTCTTCATTTCATTATAAAATCACTAAGACTATTACAACCACTAATTCGGAGCCACTACATTGAGCTCATTGACATCATTACATTGGAAAAGAAATCTAAACCACCAACTACTATACTCCATTGTACTAGGGTAACTTCATCAATTGACTCTAGGTTGCTCATCACTCTGTTCCCGTCTCATTGGTGTGTGTGACGTCATCTCTTACCTGAGACATAATAACAATAACGAAGGGTGAGCGATAACGCCCAGTAGGACTTAAATCTCGTGAATCAAGCAGGCTTTAAATATTAGTGCTTTAAAAGGCAGAGTAATTAATGATAGAGCGAGTCATGTAAAGTCCAGAAAGTAATAGCACAAGTGACATGGTTTAGATAGCAGATGAATCAAGTATAGCACGATGATTAAAGTCAAGTCACGATAGAAACGATAACAACACGATGGCAAATAACGTCAACGTCAAGCAATAGCAAGCAACATGTATAGCAAGGAGAGAGAAAGTAGTTGGCCATATAGAGAGTAAATTGCACTTTGATTGATTTTCATTAATCGAAATAGTATAGCACTTTTGATTAACTTTCGTCAATGGAGATAGTAATGGCACTTTGGTTATCTATAGATAGCCGAGAGAGAATATAGCACTTTTGTCGTCAATAGACAACGAGAGAATATAGCACTCTGTTTTGTCAAAGACATCGAGAGAATATAGCACTTTGTGTTGATTGTCTTAGATTAATCTTGATAGTATGACACTTGGATGTAATGCCGACATCCTGATCATTTAACTCCCGTGGGCAAATGGCACTTTCGGGCACTCTCCCCAGGACTAGATCGGGCCCTATTGCGCTGGCAATTGTTATGTTGTTTCTCTTTAGACAATCAATTAATGGCCATAGGGAGTACCAAGAAATAGATAAGAGCACTATATGAATAGACGAGATAGTAGAGTGAACGTGAATAGATGAGCGAGTAGAGTATAGATGAGAGCTAGTGGACATTGCACGTATCATGTCGAGTAAACAGGCGATAGTAACAGTTGCACAACACGTGCACTTGGTGTTAGCAGTCAGGTGGAATTCACTACCTTTCCGCTAGCCATATTACACACAGGTCCAGAAGTCTGGCGTGATTCAAGATATGATCGAACTTCTAATAGCCGTTTGGATCATGTTGATCCCTAAAGGGTATCATAGGTGTTAAGGTACAACCAGCTCGTCGACCATGTGGGAATCCATGGACAGAGGAGACTTACGGAGGCCTTGAACAAGGATTCACTAGTCCGGCAGAAGGAATATCCGACGGAGAGTTCATCCAAGTCAAGAGAGTGTGTATATAGATACAAGTGCTCGACATTCTAGAGGAATTCTAGAACAGTGGAGTGTCGGTATCGGTGTTCCCAAAACAACGTGAGAAACGAAGACAAGTTGAAAATAGGGCAATTAATAGACATTATTAAATAAATTACCACATACATTATGAAATATCTTCATGCCAAATTAAGCCATATTAGATGGTTCAAGTGTGTGCATGTGTCAAGAGAATCATGAAGATGAAATAATCAAGTGAAAGACTTTTAATTTAACTAATTACATGTCCATGAGTAACAATGCTATTTACTGAGTTTAAGATAGTTAACAGGGTAAAGGGTTACTGTAGAAAGTCAGATCATGCAGAGATAGGGGGTTTCATGCAAAAAGCCCAGATCGCGACATACCCATATGAGGGTCGCGACAGGGTCAACGTGGAACGCGACAGGGTCTTCTATGGATCCCGACAGGTCTATTCTGTCAGTCGGCCTGAACGCGACGGCAGCCCCAGTGGCATTCAGAACGGGACGGGAGTGTTGTTGCGATAGCCCTGAGAACGCGGCCTATCGAGCCGTCGCGTTCTTAGGTACTGTACCTGAGTTCGAGTAGGAAAAGGACAGTGCATAGGATTGCGGTCCAACTACCCTTATTTGACACAGGGACGTTCAGAAAACCATAACTAATTGTACCGTCAATGAAAAATCATGAAACCACTTGCAAATTATCTAGACATGCGAGAGTACTTGTAGTAAATAGGAATTTGAAAACCAACATGGTTTCGGCATGGTTCAAACAAGTGTATTTACGAAGATTATGAAACTATGTATAGTAGAGATCAACGATTTAATTCGAGCAATATGGTGGATGAGAATTAGGGCTTTTAGGGGCAAAAGACACCTAACACGCATCAATATCTTCAATAAAAATTTGAGAGCATGTGATCGAGTATTCAAGGAGATGTGAATTAAACATGAAGGTTCGGGGTCAAGAAGTTTGCAGGACTTCAAAATTCAATAAGAAAAGATTGGGTGCACAAAAATTATGAAATGAAAGGGGTTGTTCCTGATGAATGGAACAATCTACAGACGAAATTATATGATTTATGCTTGTGAGAATGCCTACCTTTAGTCATTTTCCTTCTCTAGGGCTAGAACTTGAAGAACGGGGGTTGAGAGCTTGAGCAGCCTTCTCCCCATGAATTCACCCTCTCCTTGGCCTCTCCTCCTAGTCCAGCAACTCTTGGCAACGAGCTAGGGCCGGCCATGGGGGTTTAGGAGAGTATTTGTCTCTTATGTTTCTAATTCTAAATAGGACTCTAACTCCTATTAAATTCTGAGATTTCAATTTAATTCCACCTTCCAAGCTTCCCATGTCCAATTTGGGTTAGTTGGGATCCAATTCGTGGCCAACCTATTAGGGTAGGTATAGGAATCCAAATCCAACACAAACTACTTGTTTTAATATTTTAATACCCCTTTCTATTTAGGTAATATTTAAGTTACGAATTTAGGGTATTTTCCTATTATTCCTATTTTAAAAATCCCTATTTTGGCCCAATAAATTTTTATATGGTCCATTTAACAAAGTCCATTATTTATTGGAATTTATCTTATGGGATTTCCCTTTTTAATAGGAGAATAATAGAGTTACGGATTTTATTATATTTTTCTTACATGATTTTATTCATCGACTATGAGAGGTCCATTGGTCCAATTTCGATAATGGGTCATCAACACCCGATGTTGGAGGTCTCTCTAACATGTTCATTTAATTTGTGAGCCCGTTATATTTCCGTGTTAATAGTTTTCTAACTTAGTTTCCAATTTAGATAATTAGTCACGTTGTGACGTATGCTTGGCCAATTAGATTTTTCATTGCATAAATTTCTTCGTGGAACACTTAGAGATAATATTTGGGGTTCATTTATAATTTTTACGGAATTTTTAGATGTGTTCTTGCACATATGATAATGCTACGTATGTTTCTATTATTCTATTTTTATAGAAATTTATTGTTTCGATTTTTTAATACTGAATTTTTCGGGTTGCTACATCCTCCCCACTTAAAAAGATTTGATCCACCAAATTCCATGACTCCTTCGGTTACATGTGAATTATTTATTGTAAAAGGTATTAATCATTGTGAGTTCAGAGGTACCTTCCACGGTTCCCACTTCTCAATTTGGAGGGAGTTGCACCAAAGCTTCCAGTGTACCTTGCTGGTTTAATTCCTCATGACGTTGATTCTCAAATTGTGGGCAGTCACTCATCTTGTGGCTGTAGCTACCACATCGCAAACATTTTCCTTGTTTCCATCAGCAATCCCTTGACATGTGGCCCCTACTATTGCAGCGCTTGCATCACCCCCTACGAATAACGGACTTGTATGTTGTTCTTCTTATTCTTCTTTATTTTCTCTTATCACCATTTGGTTGGTTCCCTTTCATCATAGAACTGAGTTCTTCTTTGTTAGTGGATGGTGCTTTTAGAAGAGGGGGTCGTAGCTGATGTCTCGAGTCACCACAACGTAGGCATGCACCAATTTTTCGCCAACACTCCTTGGCCATATAACTTGGCTTGTGACAATGAAGGCAGATGATCTCATCGTTATGATTCACTTGTTTGTTGTCCTTCTTGCCATGGTTATATATCTTCTCTTCCCATTCTGATTGGTCTCCTTTTTAATCTCCTTAGTCGCTTCCAGAGCTCTTTCTAGCAGTTGAGCGGCTTGCTGACAAGCCAGAACTAGCCTCTGGGTTGATCCCATGTCGGCGTCCATTAAGTGTCCCTTCAAGAATAAGGTTGGCATTAGGATGCCAAAGTAATATTAAGTTCATACATATGTATAGATAAATGTATTCAAATCATAACATGGTCCTACCCAATCCTCACATAGGTATGGTGGCTGACTTAGACACGTGTCATGGCAGTTTGTCCTAGAACACCCTATACCTAAGAGATCCAATAAGGACATCCTAGAACATCTTAAACCTAAGATATCCAATTAAGACATCCAAGGCTCTGATACCCACTGTCACGCCCCGCCAATTTAGCAGCGAAATAAATCGGGGAGACGTGAGCAAGGTACATAGTAGAGTAAAATGTACAACAGTTGAATGATTCAGAGCATTCTAATGAACAATAATCGGAATAAAACTCTTCATTTCATTATAAAATCACTAAGACTATTACAGACACTAGTTTAGAGCCACTACAATGAGCTCATTGACATCATTACATTGGAAAAGAAATCTAAAGCAATAACTACTAGACTCCATTGTACTAGGGTAACTTCATCGACTGACTCCAGGTTGCTCATCTCTTTGGTCCCATCCATTGGTGTGTATGACGTCATCTAGCTTACCTGAGACACAATAACAAATAACGAAGGGTGAGCAATAACACCCAGTAGGACTTAAATCTCGTGAATCAAGCAGGCTTTAAATAATTAGTGCTTTAAAAGGTAGAGTAATTAATGATAGAGCGAGTCATGTAAAGTCGAGAAAGTAATAGCACAAGTGACATGGTTCAGATAGCAGATGAATTCATATAGCACGTTGATTAAAGTCAAGTCACGATGGAAACGATAACAACACGATGGCAAATAACATCAACGTCAAGTAATAGCAAGCAACATGTATAGCAAGGTGAGAGAAAGTAGTTGGCCATATAGAGAGTAAATTGCACTTTGATTGATTTTCATCAATCGAAATAGTATAACACTTTTGATTAACCTTCGTCAATCGAGATAGTAATGGCACTTTGGTTATCCGTAGATAGCCGAGAGGGAATATAGCACTTTTTTCGTCAATAGAAATGAGAATATAGCACTTTGTTTTGTCAAAGACATCGAGAGAATATATCACTTTGTGTTGATTGTCTTAGATTAATCTTGATAGTATGGCACTTGGATGTAATGCCGACATCCTGATCATTTAACTCCCGTGGGCAAATGGCACTTTCGGGAACTCTCCCCAGGACCAGATCGGGCCCTATTATGCTGGCATTGGTTATGTTGTTTATCTTTAGACAATTAATTAATTGCCAATAGAGAGTACCAAGAAATAGATAAGAGCAGTAGGTGAATAGACTAGATAGTAGAGTGAACGTGAATAGATGAGTGATTAGAGTATAGATGAGAGCTAGTGGACATTGCATGTATCACGTCGAGTAAACATGCGATAGTAACAGTTGCACAACACCCGCATTGGTGTTGGCAGTTAGGTGGAATTCACTACCTTTTCACTGGCCATGTTACACAAAGGTCCAGAGGTCCGACGTGATTCAAGATAAGAGCGAACTTCTAATAGCAGTTTGGATCATGTTGAACCTAAAGGGTATCATAGGTGTTAGGGTAAAACCAGCTCGTCGACCATGTGGGAATCCATGGACAGAGGAGACTTATGGAGGCCTTGAACAAGGATTCACTAGTCCGGTAGAAGGAATATCCGACGGAGAGTTCATCCAAGTCAAGAGAGTGTGTATATAGAAACTAGTGCTCGACATTCTAGAGGAATTCTAGAACAGTGGAGCGTCGGTATCGGTGTTCCCAAAATAATGCGAGAAACGAAGATAAGTTCAAAATAGGGCACTTAATATACATTATTGAAATAATTACCAGATACATTATGAAATATCTTCATGCCAAATTAAGCCATATTGGATGGTTCAAGTGTGTGCATGTGACAAGAGAATCATGGAGATGAAATAATCAAGTGAAAGACTTTTTAATTTAACTAATTACATGTCCATGATTAACAATGTTATTTACTGAGTTTAAGACAGTTAACAGGGTAAAGGGTTACTGTAGAAAGTTAGATCTTGTAGAGATAGGGGGTTTCATGCAAAAAGCCCAGATCGCTACATACCCATATGAGGGTCGCGATAGGGTCAAAGTGGAACGTGATAGGGTCTTCTGAGGATCCCGACAAGTCTATTCGGTCAGGTAGCCAGAATGCGACGACAGCCTCAGTCGCGTTCAGAACGCGACGGGGAGTGCTGTCGCGACAGCCCTAAGAACGCGGCCTATCGGGCCGTCACGTTCTTAGGTACTGTACCTGAGTTTGAGTGGCAAAAGGATAGTGCATAGGATTGCGGTCCAACTTCCCTTGTTTTGACATAGGGACGTTCAGAAAACCATAACTAATTGTACTGTCGATGAAAAATCATGAAACCACTTGCAAATTAATCTAGACATGCGAGAGTACTTGTAGTAAAAAGGAATTTGAAAACCAACATGGTTTCAGCATGGTTCAAACAAGTGTATTTATGAAGATCATGAAACTGTGTACAGTAGAGATTAATGATTTAACTCGAGCAATATGGTGGATGAGAATTTGGGCTTTTAGGGGCAAAAGACACCTAACATGCATCACTATCTCGAATAAAAATTTGAGAGCATGGGATCGAGTATTTAAGGAGATGTGAATTAAACATGAAGGTTCGGGGTCAAGAAGTTTATAGGACTTCAAAATTCAATAAGAAAAGATTGGGTGCACGAAAAATTATGAAACAAAAGGGGTTTTGTTCCTGATGCATGGAACAAT
The DNA here is from genome assembly GCA_014218235.1 of Colocasia esculenta. Lineage (NCBI taxonomy): Eukaryota > Viridiplantae > Streptophyta > Magnoliopsida > Alismatales > Araceae > Colocasia > Colocasia esculenta. The sequence goes on along the minus strand of CM024756.1, from coordinate 96,098,264 downwards.
CTACAGGCGAAATTATATGATTTATGTTTGTGAGAATGCCTACCTTTAGTCATTTTCCTTCTCCAGCGCTAGAACTTGAAGAATGGGGGTTGAGAGCTTGAGTAGCCTTCTCCCCACGAATTCTCCCCCTCCTTGGTCTCTCTTCTTGGTCCAGCAACTCTTGGGGATGAGCTAGGGCCGACCATGGGGGTTTAGGAGAGTATTTATGTCTCTTATGTTTCTAATTCCTAATAGGACTCTAACTCCGATTTAATTCTGAGATTTCCTATTTAATTTCACCTTCCAAGCTTGCCATGTCGAATTTGGGTTAGGTTGGGATCCAAATTCATGGCCAACCTATTACGGTAGGTTTAGGAATCCAAATCCAACACAAACTACTTATTTTAATATTTTAATACCCCTTTTCTATTTAGGTAATATTTAAGTTACAAATTTAGGGTATTTTCCTATTATTCTTCTTTTAAAAATCCCTATTTTGGCCCAATAAATTTTTATATGGTCCATTTAACAAGCCCATTATTTATTGGAATTTATGTTATGGGATTTCCCTTTTAATTAAGGAATAATAGAGTTACAGATTTTATTATATTTTTCTTGATTTTATTCATGGACTATGAGAGGTCCATTGGTCCAATTTCGATAACGGGTCATCAATACCGATGTTGGAGGTCTCTCTGACATGTTCATTTATTTTATGAGCCCGTTATATTTTCGTGTTAATAGTTTTCCGACTTAGTTTCCAAATTTAGATAATTAGTCACGTTGTGACGTATTCTTGGCTAATCAGATTTTTTCGTTGCATGAATTTCTTCGTGGAACACTTAGGGATAATATTTGAGGTTGATTTATAATTTTTACAGAATTTTAGATGTGTTCTTACACATATGATAATGTTATGTATGTTTCTATTATTTTGTCTTTATAGAATTTATTATTTCAAATTTTTAAATACTGAAATTTTCGGGTTGCTACATCCTCCCCCACTTAAAAAAGTATTTGGTCCACCAAATTCCATGACTCCTTCGGTTACATGTGAATTATTTATTTTAAAAGGCATTAATCATTGTGAGTTCAGAGGTACCTTCCACGTTCCCACTTCTCGATTTGGAGGGAGTTGCACAAAAGATTCAAGTGTACCTTGCTGGTTTAATTCCTCATGATGTTGATTCTCAAATTGTGGGCAGTCACTCATCTTGTGGTTGTAGCTACCACTTTGCAAACATTTTCCTTGTTTCCACCAGCAATCCCTCGACATGTGGCCCCTCCTATTGCAGCGCTTGCATCACCCCCTGCGAATAACGGCTACTTGTATGTCGTTCTTCTTATTCTTCTTTTTTTTCTCTTTTCACCGTTTGGCTGGTTCCCTTTCATCATAGAATTGTGTTCTTCTGTGTTAGTGGATGGTTCTTTTAGAAGAGGGCAGTCTCGTAGCTGATGTCTCGAGTGGCCACAACGTAGGCATGCACCAATTTTTCGCCAACACTCCTTGGCTACATGACCTAGCTTGTGACAATGAAGGTAGATGATCTCATCGTTACTATTCGCTTGTTGCTTGGCCTACTTGACATGGTCATATCTTCTCTTTCCCATTCCGATTGGTCTCCTTTTTAATCTCCTTAGTCACTTCTAGAGCTCTTTCTAGCAGTTAAGCAGCTTACTAACATGCCAGAACTAGCGTCTGGGTTGATCTCATGTCAGCATCCATTAAGAGTCCCTTAAAGAACAAGGTTGCCATTAGGATGATAAAGTATATTAAGTTCATACATATGTATAGATAAATGTATTCAAATCATAACCATGGTCCTACCCAAACCTCACATAGGTATGGTGGCTGACTTAGACACGTGTCATGGCAGTTCGTCCTAGAATACCCTATACCTAAGAGATCTAATGAGGACATCCTAGAACATCTTAAACCTAAGATATCCAATTAAGACATCCAAGGCTCTAATACCAACTGTCACGCCCCACCAATTTAGCAGTGGAATAAATCGGGGAGACGTGAGCAAGGTACATAGTAGAGTAAAATGTACAACAGCTGAATGATTCAGAGCATTCTAATGAACAATAATCAGAATAAAACTCTTCATGTCATTATAAAATCACTAAGACTATTACAACCACTAATTCGGAGCCACTACATTGAGCTCATTGACAGCATTACATTGGAAAAGAAATCTAAAGCAACAACTACTAGACTCCATTATACTAGGGTGACTTCATCAACTAACTCCAGGTTGCTCATCACTCTGGTCCCATCCCATTGGTGTGTGTGACATCATCTAGCTTACCTGAGACACAATAACAAATAACGAAGGGTGAGCGATAATGCCCAGTAGGACTTAAATCTCATGAATCAAGCAGGCTTTAAATAATTAGTGCTTTAAAAGGTAGAGTAATTAATGATAGAGCGAGTCATGTAAAGTCAAAAAAGTAATAGCACAAGTCACATGGTTCAGATAGCAGATGAATCAAGTATAGCACGATGATTGAAGTCAAGTCACGATGGAAATGATAACAACACGATGGCAAATAATGTCAACGTCAAGCAATAGCAAGCAACATGTATAGCAAGGAGAGAGAAAGTAGTTGGCCATATAAAGAGTAAATTGCACTTTGATTGATTTTCATCAATCGAAATATTATAGCACTTTTGATTAACTTTCGTCAATCGAGATAGTAATGGCACTTTGGTTATCCGTAGATAGCCGAGAGAGAATATAGCACTTTTGTCGTCAATAGACAATGAGAGAATATAGCACTTTGTTTTGTCAAAGACATCGAGAGAATATAGCACTTTGTGTTGATTGTCTTAGATTAATCTTGATAGTATGGCACTTGGATGTAATGCCGACATCCTGATCATTTAACTCCCGTGGGCAAATGGCACTTTCAGGAACTCTCCCCAGGACCCGATCGGGCCCTATTGCGCTGGCATTAGTTATGTTGTTTATTTTTAGACAATCAATTAATGGACAATAGAGAGTACCAAGAAATAGATAAGAGCAGTAGATGAATAGACAAGATAGTAGAGTGAATGTGAATAGATGAGCGAGTAGAGTATAGTTGAGAGCTAGTGGACATTGCATGTATCACGTCGAGTAAACAGGCGATAGTAACAGTTGAACAACACGCACACTTGGTGTTAGCAGTCAGGTGGAATTCACTACCTTTCCGCTGGACATGTTACACACAGGTCCTGAGGTCTTGCGTGATTCAAGATAAGTGTGAACTTCTAATAGCCGTTTGGATCATGTTGATCCCTAAAGGATATCATAGGTGATAGGGTACAACCAGCTCGTCGACCATGTAGGAATTCATGGACAGAGGAGACTTATGGAGGCCTTGAACAAGAATTCACTAGTCCGCCGAAAGGAATATCCGACGGAGAGTTCGTCCAAGTCAAGAGAGTGTGTATGTAACGTCACGTGTTTTTAGGATCCTTATGGATCATGTGTGTATTGTTTTTGGTGGCCAGTGTGAGGCCAGTGTGGTTTGGATGTGTGGTGTGCGCAGGTTTGGTGTAGGTTTGGTCCTGAAACAAAATAGGACCTGCTGCAGTTGATTAGGGGTTGACGGCCAGGTGTGGTCGTTGACTGGTTTGACGTCCATCGAAGTTGACGTCACCTTAAGACTTAACGTCAGGCTTTGTGGACGTTTACTGTCATGGTTCACTAAACGGCATTAGGGTTGACGCCAACCTGTGCGACCTGTAGAATATAGGTCTACCCGAGGACAGTTCCCTCACTCCATTCTCCCTCTCCCTCGCCCTGTTTTCACGTCCCTTGATTCCCCACTACTTCCAACAGTTGCAGAAGGCTAGTTGGAGGATCGTGGAACGTGAGGTGGTGACGAATCGGCCAAGGAAATGCCGGAGTCAGGTGTAATCTCCGTAGGAGCTCGCAGAGGGTTTGGTGTGAACCGGAAGGATTTAGGAGGTTAAGTGCGTATTAAGGTAGGGAATGATCCCCTTAGCTCCTACAGGTTGTAATAATGCATCTGGAACGCATGAATTTGCATGTTAATTGTGTTTTTGGGTAATGGTACTTCATGCGGGGTTAATGGGTGGTTTGAGCAATTTAACAATGGAAAAATGTTGTTTCGAGTTGATTAGGATTCATGCATGTTGGAGGAGGTGTTTCCTCGCATTTTTTTCATTGGTTTTAGGGCTGGGAATACTTGAGGTATCAGCCCAGGGTTTCTGTGAAGCTGATAGCCGAGGATCTTGGCGTCAATATCGATTGACGCCAAGTTCTTCAGCTGGGAGATTGACGGCCAGATACTTGCCGTTTATATCTCATCGACGGCAGTCGATGTTGCCGCCAGCATGCTTTTACTTAAATATTGTTATATTGAATATTTATTGATATAGAAAGGTGAAATGGTAATTATGGTGCACCTAGCGCACGTGGTTTCTGAGACTAGCATATTGGGTACGCAGTTGGCTGTTTCTTTACGTGTCTACGTAGTGTCCACATGTAGTGGACTACTAGTGCACGTGGGTTACATGAGTCTTCATGTGGTTTGTGTGACATGCACGTGGTTTTGTGTACGTGGCGAGTAGTACGACGTCTGTCGTAGTTACCTCTCCAGTTGGGTGCCCCAGGTTCTCTGTGAGCCAGGCTATTAGCTCGGGGCTTTGTCCCGATACTTGTGCTGTACCGTCGATGTCTGTGTCGTCTGACCTGGACACCCTCACTCCTGTGTTTGAGTTGTACGTCCGGCTGAGGGAAAGACGACAATGGGACAGTGACTCTAGTGTTTGTTTCTAGTCACTTGTAGCGCGCTCGTAGTTGGGGGTACGGACACCAGTAGTCGACACTGGTCCCCAGCTAGTCCTTTTTCAGTGCCTCACTCTAGTGAGCCCAGGCCAGGTCTCTAGAGGTGCCAGGCATGGGCCTGCGACCGTGTGGTCCGCAGGGTGGTGTTAGTTGGTCTCCACAGTTGCTTGACCTTTTCACGTGGAGCGGCAGCTGGACATTTCGTCCGTGGCTGCGAGACTGAGAGGTAGACCTATGTTAGCCTGTCCGAGTCAGTCTCTGGTGTCGCGAACTAGTTCACGTGGCTCGTGTTTGGCGGTCTCTACTTTAGCTCGTACACTTGTACTGGTTTGCCATTTAATTATTATAGTTGTTTTTCGTAGTCGGCAGACGGTGAGTACTTTTACAGCTTTCATATCCTGCTTAGCTATTCTATAAAATGTTGGTACTGTTTACTGCTTTCGTACCGGTGTTTTTGGGTTTACTCAGCTTTCGAGAAGTTCCCTACTGAGGCAGTGACTAGCGAGGCTCACCCCTACCCCCACAGGTGGGAGCGAGGAGGACGTCTCTCGACCGTCGTCCAGTTCAGAGCCACGTCGTAGCTGTGAAGGGTCAGTACCCCAGCAGTGTAGTAGTAGCATCAGTCCAGCAGTGTAGTGTAGCTAGTTTGTTTACTTCCTTCAGTTGTACCTCGGGGTATGCCCCAGGCACTTGTACTTTCTTTCAGTTTTGTGAAAATATGGCTATGTAAACTTGTGAAATATATATATGAAATGGTGTGTTCCTTTGTGTTTACACGGACTGTGGTGTGATATCCCTTGCGAGGCTTTAGCCCGTTCGCGGGAGACAAACTCGGATCGAGTACGTTATCGGTTTAACAGACTTGGATGAGGTGTTCCGTCACAGTTGGTATCAGAGCAAGGTCTGTGTTAATATAAGGGAATTAGAAAGATACATAGCCTTATTTCGGTCTTTGTACACTGCTGGTAGTGGCCCTGGTTTCTGATAATTTGTTGTTTTGTATATGTTGGTGTTTTGTTTATGTAGAAATTTGAAATGGCAGATAGAAGCGATTGGGGTGGTGGACGAGATGATCCAGAGGAGAGCACTCAGCGTATGATAGAGAGGATCTGGGAGAGCCTCACTGATATCCAGAGAAGGATGGATCAGCAAACACCGGTACCACCGGTTGCCGTGCCACCTGGGGATGGAGAGACTGTACCTATAGTTCCAGTTCCGCCACCGCCAGGAGTGGATGTGCCTTTTGTAGCACCCTTGCCACCACCACCAGTATTATTAGCAGAGGAACCAGTGATGCAAGTTGAGAAGTTTCTGAGATTGCAGCCGCCTACTTACTCAAGAGGGCCGAATCCAGATACAGCGGAACATTGGGTCCATGAGATTGAGAGGGTCTTTGCGACCATGAGGTGTTCGGCAACAGATAAAGTTGTGCTAGCTGCCTATCAGTTGAGGGGTTTTGCATTGGAATGGTGGCGATTGAAGATGCAAACCACCTTTGCAGGCAGGACAGAAGAGACTATCACTTGGTCGGAATTTCTTGATGTATTTAACGATATATTCTTTCCGATTCAAGTGCAGCAAGTGAAAAGGGAGCAGTTTCGGACACTCCAGCAAGGTAACTCTTCAGTTTTAGAGTACCAGATGCGATTTATGGCACTTAGCCGATATGCGCCTTATGTAGTATCAGATAATAATATGATGGTTGAGTATTTCATTAGAGGTTTGAGAGTAGAGTTGTAGGATGCAATAGTACCTCTCATGTGTAAAATAGTGGAAGAAGCAGCTCAGAGGGCAGCTATGTTGGAGAGGTCTATTCGGACTCGTTAGGTGGGCGAGTCAGGCTCAGGTAGTTTTCGGCTACCGTAGCAGTCAGTGGGTGCGAGTAAGGGTAAAGCACCAGCAGGACCTTCTTCATCAGGTTTTGGTAAGTGGGGTTAGAAATTGAAGCAAGCATTTAAAGGTAATGGAAGAGGATGGGGAGGTCGATAACAATTTCAGCAAGGTCGTGGTAGCCATAGGTGGAGGAGTCACAGCAGAGTACTGCCAGACAGCCTGTTATTCCACCAGGGTATAGATGTTATAATTGCAATCAGCCGGGGCATTTGATCCGCAATTGCCCCTATCCGAGAGAGTAAGGATATGGAAGAGGTGTGCAGCAGCAGCAGTCGCAGCAGTTTCAGCAGGCACAGGCAGGTCGTGGCAGAGGAGCACCACAGTAGCGGGGAAGGGGCCGGGTTATGGCTATCACCTGAGCCCAGGCGGAGGCATCGAATATGATTGAAGGTACTATACCTCTTTATGATTATTCAGCAAAGTTCTATTTGATTCGGGTGCCTCTCATTATTTTATTTCCGAAGAATTTCTGGATTGCATGGCTCATCCTTTAGAAGAAAAGTCTTGTGAGTTAGTAGTGGAGATTCCCTCGGGTGAGTTCTTGCTCACTTCGAGCTATGTAGATGAAGCTCTGTTGTGATTGAAGGGAACCAGATGCCGGGTCAGTTGTATGCCCTGCAGTTGACAGATTATGATATTATTTTGGGTATGGATTGGCTTGAGACTTATGGAGCAATGTTAGATTACAGAAAGAAGAGAATCAGGTTTTGTCATCCTAATGGTGTAGTATTTGAATATCAAGGTATGCCTTTTATACCTCTAAGTTTCTAATTTCTGCAATTAGAGCTAGAAAGTTGATAAATGCTGGATGTGTGGCTTATTTAGCCTCGGTGAGTTTGGTAGAAGCTAGTCAGTCAGTTGCAGCAGTTCCTGTGGTTAGGGAATTTGCTGATGTTTTTCCTGAAGATTTGCCTGGTTTAGATCCACATAGAGAGGTGGACTTCACCATTGAATTACTGCCAGGTACCATGCCGATTTCTAAAGCTCCATATCGGATGGCACCAGCAGAACATAAAGAATTGAAAAAGTAATTAGAAGAGTTGTTGCAGAAAGGGTTCTTTAGACCGAGTCTTTCCCTGTGGGGAGCACCGATGTTGTTTGTGAAAAAGAAAGATGGAAGTTTTCGTATGTGTATTGATTACAGGAAGTTGAATGATGTGACCATTAAGAATAAATACCCATTGCCGAGGATAGATGATCTGTTTGATCAGTTGCAATCAGCAAAAGTATTTTCTAAAATTGATTTGAGGTCTGGGTATCATCAGTTGAGGATCAAAGAAGAGGATATAGATAAAACAGCTTTCAGAACCAGATATGGTCACTATGAATTTGTGGTTATGCCATTTGGGCTGACCAATGCTCCTGCAGGTTTTATGGATCTAATGAATAGAATTTTTCATCCATATTTGGACCAATTCATTGTGGTCTTTATTGATGATATTCTGATTTATTCAGCATCTGAAGAAGAGCATGCAGCTCATTTGAGGTTTACCCTGTAGTTGTTAAGGGATAACCAGTTATTTGCCAAATTCAGTAAGTGTGAATTTTGTTGAAAGAAATTCAATTTCTGGGTCATGTCATCTCAGCTAGAGGAGTGGCAGTGGACCCAAGTAAAGTGGAAGCAGTGATGAAATGGGAAATGCCTAAGACAATTACTGAGATTAGAAGTTTTCTGGGATTGGTAGGTTATTATCGGCTCTTCATACAAGATTTCTCCAAGATTGCGGCACCCATGACCAAGTTGACCAGAAAAGGTGTGCCATTTGTGTGGTCCGGTGAATGTCAGAAAAGTTTTGTGGAATTGAAGAAAAGGCTGACAACAGCACCCATATTGACATTACGGCAGGAAGTGGTGGTTTTGTGGTATATACTGATGCTTCAAGAAGAGGACTTGGTGCAGTGCTTATGCAGCATGGTAAAGTAATAGCTTATGCGTCCAGGCAATTGAAGCCGACAGAAGAAAATTACCCCACTCATGATTTGGAATTGGCGGCAGTTGTGTTTGCCTTGAAAATGTGGAGGCATTATCTGTATGACGAGAGATTTGAGATCTTTACAGATCATAAAAGCTTGAAGTATATCTTCTCGCAGAAAGATTTAAATATTTGTCAGCGCAGATGGATTGAATATTTGAAAGATTATGATTTCAGTTTGGCTTACCATTCGGGTAAGACCAATGTTGTAGCAGATGCCTTGAGTAGAAAGGCATATATAAATCTGATGATGATTAAAGAGTGGAAGCTATATGAAGAAATAGTGGAAAACTCCTTGTATATGCCCAGTAGTCAGCGACGGGCAGTACTAGCTGCTAGTGCTGTAGAGCCGTCCTTGTATTGGCAGATTGTTGAGGCTCAGAGAGCAGATGTAAGTTTAGCTGAAATTGTAAAAATGGAAGGAGTTACCATTGATGATAATTGTGTGATTAGGCTTAGAAGTAGGTTATTTGTACCAGCTAAAAGAGAGGTAAAGCAGCGAGTGTTGGAAGAGGCCTATAAATCTAGGTACACTATCCATTCGGGTAGTACGAAAATGTACCACGATTTGAGGAAGCATTTCTGGTGGCCTCATATGAAAAAGGAAATAGCCGAATTTGTTGCAAGGTGTGCTATCTGTCAACAGATTAAAGCAGAACATCAGAAACCTGGAGGTCTATTGCAACCGTTGCCCATTCCACAGTGGAAATGGGATGATATTGCCATGGACTTTGTGGCAGGTTTACCAAGATCGGGTTCCGGGCATAATGGAATTTGGGTATTTGTTGACAGATTGACCAAGGTGTGTAGATTACTGGCAGTAAGTATGTCTGGACAGTGGACAGATTAGCAAAAGTTTATGTTGAAAGAATTGTTCCACTGCATGGTATTCCGAAGACTATCGTGTCTAACAGAGATCCAAGATTTACTTCTAGTTTCTGGAGAAGTCTGCAGAAAGTAATTGGCACTGAATTGAGATATAGCTCCGCTTATCATCCCCAGACAGATGGTCAGACAGAAAGGACTATTCAGACGATTGAGGACATGTTGCGAGCTTGTTGTTTAGTTTGGGAAGGTAACTGGGAGCATCATTTGGGAATGGTTGAGTTTGCCTATAATAATAGTTATCATACCAGTCTTGGGATGGCACCGTATGAAGCTTTATATGGAAGGCCATGTAGAACCCCATTGAACTAGCATGAAGTGGGAGAAAGACAGTTAGTGGGTCCTGAATTGATTCAGCAAACCACAGAAGTAGTAAAGGTCATTAAGGAAAAATTGCAAGCAACTCAAAGCAGGCAAAAGAGTTATGCAGATAACTGAAGGAGACCACATCAGTTTGAAGTGGGAGATTTTGTTTTCTTGAGAGTTTTCCGAGTAAAGGTATTATGAGATTTGGCAAGACTGGAAAATTGAGCCCAAGGTATGTGGGACCCTTCCAGGTAATTGAATGAATTGGGGAAACAGCTTATAGATTGGATTTGCCAACAGATTTTGCAGACGTCCATGATATATTTCATGTTTCTATGTTAAAAAGTGTATTAAAGATCCAGCTAAGATAATCATCTATCAAGGTGGTGACCTAAGGCTGGATATGACCATGCCAGAGTATCCGGTACACATCACTGATCGAAAGATAAAGAAGCTAAGAAATAAAGAATTGAGCTAGTAAAAGTGCGATGGGAAAATAGATTGGGTGGTGAGGATACCTGGGAATTAGCCAGGAGATGGCTAAAGGGTATCCCTATCTGTTTGAATAAGCTTTTGTATTTCTTTTTAGATGATAGTACTTGTAAAAATGTGCATATTTAAATTGTTTATGTTTGAGTTGTGTTATGAATTTCGAGGTCAAAATTTTCTTTTTAGATGATACTAATGTAACGTCACGTGTTTTTCGGATCCTTATGGATCATGTGTGTATTGGTTGTGGTGGCCATTGTGAGGCCAGTGTGGTTTGGATGTGTGGTGTGCGCAGGTTTGGTGCAGGTTTGGTCCTGAAACAAAATAGGACCTGCTGCAGTTGATTAGGGGTTGACGGCCAGGTGTGGTCATTGACTGGTTTGACGTCCATCGAAGGTGACGTCAACCTTAAGAACTTAACGTCAGGCTTTGTGGACGTTTACTGTCACGGTTCACTAAATGGCATTAGGGTTGACGCCAACCTGTGCGACCTGCAGAATATAGGTCTACCCGAGGACAGTTCCCTCACTCCATTCTCCATCTCCCTCGCCCTGTTTTCACGTCCCTTGCTTCCCCACTACTTCCAAGTTGCAGAAGGCTAGTTGGAGGATCGTGGAATGTGAGGTGGTGACGAATCGGCCAAGGAAACGCCAGAGCGAGGTGTAATCTCCGTAGGAGCTCACAGAGGGTTTGGTGTGACCGGGAGGATTTAGGAGGTTTAAGTGCGTATTGAGGTAGGGAATGATCCCCTTAGTTCCTACAGGTTGTAATAATGCATCTGGAACGCATGAATTTGCATGTTAATTGTGTTTTTGGGTAATGGTACTTCATGCGGGGTTAATGGTGGTTTGAGCAATTAACAATGGAAACATGTGTTTTGAGTTGATTAGGATTCATGCATGTTGGAGGAGGTGTTTCCTCGCATTTTTTTTCATTGGTTTTAGGCTGGGAATACTTGAGGTATAAGCCCAGGGTTTCTGTGAAGCTGATTGCCGAGGATCTTGGCGTCAATATCGATTGACGCCAGGTTCTTCAGCTGGGAGATTGACGGCCAGATACCTTGCCATTTATATCTCATCGACGGTAGTCGATGTTGCCGCCAGCATGCTTTTACTTAATATTGTTATATTGAATATTTATTGATATAGAAAGGTGCAATGGTAATTATGGTGCACCTAGCGCACGTGTTTTTTGAGACTAGCGTACTGAGTATGCAGTTGGCTATTTCTTTACGTGTCTACGTAGTGTCCACGTGTAGTGGACTACTAGTGCATGTGGGTTACGTGAGTCTTCACGTGGTTTGTGTGACGTGCACGTGGTTTTGTGTACATGGTGAGTAGTACGACGCCTACCGTGGTTACCTCTCCAGTTGGGTGCCCCAGGTTCTCTGTGAGCCAAGCTGTTAGCTCGGGACTTTGTCCTGGTACTTGTGATGTACCATCGAGGTCTGTGTCATCTGACCTGGACACCCTCACTCCTGTGTTTGAGTTGTACGTCCAGCTGAGGAAAAGACGACAATGGGACAGTGACTCTAGTGTTTGTTTCTAGTCACTTGTAGCGCACTCGTAGTTGGGGGTACGGACACCAGTAGTCGACACTGGTCCCCAGCTAGTCCTTTTCCAGTGCCTCACTCTAGCGAGCCTAGGCCAGGGTCTCTAGAGGTGCCAAGCATGGGCCTGCGACCGTGTGGTCCGCAGGTGGTGGTGTTTAGTTGGTCTCCACAGTTGCTTGACCTTTTCACGTGGAGCGGAAGCTGGACCTTTCATCCATGGCTGCGAAACTGAGAGGTAGACCTTTGTTAGCCTGTCCGAGTCAGTCTCTGGCGTCGCGAACCAGTTCACGTGGCTCGTGTTTGGAGTCTCTACTTTAGCTCGTACACTTGTATTGGTTTGTCGTTTAATTATTACAGTTGTTTTACGTAGTCAGCAGACGGTGAGTACTTTTACAGCTTTCATATCCTGCTTAGCTGTTCTATAAATTGTTGGTACTGTTTACTGCTTTCGTACCTATGTTTTTGGGTTTGCTCAGTTATGGGAAAGTTCCCTACTGAGCCAGTGACTAGCGAGGCTCACCCCTACCCCCACAGGTGGGAGCGAGAGGATGTCTCTCGACCGTCGTCCAGTTCAGAGCTGAGTCGTAGCGGTACAGGGTCAATACCCTCAGCAGTGTAGTAGTAGCATCAGTCCAGCAGTGTAGTGTAGCTAGTTTGTTTACTTCCTTCAGTTGTACCTCGGGGTATGCCCCAGGCACTTGTACTTTCTTTCAGTTTTGTGAATATGGCTATGTAAACTTGTGAATATATATATGAAATGGTGTGTTCCTTTGTGTTTACACGACTGTGGTGTAATATCCCTTGCGAGGCTTTGGCCCGTTCGCAGGAGACGGACTCGGATTGAGTACGTTACCGGTTTAACGACTTGGACGAGGTGTTCTGTCACAGTGTATATATAGAAACAAGTGATCGACATTCTAGAGGAATTCTAGAACATTGGAGCGTCGGTATCGGTGTTCCCAACAATGCGAGAACGAAGACAAGTTCAAAATAGGGCAATTAATATACATTATTGAAATAAATTACCAGATACATTATGAAATATCTTCATGCCAAATTAAGCCATATTGGATGGTTCAAGTGTGTGCATGTGTCAAGAGAATCATGGAGATGAAATAATCAAGTGAAAGACTTTTTAATTTAACTAATTACATGTCCATGATTAACAATGTTATTTACAGAGTTTAAGACAGTTAACAGGGTAAAGGGTTACTGTAGAAAGTCAGATCTTGCAGAGATAGGGGGTTTCATGCAAAAATCCCAGATCGCAACATACCCATATGAGAGTCGCGACAGGGTCAAAGTTGAATGCGACGGTGTAGCAACCCGGAAAATTTAATACTAAAAAAAAAATCCGAAATAATAATTTCTTTAAATCGAAATAATAGAAACATACGTACCATTATTGTATGTGCAAGAACACATCTAAAAAATCCTTAAAAATTATCAATCAACCCCAAATATTATCCCTAAGTGTTCCACGAAGAAATTCATGCAATGAAAAATCCGATTGGCCAATTGTACGTTGCAACATGACGAATTATCCAAATTAGGAAACTAAGTCGTAAAATCGTTAACACGAAAAGATAACGCGCCCGTAAATTAACGAACATGTCGAAGAGATTTCCAACATCATGAAATGAATAACCATTATCGGGTTTGGACCAATGGAGCTCTCATAGCCTATGAATAAATTCAAATAAGAAAATGTAATAAAAATCATAACTCTATTATTCCCTAATTAAAAAGGGAAAAACCTATAAGATAAATTCCAATAAATAATGGGCTTGGTTAAATGGACCCATTAGAATTTAGTGGTCCAAAATAAGGATTTTCAAAAGAAGAATAATGGGAAAATACGCTAAATTCGCAACTTAAATATTACTTAAATAGAGAAGAGACATTTAAAGCATTAAATAAGCAATTTGAGATGGAATTGGATTCCTAAACCTACCCCAAATGGTTTAGCACGAATTTAGACGTCAACCTAACCCAAATAGAAGTTGGAAAGAAAGGAAGGAAAGAAGGAGTTAGGAAATCTCGTAATTAAAGAGAAATTTGAGTAGTAGGAATAAGAACCCTTACTAGCTTAAATACTCTCTTAACTCTCCATGCCGGCCCTAAAACTTTGCTGGGGCTTGCTGGACGTGGAGAGAAGGCCAGGAGGAGGAGAATTCGTGGGGAGAAGGCTCTCTCAAGCATCTTCCTTTGTTCTTCAAGTTCTAGACCTAGAAGAGTAAAACGACTAAAGGTAGGCATTCTCACGAGCAAAACTCAATTAAATCCATCTGTAGATTGTTCCATATATTAGAAACAAAAGCCCTCTTGTTTCACTCTTTTTCATCGAGCCAATCTTTTGATCTCTATTTTTGAAATTCTGCAAATATGATGAACCCGACCCTTCTTCTTTATTCTTGATCTCCATGTATACTCAACCTCGTGCTCTCAAATTTTAACTAGAGTTACTGATGGATGTTAGGCATCTTTTGCCACAAAAAGCCCTAATTTTTAGCCATCCTTTGTCACAAATTAAATCTTGCATGATTTCGACAATGTACTGTTGCGGTTTAACCTTGACTTGTGTTACATGTTCCATACCTCTTTGTGGAGTCATTTTTAGACCAAGTATTCAACAGAGAACTTGTTACCTCATGCGTCTACTTTCATTTGGCACTAGTTTCCCCAATTTTTGTTGACTGTAGTGAGAGTATTAGTCCGAACATTGCCACTATGTCAGATTCACATAGTCAGTCACAATACATTTTATTACCTAGCCAAACGACCTTTGTTTCTCAATTATTTTCTACTGAAGAAATATTGGAAGTAATCTAACTAACAAAGTTGGTTTCACTTGATTTGGATCACCCTATCATTTGTTTTTATTTTTCAAACCCACAGCTGTCAACCCAATCCAAGTCGAAGTTGGAAATAGGTAGAAAAATCAACCCAAACGTCTTTTTCAGGTAGCGACAGGTCAACACGTCGCTACCATAACGCGACAACATCATGGTCGTGACCCATACCAAAAATCAGGCCGTTTCATGGTCTTTTTCAGAAGGCGACAAGTTCATGGTCGCATTCACTTTCAGAAGGCGACAGGCAATGCGTCGCGTTCTGCCTGTGTCCGCTTAATCGGCCATAACTATTTTTATAGACCTCGGATTGATGAGCCGTTTTCTTTTCTAGATTCCTCATCAAAGGGCTTCAATTTGGTATATTCATGTGTGAGATTTTAATGAAACATCAATGAGTTATGACCTTGGGAATTGAAGGGATGGGATTGCATTTGCCTTCTAAAAGGCATACATCTTGGTTTCCGTCGTTTTGCGTCGTTCCTTGCATGTGTGAGTTTGATCTCTTCTAAGAAGGTTCTAGAAAGTATTAACATGCATTTATCAACCCATATCAAAGTTAAAACATGTTTACATAATTTTTAATTGATCTTAAGTTCATGATCATGCTATCTACTTGCCAATTATTCACTTCTTGCCTTGTTATCAAACTTGCTAAAAACACATGTTATAAAATGGAGTCATATTGAATGATTTAAAATGCAATAACACGGCATCTTTCTATCCATGATTTATCTTACACTCACACACACTTGAGTCATCCAACATGGCTTAACTTGGCATGAAAATATCTCATAATGTATCTGGTTAATTTATTGCAATAATGTACATTAATTTACTCTATTTTAAATGAACTTGTCTTCATTTCTCGCGTTGTTGGGAATACCGTTACTGACGCTCCACTGTTCTAGAATTCCTCTAGAACGTCGAGCACTTGTTTCTATATACACACTTTCCTTGACTTGGACAAACTCTCCGTCGGATATTCCTTCTACCGGACTAGTGAATCCTTGTTCAAGGCCTCCGTAAGTCTCTTCTGTCCATGGATTCCCACATGGTCGACGAGCTGGTTGTACTCTAACACCTATGATACCCTTTAGGGATCGATCCAAATAGCCTTAGTTGCTCTCGCTCTTATCTTGAATCACGCCGGACCTCTGGACCTGTGTATAACGAGGCCAGCGGAAGGGTTGTGTATTCCACCTAACTGCCAACGCCGTATGCATGTGTTGTACAACTGTTACTATCGCTCGTTACTTGACATTTCTTGTGCAATGACCATAAGATCTCATCTATACTCTACTCGCTCGTCTATTCACGTTCACTCTACTATCTCGTCTCTCTCGTGTATTCATCTAATACTCTCTTAGTACTCTTTGAGCTGTGTGGCTCCTACTATTTTGTACTGTTCATGACTGTCTAGCACTATAATATGGGTCTTGTGACTCTACTGTATCCAATGCATACTGTGCAGGGCACGGAGAGTGTCCGAAGGGCTCCAATCTAGTTCTGGGGGCAGAGAGCCACCTGAAAATACCTGTAGGGGCTATAGACGGTGTTCTACATTGCACCGGTTCTGACTATAGACATCTGACTATTATTCTTTTAGTCTAAGGAGTGCAGACGTACTGTGATATTACTGTGCTATCATAAACTGTTATACTATTAGTCTAAAGAGTTCAGACATACTGTGCAATTACTGTGCTATCGCAGACTGTTACTGAACGGCTATTGTCCTAGAAGTGACTATTGCCATATTCTACTAGTGAACCGTTGTGCAACCATACACGCTATCTCGTTACACGCTATCTTGTCATACACTCTAGTTTCTCTACTTGATACTTGCTATCTTGAGTTATTGCGTACTATCGTTACTTAATCGCATTCAATGTGCTCTACTCTGTCGTTGTCTAATGACAATAAAAGTGCTATACTCTCTCAACTATCTATGGATAACCAAAGTGCCATTACTATTTCAATTGACAAAAGTTAATCAAAACTGCTATACTGTCTCAATTGATGAAAATCAATCAAAGTGCAATTTACTCTTTACATGACCAACTACTATCTCTCCTTGCTATACCTGTCGCTTGCTATTGCTTGCCATTGTCGCTACATGCTGTTGCGTGGTTATCATTTCTATCGTGACTTGACTTTAATCATCGTGCTATACTTGATTCATCTGCTATCTGAACCATGTTACTTGTGCTATTACTTTCTCGACTTTACATGACTTTCTCTATCATTAGTTACTTTGCCATTAAAGCATTAATCACTTTAAGCCTGCTTGATCCTGAGATTTAAGTCCTACTGGGCGTTATCGCTCCCATTCGTTATTTGTTATTGTGTCTCAGGTAAGTCGGACGATGACGTTATACATACCAATGGGACGGGACCAGGGTGATGAGTGACCTGGAGTCAAATGACGAAGTTACCCTAGCACCATGGAGTCTAGTAGTGATTGTTTTAGATTTTTTTTCTATGTAATGATGTCATTGAGCCTTATGTGTGGCTCTGAATTAGTGGTTGTAATAGTCTTAGTGATTTTATAATGAAATAAAGAGTTTATTCCAATTATTATTTATTAGATGCTCTGATTTGCGAAAGTATGCGCATTGTCGTTACCATACTCGTTGTTCATATTCTCCTCCAATTTATTCCACTGCTAAATTGGAGGGGCGTGACAGACAAGGTCTTCTCAGGATCGCGACAGGTCTATTCGGTCAGGAGGCCAGAACGTGACGGCAGCCCCGGTCGCATTCAGAACACGATGGGCAGTGCTGTCGTGACAGCCTTGAGAACGTGGCCTATCGGGCCGTCGCGTTCTCAGATACTGTACCTGAGTTCGAGCGAGAAAAGGACAGTGCATAGGATTGTGGTCCAACTTCCCTTATTTTGAGATAGGGACGTTCAGAAAACCATAACTAATTGTACCGTCGATGAAAAATCATGAAACCACTTGCTGGTTAATCTAGACATGCAAGAGTACTTGTAGTAAATAG
The DNA here is from genome assembly GCA_014218235.1 of Colocasia esculenta. NCBI lineage: Eukaryota > Viridiplantae > Streptophyta > Magnoliopsida > Alismatales > Araceae > Colocasia > Colocasia esculenta. The sequence goes on along the minus strand of CM024756.1, from coordinate 96,080,531 downwards.
GAATTTGAAAACCAACATGGTTTCAATATGGTTCACACAAATGTATTTATGAAGATCATGAAACTGTGTACTGTAGAGATCAACGATTTAATTCGAGCAATATGGTGGATGAGAATTAGGGCTTTCAGGGGCAAAAGACACCTAACACGCATCAGTATCTCCAATAACAATTTGAGAGCATGGGATCGAGTATTCAAGGAGATGTGAATTAAACATGAAGGTTCGGGGTCAAGAAGTTTGCAGGACTTCAAAATTCAATAAGAAAGATTGGATGCACGAAAAATTATGAAACAAAAGGGGTTTTGTTCCTGATGCATGGAACAATCTACAGACGAAATATATGATTTATGCTTGTGAGAATGCCTACCTTTAGTCGTTTTCCTTCTCTAGGGCTAGAACTTGAAGAACAGGTTGAGAGCTTGAGCACCTTCTCCCCATGAATTCTCCCCCTCCTTGGCCTCTCCTCTTGGTCAAGCAACTCTTGGCAATGAGCTAGGGCTGGCCATGGGGGCTTAGAGAGTATTTTGTCCCTTATGTTTCTAATTCCTAATAGGACTCTAACTCCTATTTATTTCCGAGATTTCCCATTTAATTCCACCTTCCAAGCTTGCCATGTCCAATTTGGGTAAGGATGGATCCAAATTCGTGGCCACCTATTACGGTAGGTTTAGGAATCCAAATCCACACAAACTACTTATTTTAATATTTTAATACCTCTTTTCTATTTAGGTAATATTTAAGTTATGAATTTAGGGTATTTTCCTATTATTCCTCTTTTAAAAATACCTATTTTGCCCAATAAATTTTTATATGGTCCATTTAACAAAGCCCATTATTTATTAGAATTTATCTTATGAGATTTGCCTTTTTAATTATGGAATAATAGAGTTACGGATTTTATTATATGTTTCTTACGTGATTTTTTTCATGGACTATGAGAGGTCCATTGGTCCAATTTCGATAATGGGTCATCAATACCCGATGTTGGAGGTCTCTCTAACATGTTCATTTAATTTATGATCCCGTTATATTTCTGTGTTAATAGTTTTTCGACTTAGTTTCCAAATTTAGATAATTAGTCACGTTGTGATGTATGCTTGGCCAATCAGATTTTTTCGTTGCATGAATTTGTTCGTGGAATGATTAGGGATAATATTTGGGGTTGATTTATAATTTTTATGGAATTTTTAGATGTGATCTTGCACATATGATAATGGTATGTATGTTTCTATTATTCTATCTTTATAGAAATTTATTATTTCGAATTTTTTAAATACTGGATTTTCCGGGTTGCTACACAAAAGGTATTTGTATTGATGTTAAATGCATGTGAAAAATGAATAGAATCCATGATAGGTATGTTATTATTTTGTGCAAATCCATGCTTAAATTATGTGTAGTTAATGATTTGAATGAGATTTAGATTTTGAAAGCATGTTGAATATAAGGTGTAAGATACATGTCATAAGATTTCATGTTTAGTTGTTTATTTGATATGGAACATGGACCATGTACTTCTATTTGTATGGATTTCAATGTATAGTAAAATTAAATTGTTTAAAGCATGCAATATGTATTTCTCCTTAGTAAAAAGGGTGACCTATGTAAAAGATATGTGTATGGTTGTGTTCATGGTTTGCTTCCTGGGTCTATTTAGACTCATTCTTGCTTCGACGTACAGGTGCAGGTGTCTCCACATCTTCCGAGGAGATTGTTAGGAGCGACTCCAAGTGCGAGGAGTAGCTTGTGTTGTGGAGACTTCGACATTGTACTTTTATTTTCATAAGTATGTAATGAATAAGTGATGTATCTCATTTAGACAATGTAAATTTGATTTAAAATTTCAATGATGTGGACTTTAGCTTTCTTTTAATACTATACGGTCTGTGGATATTTAATGATGATGATGGAATGAGAATAAACATCTTATTATTCCGTTGTATTTGTGTTGTATTTGTGTACATCTCAGCTTAGTGTTAGTGTTGGGTCAATGTCCCACTATGACGATGTTCGTTATACCGATGTGGATTGGTATAATCGTACGGTATAAGGAGGGTCGTTACAGACAATCTTTGCCACCCAATGGGATAAAGTACGACTCTAATAAACTTGGCTTTGTGGAGCTTGTCGACCTCATCTTTCATTTTCAAAGCCATTTTTGGGTGGAAACGTCTTAACCACTGCTTAATAGCGACAGACCCCAGCTTAAGTGTAAGGTGATGTTCAATAATGGGGGGTCCGATCTGATGACCAAACTGTCCACATAATAAATACTTTATTTATATATTAATTTTGATGATTAACAAAATAGTACTAATGGATTACTTGAGCCTTGAGAACAGGAAATAAAAGAAACATGAAAGTTCAAGACAATCAGGTAAGTCTCATCTCACATTCTGTCCAAGTCTTGTATCGACTTCTTTGATAAGCAGAACGATTTCCTCTTTGACCGGAAAATTCAAAACAAATCGATATCGCAACGATTCTTTAAGACATCGCAACGATTTCTTTAGAACCCGTAACGACTTGACAGTCGTAACGATTTCTTTAGACCTCGTAACGATTTCTTTAGAACCCGTAACGACTTGACTGTCGTAACGATTTCTTTAGACCTTGTAACGATTTCTTTAGAACTCGCAACGACTCTCTAGCCGTAACGATTTCTTTAGACCTCGTAACGATTTCTTTAGAACTCGCAATGACTCTCTAGCCGTAACGATTTCTTTAGACCTCGTAACGATTTCTTTAGAACTCGCAACGACTCTCTAGCCGTAACGATTTCTTTAGACCTCGTAACGATTTCTTTAGAACTCGCAACGACTCTCTAGCCGTAACGATTTCTTTAGACTTCATAACGATTTCTTTACAAGTTCATAACGCCTTGCTTGTGTAACGATTTCTTGTAACGATTTCTTTGAAATTCATAACGACTTGATTGCTGTAACGATTTCTTTAGAGTTCATAATGATTTCCTTTCTTACAGTTCATAAGCCTTGCTTTGTGCAACGATTTGTTAAGACTTCGTGTAACGATTTCTTGTAACGATTTCTTTGAAATTCATAACGATTGATTGCTGTAACGATTTCTTTAGAGTTCATAATGATTTCTTTACAGTTCATAACGCCTTGCTTTGTGCAACGATTTGTTAGACTCTCTGTAACGACTTCTTTGAAACTCGTAACGACTTGATAGTCATAACGATTTCTTTTACAGATCATAACGACTTGATAAGCGTTCATAACGACTTGCTATAACTCATAACGATTTCATCATTATAAGTTGATAATGCACTGTCATAACGATTTGTCTGTTATCGCATAACGATTTCATAAGTTATGAAGGCATCGAGATTGTTTTTATCAAATTTCTTGCTGTATCAGTATAATGCTTTTTAATAGCGTTGAAAAGTCAAAGTCATATCTTGTCTGTTGACTGCTACGCATTAAATGCTCTCTAATCGTATCTCCCATGCATGCAGACAATATCTTCCATTTCTATGCTACTCTGTCTACGTACTTTTTAGACAGAAAGGAGCTTTGCTATATATTGCAACATCTGTTCCATCTGGAACTAACAATCGACGACAGTCTTAGCTGTCCTCTATTTTATTGTTGATATGCTTGCAGATATCTGACAAGACTCATCTGTACAACGTTGGACACAAGATACAAGATTCTAAAAACATTTCTCTGGCGTGTACTAAAGGATAAAAGACTAATGATCAGAAGCTTCCTTAGTAACCAGTCTAACGTACACCAGGATAAGAGACAACGGACACTTCAACGTTCAAATTTGAATCAGAAGTTTAAATAGAAGACTCAAGACGGAGAAGGAAGTAAGGAACAACAACGCTTGCAATTTGAAAAGAAAGAAATCCATCTCTTCGAGTCTTCAGAAGATTGAAACAAGAGCGAAGCTTCCACTCCAACCTTGTTCTTAGCTCTTAGCTCTCTGTGATAAAAAAGAGTTTTTATTTGTGAGAGCTTGTGTAGTCCTTGGAGAAAAACCTTGTTAAATCTCTTCTCTCTCGGGCCTTGGTAGCTTCAGTGTGTAGCTGGTCAAGCTAGAGTCTGAAGCCTGTTCCCACACCTTTTCTTCTTTGGTTGTGTTCCTTCTGGACGAAGGAAGACCTGGTGGTATCCAGGGTGGTTGTTTTTTCCCTTCAGGCTGAAGGAAGACCAGTTGAGGCTGGGTGTAAGGATCCTTAAGGGGGATTGTACCCTTGGTAGTAAAATCCTGAGGTATTGCTCAGGGACTGGACGTAGGTCTCCTGTGGAGAGGAGTTCCGAACCAGGATAAAAATCCTTGTGTCTTGTGGATGTGTTTTTGTGTGATTGTTGTCTTATTTGCTCTAACTCTAACCTTGTTATTAAGTTGTGCAATCCTTTCAGTAAACAGGTTTAATCAAAGATCGAAATTTTGATAACCCATTCACCCCCCCCCCCCTCTGGGCTAGCTAGCTGGGCAACAAGTGGTATCAGAGCCCGTCTCTTCGACAAAGAAGAAGATCCAACGATCTGAAGAGCAAAGATCTATGGCAGCCCAAAGCAACTTCGAAGGTCAGTCAGTCAACAGGCCTCCCTTGTTCGATGGAGAAGACTACACCTACTGGAAGACTAGAATGGAATATTTCCTACAAGGTCATGATTACACAATCTGGTCCATTGTAGAAGAAGGTGATCTCTTGGTCACAAACGTTAAGGCTCAGTGGACAGATGATGATAGGAAAAGAATATCCTTAAACTGCAAAGCCAAGAGCATATTATGCTGTGCCCTAAGCAAGAAAGAATTCAATAGAGTCTCAGCCTGCAAATCCGCAATGGAGATGTGGGAAAAGCTCAGAATTACCTATGAAGGGACAGACAGGTAAAGGAGACAAGAATAGCTAGTAGCTAATATGAAAGATTTAGATGACATTGAACATGTCAGATGCAATCAATCAGAGTTCCATTCACAGACATTACAAATGGATTAGCTGGTTTGGGAAAGGTTATGATGTACCATGTATGGTTAGAAAAGTCACCTCAGATCTCTACCATCTTCATGACTCAAAGGTAACAGCCATGAAGAAGCCAATGATTTAAAGTTAATGTCATTGGAAAAGCTAATAGGATCTCTCATGGCTCACGAGATAACATGGAGAGATTAGGAGAATCCTCCAGCAGAAGGAAACAATCAAATGCACTCAAAGCAAGTGAAGAAAATTCAGAAGAATCTTGGAAAATAGTGAAAGTAGTAAAGACAGTGATGATGAAGAAGCCATGCTGTCTCGAAGACTTCAAAGGATACTAGCAAAGAAAAAGAAGTATCAGTCCGGAAGAAAATTTTTCAAGAAAAACAAAGACTTCAGAAAACCAGAAAGAATCACGGATCAAAGAAAGGAGAAGTGATCTGTTATAGAATGCAAGAAGCCTAGACACATCAAGGCAGACTGTCCAACGCTTAAGAAAAATGATCACAAAAAGAGGGACAACTTTAGAAGATTCAAGAAGTACAAAAAGAAGGCAATGGCAGCTGCTTGGGAGAATAGCAGTGACTCAGACAGTGAGTCAAGCTCAAGCAGTGAAGGTGAAGAAGTCAACTTGGCTTTCATGGCCAACACCGAAGACAAGGTAACTTCTGACTCTTCTTTTGATTCATGCAATGATTCAGATTCTGATAACTTAGAAAGTGCTTTTAATGAACTTTATGAAAAATATAAAGAAGTATCTAAATTACTTAAAAATAGTAAGAAAAATTTAGTCTGTTTAGAAAATACAAACTCAGACCTAAAAACAGAAAACGAAGAACTTGAAAAACAATTAACTGAACAGAAAAGGAGAAATGAATTATTGTGTGAAGATCTAAAAGAGAAAACAGAAAAATAACTAACCTAGAAAAACAGGAAGACTTAAGTGAACTCAAAACAGAAATAGAAAGACTAAATAAAGAAAAGGAACACCTGACAAACACTATAAATAAGTTCACAAATAATAAACCACTCCTAATGATAAATGGAGCTAAAAGATCAACTAAAAAGAAATATGTTTTGGATATACTCCCTCAGAAAATGAAGAAACAAAAGTCTTTCCAAAAACTTATCCAACTCCTAAATTTATATCTGAAAAGAATAAAGAACATAAAAATTTAAACACACCCCAGTTGAAACAGTAACTAGAATAACCTGTTGTACTCACTGTAATAGACTTGGACATAACAAAGAACCTGTCCTAACAAGAACAAAAAATGGATAATTAAAACAAAAGACATGATACTAACCATCAGGACCCAAAAGAACTTGGTACCTAAAATTTAGTGTTTTAATTTCAGGGAAGTTAAGAGCATCCAAATGGTATTTGGACAGTGGATGCTCGAGGCACATGTCAGGCAACAAGAAGTTTTTTGTTGATCTCCAAGCTGAAGAAGGTACAGTCACATATGGAGATAATGGAAAAGGATGTAATAGGAAGTGGATCCGTGAACATCAAAGGAAAATCAGTGATTGAAGATGTGATGCTGGTCAAAGGGGTTAAAGCATAATCTCAAAGCATCAGCCAGTTGTGTGACAAAGGTCATCAGGTTCAGTTCAGGAATCAAGTGCAGTATATTAAAGGATGGAGCAGTCATTTTTGAAGCTTATAGAGAAAGAAATCTGTATGTACTCTATCTAGAAGAACTCAAGGATCAAGATGTGTGTTTGGCAGCTAATAAAGATCAATCAACAGAGCGTGGCACAGAAGATTGGGCCACTGCAGCTTGGACGGTTGAATAAGCTTAGAAAAAGGAAGCTAGTTGAAGGATTGCCAAAGGTCAATTCTAGATTGGACAGTATTTGCAAACCTTGTGCAAGAGGAAAGCACACCAAGAGCCTTCAAATCAAAGACTGTAGTAACCACCTCAAAGCCCTTAGAACTACTTCACATGGATCTATTTGGGCCAATGAGGACTACCAGTCTGGAGGAAAGAATTTTGGATTTGTAATAGTTGATGATTATTCAAGATTCACTTGGGTATCCTTTCTAGAGCACAAAGATGACACATTTGAAAATTTTGTCAGCTCAGTAAGAAAGTTCAGAAGATCAGAAATTCACAATTGTCTCTATCCGATCAGATCATGGTGGTGAGTTTCAGAATGAAAAGTTTACAAAGTTCTGTGATGATCAAGGAATTGAGCACAACTTCTCAGCTCCAAGGACACCTCAACAGAATGGAATTGCTGAGAGGAAAAACAGAACTCTTTGGATATGGCAAGAACCATGTTGTCAGAATATGATTTGCCAAGATACTTCTGGGCCGAAGCTATCAACACTGCATGTTATATCATTAATAGAGTGATGATCAGGCCAATTCTGAAGAAGACTGCTTATGAAACTACAAAGGAAAAGAAGCCAAAGATCAGCCATTTCAGAATATTTGGATGTCCTTGCTTCTTCATACAACAATGGAAAAGGGACATTGGTAAGTTGGATGCCAAATCAGATGAAGGCATCTTTATGGGTACTCTTCTAAACCCAAAGGTTATAGAGTTTTCAATAAACGTTCCTTATTAATTGAACAATCTGTACATGTTATTTTGATGAATCTAACCCTTCCTTGAAAAGGAAGAAATTAGTGACATTGATGATGCAGATGACTTGTCTGAAAAGTTAAAGAATACCTCAATAAGGACAAGGATGATCCTCCTCTGGAAGAACTGCAGCAAACTGAAATTCAACATGAAAATCTTCCAAAAGAATGGAGACATCAGAAAGATCACCCTCCTGAAAACATTATTGGTGATCCATCTGTAGGGGTAAGAACAAGAGGTAATGTAATTCCTTGTGATTATTTAGCCTTTGTTTCTCAAATAGAGCCTAAGACAGTCAATGAAGCTTTATCTGATGAATCTTGGATATTAGCCATGCAAGATGAACTAAATCAGTTCAAGAGAAACCAAGTATGGTCACTTGTTCCTAGACCATCCAATCATTCAGTTATTGGCACCAAGGGGTGTTCAGAAAAAACTGGATGAGTCTGGAATAATCTTAAGGAACAAGGCCAGATGGTAGCTCAAGGCTACTCTCAAGAGGAAGGCATAGATTCGATGAAACTATGCACCTGTAGCTAGACTTGAGGCTATTAGGATTTTACTTGCTTATGCATCTGCATTTGATTTAAAACTATTTCAAATGGATGTCAAATCAGCCTTTTTAAATGGTTTATCAAGGAGGAAGTTTATGTTGAACAACCTCCAGGCTTTGATGATACCGAATTTCCAAATCATGTATTTAAACTTCATAAGGCTTTTATGGTTTAAAGCAAGCACCTAGAGCCTGGTATGAAAGGCTCAGTACTTTCTTATTAGATCATGGTTTCACTAGAGGTAAAGTAGATAGTACATTATTTATAAAATCTAAGGTTAAAAATATACTTCTTGTGCAAATATATGTAGATGATATTATTTTTGGATCTACTGATGAATCTCTTTGCAAGTACTTTGAAAAGCTTATGCAGGGAGAATTCGAAATGAGCTTGATGGGGGAGCTAAGCTACTTCCTTGGATTGCAAATTAAGCAAGGGAAGGATGGCACTCATATCTGTCAAGCCAAGTACACCAAGAGCTGTTAAAGAAATTTGGATTTGAAGGTGCAAAGCCATTATCAACTCCAATGAGCACATCAATCAGAATGGACAGTGATCAAAAGGTAAAAAGGTAGATCAAAAGAATTATCGAGGTATGATAGGATCATTACTTTACTTAACTGCAAGTAGACCATATTTGTTTTAGTGTATGCATGTGTGCTAGATATCAGGCAGACCCTAGAGAGTCTCATTTAATTTCAGTAAAAAGAATATTTAGATATCTGGCTAGAACTCATGATTTAGGTCTCTGGTATCCTAGATCTTGTGAAATAGAATTAGTAGGATATTCAGATGCTGATTATGCTGGATGCAAAGTAGATAGAAAAAGCACCAGTGGTTGTTGTCAGTTTCTTGCAGGATGTTTAATATCATGGTCATCCAAGAAACAAAATTCAGTAGCTTTATCAACAGCTGAGGCAGAATATGTTGCTGCTGGAAGTTGCTGTACACAACTTCTTTGGATAAAGCAACAACTTGAGGATTTCGAATTCACATCAAATCAATTCCACTATTGTGTGATAATACAAGTGCCATCAACCTCACCAAAAATCCAGTTCAGCACTCAAGGACTAAGCACATTGAGGTAAGATATCATTTATTCGAGACCACGTAGCTAGTGGTAATTTAGAAATTTCTTTTATAGATACAAATGGTCAATTAGCAGACATCTTCACAAAAGCCCTACCTGAAGAGAGATTCACATCTCTTAGAAGGGAATTAGGGATGTGCAATGTGTGAAAAGATCTCTGTAATTTTATTGGCATAAAATTTTTTTTCAGATAGAAATGAAATTTTCCTCTTTAACAATGAGCAAAATTCAGTTTGTCTACATTCTTGACCGCTATCGTAGTAAAGGCTGTTTGACCGTCAAACGTTTTGTCGTTTTCTGGCTTTACTGCCTCTGGCGCTTCACTTTTCGATAAAATAGTAATAATTTATTCAAATCGTTCTGAGAACGACTGTCTTCTACCTTTACCTTTTATCCTCTATCCGTTCACCCAAAGCCGATGCCCTAACGATTTTGGGATCGACTCTCTGCAACTTTCGAAGCTTTCTCCTCTTCCCGCGAAGAATCCCTTCGAAAGCTTCCACCTCTTCCGTCATTTCCTTCACCAGAATCTCCTTCTCCTCTACCCATGGCCGCTCCAATGATCTCCGGAAGCGTAGGGGGCTACAGTGCTGAGTATTTGTCCCCAAAGGAGCAAGAGAGGTTTACGTTTGTGAAGTCGAAGATTTGCGGAAATAAGGCAGTGGATGTTCAGAATCTTGAGAAGAGTGGCATGTCCAGTTTAGTCGAAGCCTTGAGAAGAATGCAGTGGATGGATGTGTTACTTTCACGAGGTAAGCTACCCGGATCTTGTAAAAGCCTTTTTCATTTGTTTGAAGTCAGAGGCAGATGGGTCCCTTGTCTCCACAGTGAAGGGCACCCAGATCAAGATAGATTATGATCTATTGCATGAGTTGTTTGGAGTGAAGACATCAGGCTTTAGTGGTGTGGACTCAGTAAATGATGAAGCTAAGGGTCTTGGCATTATTGGTCCAGGGTTTAAGTTGAAGGATGGAAAATTGGATATAAATCAGATGTCAGCTTTTAATCGGTTGCTCCACTTCATTGTCTGCCAAATCATAGTTCCTCGGAGTGCTACCTTTCTTCATGCACTAGGGCAGACTCAGACTTGATGTTCTGGGTAATCCAGAACAAGGAGGTAAATCTGGCCGCAGTTATGATTGAGAGAATGAAATTTGCCAGCACTCAAATGGGAAACAAAGAGCAAGCTAATGTTTCCTTGCCTTATGCTCATCTACTGACCAAGATTTTCAAGCACTTTGGAGTAGATCTGTCAGGTGCAGTAGCTGAAAAGATGGGCCAGTCAATAAGATCCAGAAATCTGAAGAAAAGTGGATTCTCAGTGCAAGATGGAATTTGGTCAAAGTCCTCTGTGGCTGAAGGGAGAAGCAATTATTGGGGATATTCCAGAAGTTCAAGAAGAAGCAGAAGCAGCAGAGCAAGCAGCAGAGCAGCAGCCAAAGTTTCAAGCAGAAGCAGTTCCAGTTGTGTCCAGCCAGGCAGAAGTTTCAGTCTCACCTATTGTGGAGATTATCTCTCATTCTCCAGAAGTTCAGATGGAAGTAGGTGCAGCTGGTGTGGCAGACTCCTTGCACCACCTTAGTCGCCTCAATCTTAAGAGAGGTATTGGATTCCATTCCCTCCACCTCAGCTACTTCTAAAGAAGGTGGATGTGTTGAAGAAGAAGCTATGGCACCAGGCCATACAGAAATTCTATCAGATTCAATTGCTATGTTGAGGTACAAGCAGGTACTCAACCAGATGTGGTCATGGAAGAAGCTCCTAGCCAAGGGGAGCAAAGTAGAGTTGAACCTGAAGTGTCTGAATCCGTGGCAGAAGGCCACTTGGAGAAAGTTGTCTTGGAAGAAGCTCCTGCTCAGGGGGAGCAAGAAAGTGTGAACTCCCCGCTCCTATTCAGGGGGAGCAAGTAGGCATTGAGGAAATTCCACCTCCTGCCAGTGTTCCTATTAGTGAAGGCCCAAGTGCAAGCAATATCAATCTTGAGGAGCCTGTCATTCAGCAAGGGAAGCAAAAGAGAGTGGCTCACAAAAGGCAAGAAAGAGTCACAGAAAAGTCAATCTGAAGCCTATTATGGCATTGTTGAAAGCTCAAGGAGAAGTCTTGTCATCTGTTCAGACAAGTGTTCAGGGCATTATCTCTAATCAAGCTTACCTCCTCTGATCTATCTCAATTCGAAATGCAATGAGGTGGTTCAATAAAGAGATGTCCGATATGAAGAATTTGCTGGCTAATCTTTCAAGGTCTAGTGGTGTCCCTCCTGCACCCACTCAGAGCAGTCCGCTGAAGTTCCTAGGCCACCAGGGCCTCCAGCAGAAGTCTCTCGGCCATCAGGGCTACCAGTTCAAGCATCAGGGCCACCAGGGCCATCAGGGCAAGCTTCAGGGTCATCAGGACCCTCTTCAGTTGTCAGAGAAGCCAAAGGGAAAGAGCCCATGTCAGCTACTTCGGCCCCTGACACTTCAAATCTTGCAACTCCAATTTGTCCTCACCTACCTCTCCTCTCACAGCCCCTCCTGCTCCACCAACTATAAAACACCAGTACCTCGCACCTACCATCATCCTCTATCATTTCATCTCAACCTACCTTCTTCCTACTCCTTCTCACACTTCAGCCCCATCATCCTTCTACCCTCATCACCTCAAACTCAAACCACTCCAATTCAACACTTCATCCTTCAATCCAAAACACCTTTTCTATCCTCCTACTCCTCCATCCTTGTTACTTTAATTTCAGAAACACTCCTCTACTTGGTGTCTTTGACACAATTTGCCGGATGACTTTGAGCGAAATACTCTTTCCACCATTCTTTCACTGCCACTCATATTCACAGGACTGATCCTCCCAGTCCTGCCAAGAAAAAGAGAAAAACAATCATCCTCTGTTCCATCTCTCCTCCTTATTTCCACCTCTTTGGTACTCTCTTACCTTGAACCTCAGAAAAGATTCCTTTATAAGGAATACTTCAAAAGTGCATCCTCTCCACCATTTATGGTATTCCCTTCCTTAACCTTACTGAGCACCTAAATATTGTTCTTCCTCTTACCCAGTTATCCCACTTTCATAAATCCAAAATCTTTGAGGGGACTGAGTTCAAGACTGAAGATCAGTGGGCAAATGTCAAGGGCAACAAAGCTCAATACAACAAGTTCTTGACTGCCAGGGCCGAATCCATTTCGCATGGAGCTCATTCTCTCTCTCTCTGAGTGGTTCTTTCTCAAGCATAAAATTTGTGGGGTCCTTTCATCTTGAAAGAGATCCGCATTGCCAAAAGCTTCCAGCAGTACAGTGACTTCTGCTTCTGAACAAACTGCCAGAAGTCCAGTTCTCTCAATTCCATTCAGCTATAGTAATGTTAAGATCCGAACGTCCAGTGAATATTCCCCTAACAGTGAATTTTGCTGATATCCGGATTGACTCTCTAGTCCTTTTGCCAAAGCTGCATTCCCTAGTATTTGATTCAGATGCAGGATCCCATGCATTTGACATGTTTGCCAAGCAGATGGGTAGAATGTCAGCCAAGCAGAGCAGACTGCCCTCCTTCCTGCGGTTTATCTTCAGAGAATACCACTCTGGCCGCATCTCTCAGGTTTGGCTCCACTCATTTCTGAGTGTGAAAGGCTTAACCCTCCGTGTGGGCAATCATCTACAGGGAAACCAACCTTCAGTTAGAGGCCATCAACAGTTCCTTGGTTCATCAAAATAAGCCCTCTCTCTCAGCTGAAGCCTTCATGGATCTCAACTCCATAAATCCTATTCAAGAGATTTATGTTCAGTGGGCAGCTAGATATACAGCTTCTATGCTCTGAAGCAGGATCTATTAGATCAGAAGATCTTCTATCCAATCCTTGGATAGATTTCTCCATCGTGCCAGCTTCGGAAAAAGCACTTACTTCAGATTCATCTGGATCCAGATCAGTCAGAATTCTTGGATCAGCAACGGATTTTGTACATTCAAAGAGCACCCCAATCTATGGGTCCCAGCTTCTCAGTTGCTTCTGGGGTTTTCCAACAGACGTTTGAAGACCTTGAGATCAAGGCATGGGCTGTCATCTCACAGCATGCCTCCTTGTTATCTCCCTTGTACTACCTTTCTCATACTTAATACAATGATCTCTCTTCTTTGTCTCACAGCTTATTTTGCTTATTGACAAAATGGGGGAGAAAACTAAAGTAAATCTGAAAAACATGTTTAATTTTTGTATGATGTTTAGTATATTTGTCATCATCAAAAAGGGGAGATTGATGACCAAACTGTCCCCATAATAAAATTTCATTTATTTATATATAATTTTGATGATTAACAAAATAGTACTAATGGATTACTTGAGCCTTGAGAACAGGAAATAAAAAGAAACATGAAAGTTCAAGACAATCAGGTAAGTCTCATCTCACATTCTGTCCAAGTCTTGTATCGACTTCTTTGATAAGCAGAACGATTTCCTCTTTGACCGGAAAATTCAAAACAAATCGATATCGCAACGATTCTTTAAGACATCGCAACGATTTCTTTAGAACCCGTAACGACTTGACTGTCGTAACGATTTCTTTAGACTCGCGTAACGATTTCTTTAGAACGTAACGACTTGACTGTCGTAACGATTTCTTTAGACCTCGTAACGATTTCTTTAGAACTCGCAACGACTCTCTAGCCGTAACGATTCTTAGACCTCGTAACGATTTCTTTAGAACTCGCAACGACTCTCGTAGCCGTAACGATTTCTTTAGACCTCGTAACGATTTCTTTAGAACTCGCAACGACTCTCTAGCCGTAACGATTTCTTTAGACCTCGTAACGATTTCTTTAGAACTCGCAACGACTCTCTAGCCGTAACGATTTCTTTAGACTCATAACGATTTCTTTACAGTCAACGCCTTGCTTTGTGTAACGATTCTTGTAACGATTTCTTTGAAATCTAACGACTTGATTGCGTAACGATTTCTTTAGAGTTCATAACGATTTCCTTACAGTTCATAACGCCTGCTTGTGCAACGATTTGCTTTAAGACTTCGTGTAACGATTTTTGTAACGATTTCTTTGAAATTCATAACGACTGATTGCTGTAACGATTTCTTTAGAGTCATAAGATTCTTTAGTTCATAACGCCTTGCTTTGTGCACGATTTGTTAAGATTCTTGTAACGATTTTTGAAACTCGTAACGACTTGATAGTCATAACGATTTCTTTACAGTTCATAACGACTTGATAAGCGTTATAACGACTTGCTATACTCATAACGATTTCATCATTATAAGTTGATAATGCTCTGTCATAACGATTTGTCTGTTATCGCATAACGATTCATAAGTTATGAAGGCATCGAGGATTGTTTTATCGAATTTCTTGCTGTATCAGTATAATGCTTTTTAATAGCGTTGAAAAGTCAAAGTCATATCTTGTCTGTTGACTGCTACGCATTAAATGCTCTCTGATCGTATCTCCCATGCATGCAGACAATATCTTCCATTTCTATGCTACTCTGTCTACGTACTTTTTAGACAGAAAGGAGCTTTGCTATATATTGCAATATCTGTTCCATCTGGAACTAACAATCGAACGACAGTCTTAGCTGTCCTCTATTTATTGTTGATATGCTTGCAGATATCTGACAAGACTCATCTGTACAACGTTGGACACAAGATACAAGATTCTAAAAACATTTCTCTGGCGTGTACTAAAGGATAAAAGACTGACGATCAGAAGCTTCCTTATGACCAGTCTAACGTACACCAGGATAAGAGACAACGGACACTTCAACGTTCAAATTTGAATCAGAAGTTTAAATAGAAGACTCAAGACGGAGAAGGAAGTAAGGAACAACAACGCTTGCAATTTGAAAAGAAGAAATCCATCTCTTCGAGTCTTTAGAAGATTGAAACAAGAGCGAAGCTTCCACTCCAACCTTGTTCTTAGCTCTTAGCTCTCTGTGATCAAAAAGAGTTTTTATTTATGAGAGCTTGTGTAGTCCTTGGAGAGAAAACCTTGTTAAATCTCTTTCTCTCTCGGGCCTTGGTAGCTTCAGTGTGTAGCTGGTCAAGCTAGAGTCTGAAGCCTGTTTCCACACCTTTTCTTCTTTGGTTGTGTTCCCTTCTGGACGAAGGAAGACCTGGTGGTATCCAGGGTGGTTGTTTTTCCCTTCAGGTTGAAGGAAGACCAGTTGAGGCTGGGTGTAAGGATCCTTAAGGGGGATTGTACCCTTGGTAGTGAAATCCTGAGGTATTGCTCAGGACTGGACGTAGGTCTCCTGTGGAGAGGAGTTCCGAACCAGGAAAAATCCTTGTGTCTTGTGGAGTGTTTTTTGTGTGATTGTTGTTATTTGCTCTAACTCTAACCTTGTTATTAAGTTGTGCAATCCTTTCAGTAAACAGGTTTTAATCAAAGATCGAATTTTGATAACCCATTCACCCCCCCCCCCTCTGGGCTAGCTAGCTGGGCAACACGATCTGGGCATCCTTGTAGCTCAAGCAAACTGTACTTATATTCTTAAGAAACCTTAAAAACTTGTCTCCTCTTCAACTGGTGACAAGTTGCTGCTTATGAGGATAGTCCTGGGTTTCCCGATTCCTAGATTAACTTGGTGGTTTCTTATACTGCAGTTGACGGTTCGTCAAATGTTCTGACTCTGCTTGCGAACGCGTTAGCCTCGTCCTCAAACTCTTCAGCCCCTCTTCAATGGGGTCATTGCCATCCATGATCATAGACTCCAAACCCATCATCAATAAAGCACAATGATCCTCACATTCTATTCCGGAAAAACAAGGTATCTTCAATAAACTCAGGGAGTGCTAGACACGCCTTGCATCTACGAGCTAGATATGCTAAGAAGCAGTGAGGAACCCTCTTCCCCTTGGACTTCTTCTTTGGTACTTCCCCAAGACTCTCACTAACCTGACCTAAAATCTTACTATAGCTATCAGAACCTACAGAAGAGGTGAGGGAGGAGGAAAGCAGTAAATGAAAGTCCCTACATGGAGGGAGTAGGTAGTCCTTACGTGGGGAAAAGGAGGCGGTCATTGGACTGGGGAGGAGTGGCCCATAGGTTGAGGACCACTTAGAGGAGAGATAAGAAGTCTTCTCAATGAAGAAGATTGAATCAAACACTTGAAAATTTTCATTTTTTTATTTTAGAATTATTCAATTTTTATGGTTTTTGGTTATCATGAAATGGGAATGAGGTGAAATTATAAGATGGAGAACTGAGGGATGAGCATATGCTCGATTGAAGGAGATTATTAGACAAAGGGAGTTGGAGGGTGAGCATTTGCTCAGGTGAGTAGGAGATGTGAAAAGGGCGTGGGTGCCCGAGGAATGCTGAGGGAGAGGAAAAGAGGCCACATGGTGCCTAAAGTAATGTGGGTGTGATGCCCAGGAAAAGAGGCCCGCCCATAGCCTGTTAACGTAAATCCCTCTTCAAATTGGACATCTTGCTCCCCTTCGTCTGTCTATTCATCATTAGTTGTAGGGTGAAAACGGAACCCGATATCTCGATATTCGAACCGATTCCGATAAAAATTATCGTTTTTGGATTGAAAAATGATACCGATAGCTTATCGGATCAGTATCGGATATTCCATAACTATCGGAATCGGAATAAGAATTGAAAAATATGGAAATCAGAATCGGTATCGGTTATTCCGATAAATTATCTATAAACTTAAAAGGAAAATTATGGTAACACCTTAGCATATCAGAATTTTGGTTCCGGTAATATTATCGGAATCGGAACGGAATCGGAATTAAACCATTCCGTTTTATCGATATCGGAATCGGAAAACCATATTTCGGTTATCGGAATCGGAATCTGTGTTTCCGGTTCCGAAACCGACCTGTTTGCAGCCCTAATTGTTGCCTCTTGGTTGTAATTGCTGCTGGCTCTCCAGAAGGTCATGTATAAGTGGCAGCCATTCTGGGTCCATTGGCACGAAGAGTCGACTTAAGATATAGCAATGTCATTCATGTCGAACCAACGGTACCATTCCCACATTAGGATCACCCATTTTTTCTCGTTTCTAGGGCCTGAGGTTTTCTAAAGCTTGTATGTAGCTAGGGGTTCAATGTTGTAGCCCCCCGAAAATTTTATCAAATAAAATTTTAATAAATGGAATAAATGATTTCCAAATATCGGAGTATTTAAACATATGTACCACTATCGTACATGCAAGAACACATCGGAAAATTCCATGAAATTATAAATCAACCCCAAATATTATTTGTAAATGTTCCACGAGAAATTCGTGAAACAAAAAAAAAAATTTGTCCAAGTGTACGTCACACGGTGACCAATTATCCAAATTAGGAAACAGGTCGGAAACCGTTAACACGGAAATAAAACCCGATCATAATTAAACAAACATGTTAGAGAGACTCTAACATTATATATTGATGACCCATTATCAAAATTGGGCGAATGGATCTCATTTGGCCAAAGAATAAAATGAAGCAAAAAAATACATAGAAATTTGCAACCCTAATTGAGTTGAAAATGGAAGGAGGTAATTAGGGTAAAATTGGATGCCATTAGACTCTCTGGCAACCAAAATTCATGCCTAGCCATCCTTGGGGGTTTCCTAATGGCCAAGACACTCTAATGGGGTGAGAGATTTTCAAACATGGAAGGGGATATGCTAAAACCGCAACCTTTCCTCCCTTATTGCAATGGGACTCCTAAAGACACTAGATGCATATATACTCTCCACAAAACCCTAGGGGATGAGTTTTACATCTTGCTGGGGTCGTTGGAGGAGTTCTTGGCGGCTGGGGAGCAGGAGATCGACCACACCAAGCTTCTTCTTCCCCTATTACGTCTGCTTCGATCTGCGCAGACAGTCATCTTGGAGTCGACCAAGGTAGGCCAAACTCCAACCACACTGTGCAAGACTTATACCCCTGGAAAAAGGTCAATTATAGTTCCTAATCCAACTGGAATACACAATTTTCATGTAGTAGACTGGGTGTATTAAGCGTTCTCCAACGAGTGGTCTGAACGAGGGTTTTCTGGAGATCGAGACTTCTTCAATCCAGAAGGTAGGTGATTTTGGGCCAAATCCTAATAACTCATATACCAATGTGTAGAGCATCGAGTCTACTTTCATGTCCAAGTGGTTTCATCAAGTTTCATGGAGTACATCTGGAGTTTATAAGCGTTTTTCCAAAGTCATGCATGTTAGGGACTTTTTGTGTTCATGTCGATTTCTCACGCATCCTGTAGGCGTTTTAAATAATCCAAAACCCATGTTCTCTCCTATTCCATGTTCCTAACAAGTTTCATGTTGACACTTTCATCCCAAGAGCCCTAGATAGAAGTTATAAGCATTGCATGGACCGAGCACTTGTTTTATGTGTTTTTCGGCATTTTCGGGTTGAAGGTTGAATCTCGTCCTGACCAGACGACGCGATTCATGGGGCTGGTATCACGTTAGCTTCTGCCGTCGCGATTACCTTAAACACGTCCGCCCATGGCGACATGATTTGGGCGCGTCCCGTGCCTCAAACTGTGGTTGTTGACTTGTCAGAAGACCTCTGAAACACGACAAGTAAGCCGCTGCGATTCAGTCGATTTTCCGCCCAAGATTTTTGGCGATTTTTATATTGCTATTTTAGAGTAATTTCATGAACCTGTCGAGATACCCTGACACGATTCAATGTTAACGTGACCACTACGTGGACGCAATTTAGCTTCTTCACAGTAAGTCATGTATCGACTGTACCATCGTTAGGAAATGCGTCCACTGTGTCAGACGCGTATTTCAAGGCCTACTCGAGACCTATTTTTACAGTGTTTAATGTTAGTCTTGCATGATACATTATTAAGATGCATGGTACATTCTGTCTAATGACCTAAAAGCCAGTAACCCATGATAAAGACATAACAATGTAAAGACTATTCTAATTGTTCTTTAATGATGTGATCATTCATTCAACTAGTGATTTGCTTATCTTACTATTCTTTCTTGCTTAAATGATCAATTGTTATCTTAAAAATATTGCAAACCCAAGTATATTTAAATGCATAGTTCATCTCATGCTAGCATGATAATTGTTTTCCGCAAGTTTGAAACCGATGGATTGTGGATTGAGATACGTACATCACTACACACTTGCACATCTAGGCAGCCCTTTCTTGGGGGATTGGAAGCTCTCTGTCGGTCATTTCGTATTGGCAGACTAGTGACCTTTCTGCTAAGACCTCTGTAAATCTTCGTACTTTGTGATTCCCTCATGGAGACCGAGTTGATTGTACCATTGAAGTTCCCTGGAGATAGCATGCACTTCCTCTCTCATCTTGTTCTCATGAGTGTGATTCATAAATCTAGACTTAAGCCATTAATGTAAAGAGATAACTAAAGCTTAATATACGCCGTTATGTTGCCAAACTTATCTCTTGACTATTGTTATCATGCAATCATGTTCACATTACTAGTCTTATTTCTCATCATCATCATGAACATGACATTACACATGCTTACATCTTGAAACTCTTATTGGTCATTAATGACTGTGGGTATCTACATTTAAAATGAAATGAGATGCTGACCGGGCATGGAGAGTGTCCAAGGGCTCTAGTCTAACCCCAATGACGGAGAGTCATAAATATACTATTAACCATAGGGTATAATGATTATTGGCATTGCATCTGCGCTAGGAGTGCTTGCGTGTTGAATGATAGATACAATAACCACATACACGTGTCCTAGTGCGCATTTCAAGGTGGATCTTTCTTGGTGTACATTAGTGTCTTCGTGCATGATTAGTGTTACATGATCGTACTCGTGCGTGCTTGCTGCTTGCGTGATATGGCCATCTACAATTGTTTGCAATTTAAAGTAATATTTTGCGTGCTTGTTACATGCCTCACTCTTGACAACATCTTGCTCGTTATATTGTTCTAGATCTCGCTCTATCATGATCACTCTATCTAGCTTGTTCATGTATCATGTTTTACTGAGTTTTATTTTTACATGCATATCTTGACAATCGTGCTTACCTAGTTCTAAATTGCTAATCACTTATATAATTGCCCGCACATTGAGGTATAAATCCTACTGGGCTAGTTTGCTCATTCTCTACTTTTAAGCATTCTAGGTGACTATGAAATTCAAGAGGAGGAGCAAGTCGAGGATGGGAATGTGTCCGAGTGATGAGCGTTCCAACTATGTGTCTAGTTATAGTTAGTTTGCTTTGAGTGTTAGATTCATGTAGTAGGTAGTGAGGAATATATGTACTTTTCCTTTATTGAGTCTAGTCCTATTATACAATAGTTAAAGAGTTGTATTAGTTACCTTTGATACAATGAATGAGATTTGAATACAATTTCAATTGAGTTTAACATTTGGGCCCTATTATTGATGTTGTGTTGTTATACACTTAGTGCGTGCTAGCTGGAGGCTTATTTTCCGACTGTTCACATCTTGGGATATCGACTCAAATTATCCAAATTAAATCCGCTGTGTAATTCTCGGGACGTGACAAATGTGGCATGCACACTGATGAGTATGCATGTCTTGACATGAGAGCTCAGATGTGATAACTGAAGTGTGTTGTTCATCCCATGGCTGTAGAGGCCCCTTCTTGAAGTGATGATAAAGACCATGTGAGTGGCTATCTGTCAGTTTTCATTGTTGACATCATTGTTGCCCAAGGTTTAGCTGACACTGCCTTCTGCTCATAGTCTTCTTTTTTTGGCTTGTATCCCAGTCTTGCCCTAGGCCTTGTCTTTTATCTGACACTATCCTGGTTTTGCCTTGTAGATATGCCCCCAGCCCTTTTCCAGGATGGTACCCCTTTTCAGCATGATTTGCCAGCCCTTATCAGTCATGATCTTGCTTCTTTTATGTGCAGTAGTTAATGGTGTAATTGGAGGTGAATATATTGGGTCTTGTTGCATGCCGTACATGTCTAGCACTGACATGAGCGGTTGGTTGCTTGGCCATATTGAAGGAATAGGGTTATCGGTCATGGTGTCCACTTCCAAGATCATTGGCCTATTTGTCACTTTGATGACCCATCCCTTGTTTGGAAATTTCAAACATTGATGTATAGTGGAGGTGACGACGTCAAGTGCTTGGATATATGGCCTGCTCAATATCATTTGCAAGCTTGGGTCCATGTCTAGGATGTGGAAACGATCTCGTTATAGAGGGACCCCAACCCCACCTTCAATGTAATCACTCCTTTTGGTGGCCTACTAGCGTTATCGTAGGTGGTAACTATGATTAAGGAGGGCCGAACTGACTCTAGTGCTACTCCACACAAGTTCAATGTGTCCAAAGAGACACATTGATGGAACCTCCGATGTCCACTAAGCATTGTGACACGTGGGTCCCGTTGATTTTGATCATCAAGCACAAGGCATACTGTTGGGCTTCCATAGGTGCTAGCTCATATTCGGAATCCATGGCCGGATGCCGACTTGTGGGGGTTAACACTAAGCTAATCTGATTTACTGGCAAGTTCATTTACCATCACTTTGTATAGTAGTTACTGCATAGGGCTTCTTTATGTACCGACGACCTTTTAATCAATTCCAAAATAGAGATCTTGGTTGGCATTTTATCTAAGTGCTTTAACAGATCATACTAAGTCCCTAGAATGGACTCTTCAGCTGGTGCTTCCTCTTCTACTGCTGGGGTGCCTGGTCTTGACTCTGGGGAAACAACCTGTTGAATATACGCCCACTCTGGAGCACCAAGGTTTCTTCAGTCTTATCTCCCGCTATATGTACATCCCATACCAGTGCTTAGTTGGCATGTTGGAAGCTGTGTGGATGGTGGAGTGTTCAGTGTTGAACATATGATGTGTGGTTTGATGTTGACAACATTGGGGGGTGGTATGGAGAAAGTTGGTGGTATAGAATTTGGAGCGGAGGTAGTGGTGCGTAGGAAAGGAGCTTGCGGGTTAGGGGTGATGATGGCAGTAGACGGTGGTGTGCGGAGAAGAGGGGATGGATGGTGATGGTTGTGAGATGGTGGTGGTGTTGGGTTGACATATGAGTGTGGAGTTGGATTGTGATGGTATGGTGGTCATGTTGCGTAGGAAAGGAGCTTGTTGGTTGGGCGGTTGTGATGTGGAGGTTGTGGGTGGTTGGCGTGGTGGGAGGGTTTAGGAATACTGAGAAAAGGAGGAAGTGGGTTGAAGGAGTAGGGGTGCGGAGAAAGGGGGGTAGTGAATAGTTGGATTGTGGTGTGGTGGTAGAGAGTACTTCCATATGCTTGCTTGGCCTTCTATCTGTTTGGGGGGATGATCTGATAGCATTACTTGGTGATTTGGAGTAGGGTGCTCCAGAAGTGGGTTCTACACAATGCCCATATTAAGTTGTTGCAAGGGAACTTGGGGTTGTTGAACAGTCATCTTTTACAAATGGTTGATTTATGTTTAAAAGAATTGTGTGCATTTATCTCCTACAATTGCTTAATCATTATTTTTGTTTATGATAAAATCTTTTAGCTAAATAAATTTATTTAATTATACCACACTTTATTTCGTATGAAAATAATGTGTTTAAGTAAAGGCATATATGTATTATACCATATAACCTTTACTGTATATTGGTGTCGACACACTAAGCCTAAGTGTCGACATACTGTCAACTTTTATAAGAAAATTCTAAGTACACAATGTAAACATACATATATATATCATACTGGCTCTGACTCCAAAGAAATCGAAGTGTTCTACCAATTGCTGAACAAACTGGTACTACTACGACTCCTAAGAAGTCGAAGTGAGCTATCGATTGTTGAACAACTCGCATCACTCCAACTCTCAAAAAGTCAAAATCCATTGGCCCCACTCTGACTCTCAAACAGTTGAAGTTAGATACCGATTGTTGAACAAACCGAAGACTCACTCCGACTCTTGATAAGTCGAAGTCTAACATCGATTGTTTCATATACATCGATTGTCTAAAACATCGATTGACTGTTTCATATCGATTGCTCATATCGATTGTATTTTTTCATATCGACTGCTCATATCGTTTGTATGTATCGATTGTATTTCTTCATATCGATTGCTCATATCAATTGTACTTTTTCATATTGATTGCTCATATCGATTGTATGTATCGATTGTACTTCTTCATATCGATTGCTCATATTGATTGCATACGTCAATTGTATTTCACATCATATTGGAACATCGATCGCTTCACTTAAACATCGATTACCTTAGAACATCAATTGTCTTAAACATCGATTACTATTATATTTAAACATCGATTGCTTCATATACATCGATTGTCTAAAACATCGATTGCCTATGTTTCATATCGATTGACTAGATCATTTGTCTTATGTATCGATTGTTTCTCACTTCAACTCCTCAATAGTCGAAGCATGTTCACTACTATAGTTGTACTCTGAATCTTGAAAGTCGAAGTATAATATCAACGTCTCTGATCAACTACACTTAGATGTTTTTTTTTTTAAGTATCTGTCATTATTTTGAACTGTTAATATATTATTTGTGCGATTAAGTTAAGTCTTATAAAATTATTTAATGATCTACAGATGAGCACCTGATGTACACTATGACATTATCTTGCTATCTGTACGATATTTTTTCCAATGTGCTTTGTACTTATCTATATTTTATTTTTGTCTCATGACATTTCTGAAGATCAGTTTTATAGTCTATTCTTTTCAGAATGCTACATGTCTTACAAAGACATGTGGTAGCATGCTTTAGAATATTTAGTCTCTAGATTTAAGGAGAAGTTCTTTGAAGCTGTACTGCGCGCCAAGCAGGTGTCCCATGCCTCTTGAATGCTCACCTAACCCTGTACTGTCAAAGGATAGACTATCGCCATACAACTATCTCTATAGCCTAATGTCATTGAAGACTCAAAGACAGAAGAATAGCTCTCTGATGATCTGATCTCAGTTGTTTCCAAGTCTCAAGACCCAACGTTCAAATTCAAATGGCTATTTTCAAACGATTGCTTTCAAATGGGAAACTTCTGAAGACTATAATGAATCTGAAGTTTGAATTTCAAGGCAATGAATCCATCTATCGATTGATCAATCAATCTACACCATTGCAATACACACAGAGAAGAGAGAAGAACTCAAGATCTGAAGAGAGCCTGCTTCAAGCTTCGACTTCCAAGCTATCTTACTTTCAGAAGTCTTTCTCTTTGGGTGGTCCTTTTGCTATTGTGAATCTTCTTTTCAGTCCACCCTCTTAGAGTCAGAAAGAGTCAGAAATTCCATTCTTACTTGTATCTCTTCTTATCTCCTGTGTTTGCTCATCTTTCTGAGCAGACACACTGTGTTTATTTCTGTGTAAGGAACCAGCAGGGGGTTTGTTCCCTATAGTCCCCCTCTATGAAGGGAAGACTACGGTTGTAGGTGGTTGTAATACCCCTCAGTGAAGGGAAGACTTGCTTGGGAGCAAGTGAGTTGTAATACCTCTCAGGTTGAGAGAAGGCCAAGTGTTCTTGACAGTTTAGTGAAATCCCAAGATGTTCTTGGGAACTGGATGTAGGACTTCCATTTGGAAGGGCTGAACTAGGATAATCTCTGTGCACTTTGTGTAATTGATTTTGCTAAGCTTTTCACTTGTTTCACACACTACACTAAGTACTAACATTATTATCTACTGTTATCTATTTTAAGATAAATTTTAAAAGTGTAAGAAGTCCTATTCACTCCCCTCTAGAACATCTAAAGCTCTATCTCGATCCAATAAGGGCTGTTGTACAGGAGGCTGGGGTTGTTGAGCTCTTCTTAGGCCAAGGGGCCTTCTGGGCTGCTGGGCATCATAGTTTCCAAGGGGACGTACTTGGTTATATTGCTAGGGACGTTGAGGTGGTTGTGGCTGTTGTTGGTATTGAGGTGGAGCTTGTTGGTATTATTGGTATTGTGTGTTGCCCAGCTAGCAAGCCCAGAGGGGGGGTGAATGGGATTCTTTAAAATTTGATTATTTAAAACCTGTCCACAAAAACATTCACACAACAAGCACTTCGATGATTGTTAGTGTTAGCGAGAAGAAAACAATAAACACAAAGCAATCAGACACACTACATAAGATTTTATCCTAGTTTAGACTTCCTTTCCACAGGAGTCCTACGTCCAGTCCCTGAGCAACAACTCAGGATTCCACTACCCAAGGGTACAGTCCCCCTCAAGGACACTTACACACCCAGCCGCAGCTGGTCTTCTCTTCACAACCTGAAGAGGAATACAACACCCTGGATCCCACCAGGTCTTCCTTCAACACGAAGGGAAATGAACACTCTGGAACCCCCAGGTCTTCCTTCACACGAAGGGAATTAACACACAAAAGTGTTCAAGAGATGATGCGCCCCTGGACCATGCTAACAGCACAATGCTTGATCCGAAGCGAACACTGAGAGGAGAAGATGAACAATGAATGAACTCTCTCAGTACACAAACGCTCTCTCTAAGATGACACTAGATGCAGAGAGCTGAGAGCTACAACAAAGTGATGGAGTGAGACTTGAGCTCTTCTATGGTGCTTGCAGATTTTGAATTCCCAAGAGATAATCTATCACGAAGGCACCAGTCTTCTATTTATATCTTCTTTGAAAAATGTAGCTATTTGAAGTATCCGTTGTCTCTATGTTCTGAGGACGTTAGACTGCATGGATCTTGTTTGTAATCAATAGTCCTTTACATTCTATGCACGTAAGAAGAAAATCCTTCTTGATATCCTCCAGCTCCTACTTTATCCAACGTTGTATGGAGTTGTGCTATCAAAGACCTGCACACATTAAATGCTAAAATGTAGATAGCTAAGCTGTCTCTTGTTGTCAGTCAACGTTAGAGTGAGAATACATCAAAATAGAAATTCCATTCTGTCTCTTCAAAAAGATATTACATGCACATGCATAGGAATATAAGATATCTGAATATGCATCATGCAGAGAAATGTATGGTTATATTTAATGCATGGATAACAGTGAACTACGCGGGATGACTTTGACTTGTCAAGATATTTGAATATCAAGTCATTATAGCTCATGAAATTGATATGAACATGACTTATAGAATCGTTGTGAATGAGTCATTGTTCATGTGAATCGTTGCTCATTCGGAAATAAATCGATGTATGCATAAATCGTTATGCATTCATAACCAAATCGTTATGAGCAAGTCGTTATGAGCAAATCGTTATGAGCAAATCGTTATAACCAAATCGTTATGAGCAAATCATTATAACCCAACCGTTATGAGCAAATCATTATAAGCAAATCGTTGTAAGCAAATCGTTATGAACAAATCGTTATGAGCAAATCGTTATAACCAAATCGTTATGAGCAAATCGTTATAACCAAATCGTTATGACCAAATTGTTATAACCAAATCGTTATGAGAAAATTGTTATAAGCAAATCGTTGTAAGCAAATCGTTATGAACAAATCGTTATGCCTACTTACGAAATCGTTGTGAGATTGAAATCGTTATACTCACTTGTCGAATCGTTATGAGAGCAAATCGTTATGCTCACTTACGAAATCGATGTGAGATTGAAATCGTTATGATTCGAAGGAAATCATTGCAACAACTAGAAAGTCGACGTGTACTTAGAATATTTCATGCTTTGAACTGTAAATGCTATAGGATGATAAATACCTACTGATTTTACTTGTATTTCCTTGATTTATTTCATGTGCTCAAATCTCATAGAAATTATGTTAGAGTAATCTTTATCATAGTTTTGTTAATCACCAAAATAGATATGTAACTTATTTAAATTATATTGGGGATGATCTGATCATCAATCTCCCCCTTTTTGGTGATGACAAAACATAGCATTAACCAAAGATGTTATGAAATAAATCTAAATAAATTGCAGAATAAAATATCATGAGAGATGTATTTCAGAAGTACTGAATTTCTCCCCCTTTTTGTCATTAAACAAAAAGATATCATACTGAGACAAAGAATTTATGGAGAAAAGAGAAGAAGATCAAAGAACTTTTCTATTTATCTTGAGGGGTTACATGGAGGTAGAAAGCAGGAGATAGAAGGGAGGCATGCCGCTGAATAATGCACAAAGCCTTGCATTCCTACTCCTCAAAATAGGTCTGAAAAACCCCAAAGGCAATAGAATAAGAGGACCCCATGTTAGGAAGCATTCTTTTGATGTGAAGTTGGTGCTGATCTTCTAGAAAGGTACCATATTCATCTTTGCCAAGAGAGGCTTTGAAAGAAATGAAAGATCGAAAGCTGGCAAACCGAAGAAATTTGTTGATCTTGATAGGGTAGTGGATCTGATGCCGTAGAAGATCTTTCTTCAAAGCCATAAAAAGCTTGTACCGCTCGATCGACTGATCATAAGCCTCTTTAACCAGATTGATGGAATTTAAATCCAAAAAGGCTTCAGCTGTGAGAGTAGGCTTGCCTGCCTTAAACAAGGAGTTGTTCAAGGCTTCCAACTGAAGGGCTGACTAGTTATAATGCTTTTCCCAGTTAGTGGGAGAAAGCCTTTCACATTCAGATAGCAAAGGGGCAAGAACTTCAGAGGAGATATGGCCCAGATGAAATTCTCTGAAGAGGAATCTTTGGAAGGAGGGGAGACTACCCTGCTGAGCTGAGATCCTACCCATGACACGAGTAAATATCTCAAAAATTATAGGACCAACTGAGGAGTCCATGACCAAAGAATGTAGTTTGGGGAGAAACACAGTGTCTGGAATTTACAGGGTAGCGAAATCCACATTGAAGAAGCAATTGACTGGATTTTCAATCTTTAACGAAGCAATGACTCCCTGGAACTGACCCAACTGCACTTCAGGTAGCTTGTGAAGATATCAATAGTCATTGAATAGCTGGAAGTACCTGATGAGCTTAACTTCCTTTTGAATAAAAGGTGCCCAGGTGGTCTTGTGATGAATGATAAACCACTCAGAGAGAGTGAGTGGGTGATCTCGGGGTGGAAACCGATCTTATTTTGCAAGCAGAAATTTCCTGTAGAGAGCCTTGTGCCCTTTAGCCCACTGATCTTTAGACTTGCATTCAACCATTTGGAAGATTTTGGATTGATCGGCTATTGAGAAGTGGTTATAGGGAAGGACAATATGGAGGTGATCAGTTAAATTAATAAAAGGAACACCAAAAATGGTGGCAAAGATACATTTTTAGAGATATTCACAATAGATTGGTTTCCTTCGATTGTCAACAGTGAGGGAAAACCAAAGAGGAGGGAATTTAGGTTCAGAGGGAAGAGCAAGAGTGTTGGAGAGTTTTCTCTTTTTAGAGACAGGACTAGAAGAGGGAGAGTTAGTTCTGTGGACATGAGAACCAACTTTCAGGACTGAGCGGATTGTGGAAATTTCCAACTCATCCTCGAATTTCTTGAGAAAAGGACCTTCAAGTTGTGCACCTTCAGGTATAAAGGTGACAAAGGAGGGAGGAGTAGGAGGATGAAGAAAGGATTGATGGGTAGAAGGAGGTATGATGGATGGTCCATCTGAAGAAGGACCAGAGGAGGATGAGGCTCTAGCTGATGATGAGGCTGGACGGTCTTCAATGATAGGAGGAGGTGGAGGAATGGATGTAGAGGTGGTAGGAGATGAAGAGGATTCAAAAGGAAATGGAGTTGGGGAAGAAATGGTGCGAGGCAGGGGTTGTTTAAAGGTGATAGGTGTTGGTGGTGCTGTGGAGGAAGATGGTGGTGAAGGAGGGGCTGGAGTTGCAAGAGATGAAGGATCAGGGGCTTCTGGAGCTATAGCTGGCTCTTCTACTCTTGGAATCTCACCCTCAGAAACCACTGGCCATGATGGCCCAACAACATCCTTTGATGGCCCTGGTGGCCCATCCTTCACAGCTTCAACCTGATCCTGCACTGCAGATGTTACCTCTTCAACAACCTGTGGCCCGGATGGCCCTGCTGGATCTTCTAAAATTGGCCCTGATGGCTCAACATCTTGTTGCCTAGCCTCTGAAGGCTCAGAACTTCGGACTGGTTCTGCAGGAGGAGCAGGAGGGGCATTTGAGGACTGTGCCCTGACCAAATCTCCAAGTGCGGCTATAGACTCCTTGATGCTAATGAGCTCACTTCGCACCCATCTCACTGCATTTCTGACCATTCCCATCTCCTTAGCTAAGGTACTCTACCTTATGAAAATTGACTGAATATCTGATTGGACAGAGCACAGAATCTTCCCTTGTTCATCCATTCTAGCAACTAAGGGCTTTAGATTGACTTTCAATTTCTACTTTTTCTGCCTTTGATGAGGCCTCCTAGTCAAGAGAGGAATCCCAGGAGCTGCTTCTTTCCCTTTGCTGCTTGCCCTTGCAACGGGCTCCACATTATCATCATTTGCATCATCTGAGGCACTCTCCACAATGCCTTCTCTGAACTTCTCATCAATGGGGACATTAGCAGTGTGCTCCCACTAAGATGTTGCTTCCTTTTCAGTAGATTGCTCCCCCTGACTACGAGCATCTTCTATTCACACATCTTCAGATACAATTTCCTGCTCCCCTGAATGGGAGCTTCCTCCATCACAACATCTGCAATGTGGCCTGATGCCACAGCTTCTTCACCATTAGAAACCTCTTGCACACTTTGAGAGCTTGGAATGGAGTCTAGCACTCTTCTAAGGACTGACCCTACCATAGAAGTTGGAGGGGCAATTTCTTGCAGTTGCTCTACAGGCTCGAGGTGCTCAGGAGGAATATCCTCTATCCTTCTTTCACTGGAGCTGATATCCTCAACAATTTCTTGAATAATTCTTGCTGCTTGCTCTTCCTGAATGTCTGACACACATTCCTGATATATGTTGCTGCTGCTTGCACTGAAGGTGCTGCTGCTGCTGCTGGTTCCTCTTGAATTCTTGGTCCTGCTGGTACTTCTGCTGCTACTGCTGCTTGTTGAACCTCTTGGGCTTCGCCAATAATGGCCTCGCCTTCTGCGGTTGAAGTTTTTGTCCATACTCCAGCCACCAACGAGAAGCCACTCTTCTTTAGGTTTCTGCTTCGAATTGCCTGCCCCATTTTCTCTTATACTGTTCCAGATAAGTTGATGCCAAAATGTTGGAATACCTTGGTGAGCATATGTGCATATGGTAGGGACACATTTAGCTTGCTCTTGTCTCAAATCTGAGCAGATGCAAACTTCATCCTTTCTATCATAACCTCTGCCATATTTATGCTATGATTCTGGATGGCCCAGAACATCATATCTGAGTCCGCCTTTGTGCAAGTCGAAAAGATGGCACTCATTGGGACCAAAATTTGGCAAACAACAAAGTGCAAAATACGGTTGAAAGCATTCAGCTGGTTGATGTCAATCTTCCCATCCTTCAGTCTAAATTCGGGACCAACAATCCCTAATCCTTTCACTTGGATATCCACAATGTGAACCCCACTGCGACCGGTGGTGCAAACTCCAAATAGTGATTCCAATAGCTCATAGGTGATCTTAATCTGGGTTCCTTTGATGGTGGATGTCAAGGACCCGTCCTCCTTAGTCTTCAAACAAATGTAAATATCGTCCTGTCGCTATCAAATCGCGACAGGGGAGACCGTCGCCTTCGCAGGCGAAAAACCCTATCCGGGTCCCCTTCGCCAGAAAACCCTAAAAACTCTACCATACATGGTTTCTAATCTATTTTTCATGCTCTTTGTGATGTCCTAGCTTGCCATCTACGGTTCTTAAAGCAGTAAACACATCACACGACACACACACAGCAATTCCACAAAGAAAAAGGGTAGAATCTCCCTACTTTGATGAAGAACACCTAAACGGGCAATAACTCGACGTTTCTTCCGCTCCTAACATGATCCTCATGGTGAGAACTCGACCAACCGAGGTCCACGAGCTCGAATCGCCCAAAAACCCACGAGTAAAACCTCCCCTGGCTAAGCAGAGCTTGTGAAAGCTCTGTTCTGCTAGGGTTTCTTAAAAATGCAGCTCGGTTGGGAACGCGACATATCGCGACGTCGCGACCTGGTCGCTACATGGATACCCATCGCAATCCGCCTGTCGACGTCAGCACGTCCGTCCAGCGCGCGACACGCGGCGCGCATGCAGACGATGAGCCAAAACAGCGGCAACCTGAATGCGACGTCCTCGAGTGTCGTGATGAGAACGCAATGAGCCCCTCTGTCGCGTTCAGGGATAGAGAACAAACCTGCGCTTTAGGCTAACCAGCCGGCCCACAACGCCCGGAAACCTATGTAAGCACCTGCTACACACAACAAGGGCCACACACTGGCCACCATAACTAACGTAAGACGACCCGAACAGTCGATATGCTACATTACTATCACCTAAAAGAAATTTAGTCCTCAAAATTTAAAGTGGAACCCGATAACAAAAATTTTCAATTTAAAACAAATAAGGTACTATCACCTAAGTAAAACGCCTTCACTAGG
This sequence comes from Colocasia esculenta, assembly GCA_014218235.1. Classification (NCBI taxonomy): domain Eukaryota; kingdom Viridiplantae; phylum Streptophyta; class Magnoliopsida; order Alismatales; family Araceae; genus Colocasia; species Colocasia esculenta. Next base: position 96,048,996 of record CM024756.1, on the reverse strand, counting down.
TCTGGGTAACTAACCTCTGACAGAGTTGCCATCTTCGACCATTTCATCCTTTCCATTGCTACAATGATGCTCCCCATTCCATTCTTCTGCAAATCTGCAACATCCACTGCCTTATTGCCACAGACCTTGATCTTCACTGAGGTGAACCTTTCTTGCTACTCAGTGGTGAGAAACTCAGCTCCATAGCCCCCGACACTGCCGGAAACACCAGACGCGGCCATGGATTTGAATGAGGAAAGTTTCTGGATGATTGGAATGAGGAAAGGAGCATAAGCCCTCAAGAAATTTCTCGCGGGAAGGAGTTGGACGCTTTGAAATTCCAGAGAGTCGATGCTGGAATCAATAGGGTATCGCCTCAGGCAAGTTGAAGGAGATGAAGACGAAGGGTGAATCGTTGTACCACAGATTTCGGGTTTTTATCAAAAGGAATAAAGGTGACTTTTTGAAACAAGAGACACCATAATGGCAGAAAACGACAAAGTGACCAGTTTGAGAGGAATAAATACTTTAAAAATAATCGAACCATCTTAGATAAGCAAGAAGCAAGTAATATTTTAATGAAATTTTGCTTAATTACAGGGGAGAGAAAAATTTGGTTATTCTGAAATACTTTATATTTCAGTTTTATACAGATAAATCTTTCACGATTTACATATGCCTAGTTCCCTTCTTAGAGAAGTAAATCTCTCTTCAGGTAAGGCCTTTGTGAATATATCTGCTAACTGATTTTGAGTATCTACAAAACAAATGTCTATATTACCATTAGCTACAAGATCACGAATAAAATGGTATCTAACCTCAATGTTCTTTGTCCTTTAATTCTGAACTAGATTTTTGGTGAGATTTATTGCACTGGTGTTATCGCACAACAAGGGAATTGTCTTGATATTTAGTCCAAAATCCTCAAGCTGTTGTTTGATCCATAAGAGTTATGTACAACAGCTTCCAGCAGCCACGTACTCAGCTTTAGCTGTAGATAGTGCTACTGAATTTTGCTTCTTTGACGACCATGATATCAGACATCCTGCAAGAAATTGACAAAATCCGTTGGTGCTTTTCCTATCTACCTTGCATTCAGCATAGTCTGCATCAGAATATCCTACTAAATTAATTTCACATGAATTTGGGTACCATAATCCTAGATCATGAGTTTTGGCTAAGTATCTAAAGATTCTTTTAACAGAAATTAAGTGAGACTCTCTAGGATCTGCCTGATACCTAGCTCACATGCATACACTAAACAATATATGTAGCGACCCTCATTATATCGGTACGGTTATACCAACCCACGTCGATATAGTGAACGTTGCCACAGTGGGACATTTACCCAACACTAACATTCAGCTGAGATACACGTGAATATAAGAACAGAGTAGTGGAAGTAAAAGAACCATTGTCTTCATTTCATTCATCATCCACATTTAACATACATGATTCAATAACAGTTAAGAACTAAAAAGTCTGCATAATTAAATTGCTGAAAATTCAATTACATAATTGTCCACACTTAACATTTCTTTCTATGATAATGTTAGTACAATGTTCAAATTACATACTATGAAAATCACAAAAAGTCACAAGTACTCCAACACTCTAATCTCCGCGCTCGGAGTCAGTCTCCAACGTCTCCTCCACAAGTGTCTCGTCACCAACTACACCTTTACGCCGAAGCAAGTAGTGAGTCTAAAAGACTCAGCAAGTACTTCTACACATACCGTACATGCACATATCATAGTAGGTTCTACATACACGTTCACAAGACACAACATGTAGCATGCTCGACATTAACTTTTCAACCTATCATGGTGAATCTACAAATTAAACACATGGACTATGCTTTCAGATTTGCTAAAATAGAATCACCTATCACATGCTTTCTATTCATTTCTCACATAAAACTCTATCTTCAACCAACTAAGACATGAAAACCATTAACATGAATTTCCAAACATGCATGAAAGGAAACATACCTAACATGGAATCTACACATTCCTACGCATATAAGAAAACATTTTTCATGCTTTAGGCTTGCTGGTTTTACATGCTTTAGCAACTATAATCTAACCCATGAGAGCTACAATCAACGATTAAATCACATCATGTGAACAGCCAAGCATAGAAGTGGTTGTATATTATTAACAATTATCCCTAGCATGGATTCTAGGCATTTTACATACATAAACATGATCATAACATGGTAAGCTACTGTTTAAGCATGATTTCAGATTGTCATAACATGGATTACTAACTCACATCCTCACATTTTGGTTTCACATTTTTACACAATTTCAAGTTCGCATAATTCACCACTTTACACATGCACTTTTACACATTGTTCACATTCACATTTTTCTCATGAACACATACACATTTACACATTCACATTTAGTGCCGTGACACATAGTCCAAACCACCAAAGAAGGACACAACACATCACATCACATAGACGCCATCTAGGCAATATAATGGCGACTCTTGGACTGCGCAGACCGGGAGAACAAGTCTCCACCCTAACCAGTGGTACTTGTCCACCTCCAGGATTTCCCCCTAATGCCCTTAGGGTCACAACACATTGAACCTTCTCAGGGGGACTTTCCCTGATACGGTTCCACTGCCCTCTACGGAAGCAGTGTCACATTTGGCACAAGTTACACATTACACATTTTACCGATTTTAACACTTATGTTTACACATGTCACTCTCATTTCACTCATTCACTCATTCACACACATGGTACTCTATTTTCCTGACATGACACTACAATTACAGAAATTTTACACTCAGGAAACTTCACTAATCAGGTTGCTATATACAAAATCAAATCATTTTACAACGGCATGCATTAGTTTCACACTTTTACATGGAAAATTCATATTGCATCATATACTGGTCCAAATGACCTGAAATTTTAACCACTAGCTGATTTCGGGTTCAGGATCCCACATGCAAATTTTCAGAGTTTTCTAACTTAAAACATAATTACAGAAAATCTAACATCGAATTCACATGCTATCCACAATTTAAGTTAGTATGGAGTTAAACACCAATCGCAAATTTGACAACTCACTGTCTGAACCCTAGCATGCATAGAGCCACATGATTTATTCCAGAATTTATTGGGCAATACACAATTTATAGGAGATTTATTGTGACCTACGCATGATTTCTATTTCCCAAAACAGAAATTTCAATAAATCATACAAGCATGGAAAATTCCAGAAATTCAGAGCACAGATAGGGTTGCACATACATGGTCTAACAAAATTAGGGCAACATGATTTACCACGGATTATCAGGATAATGGTGAGAACATACACATGAACATTCTTCCACATGCTTTCAAATGTGTAAATAAACTCTACCATCCACAAAATAAGGGTACATTCACATTCTCATCCATCACATTAGCTAGTATACATAGCATATAAGAGATTACGTTATATCCTCATCGTGAAACATATCGAAAATAATCATAGAGAAGGGTAGAACAGCTTGCTGTTCTGCTCAACTGAACTTAACGGCAAGCTATGGCCGCTAATTAATGTTAACGGCACATTTGCTGGACGCTAAGCATGATCTTAGCGACAACAGATGCTGTCGTTAAGTTCAGGTCTGTGCAGAACACAGACCCGAGCTCCAAAGATGGGGTGAATTTGGGGGTCTAGGACACGAGGGAAAATACATAAAAATGGTAAAACCATCCTAGACACATACAGGGATGTTATGGGTAGGGTACTTGCCTCTGAAAAATTACTCCAAAGAGATCTAGGGTTCGTACAAACTCTCCTTGGGCAGTCCCAAGAAGCCTCCAAAACACCACTCCTCCGGGTTCTTGGTCGATGCAGGAGCTAAGCCAGTGGTGGGGAAGCCTTCTCTTTGGTTCCCTCTAGCCTCCAGTTGCAATAGAACGCCGGTTGAAGCCTTGGATCGCCAGATTGAAGCCTCCAAAGTTCAGTCTTTGTACCGTTCCGAGCTAGGGTTTTCTCTCCTTCTTCTCCTCTTGCAAAGAGAGTCCATAGAGGTTTTCTGGTGCAGCAAGGGTTTAGTTTATAGGAGAGGGGTTTGGGGAACCCCGGAGAGGTGATGGGATGGCCTGATAGCCGTTGGGGACTTCTCCCCAATGGCTGGGCTTGCTTGCCCCCGGAGTTTCGCGGTCTGCAACGCATGCAGGTCAGAGAAGTTAACGTCTGCATCGCTGGACGCTAGATTTAGTGTTGGCGTCCATATGGTTGACGCCTACACAACTCAAACGTCCATGGATATTGACGCCAATCTGGCTATCGGCCAGAACTCCAAAACATGCAGAAACCATGCACAACTTACACCTATATAAGTACCATATGATACTATTACGTACATAGTACCATCATACCATTCATACATTATTTACATCTAACTTATACACATGCATACATAAGTATAAATAGTTAATACATACGTAGATATGTACATCTATGCATACACCACATGAATTATTTACATGAAATTAAAATAATGCAGCAAAATTCGAGGGCCTTACAATATATCAGGTCTACTTGCAGTTAAATAGAGTAATGAACCTATCATACCTCTATAAAGCTTCTAATCTACTTTCTTACCATCTTTATCACTATCTAACCTAGTTGATGTGCTCATGGGTGTTGACAGTGGCTTGGCATTTTCAAAACCAAATTTCTTTAATAGCTCTTTGGTATACTTGGCTTGACAGATGTGAGATCCTTCCTTTCCTTCTTTGATTTGTAATCCGAGGAAGTAGTTGAGCTCCCCCATCAAGCTCATTTCAAATTCTCCCTACATAAGCTTTTCAAAATACTTTCAAAGAGATTCATCAGTAGAACCAAATATTATGTCATCAACATAAATTTGTACAAGCAGTGCATGTTTGACTTTAGACTTAACAAATAATATACTATTTACTTTTCCTCTATTGAATCCATGGTTCAATAAATTGTACTTAACCATTCATACCATACTCTTGGTGCTTGTTTCAAACCATATAAAGCTTTATGCAACTTAAAAATGTGATTCAGAAAATCCATGTCATCAAAACCAGACGGTTGTTCTACATATACCTTTTCCTTTATAAAACCATTTAGAAAAGCAGATTTTACATCCATTTGAAAGAGTTTTAAATTTAATGCAGAAGCATATGCAAGTAAAATCCTAATTGCCTCAAGTCTAGCCACTAGTGCATAGGTTTGATCGAAATCTATGCCTTCCTCTTGGGAATAGTCTTGAGCTACCAGTCTGGCCTTGTTTTTAGTGATCACACCAGCTTCATCCAATTTGTTCCTGAATACCCATTTGGTGCCAATCATAGGATGATCTGATGGTCTCGGAACAAGGGACCATACTTGGTTTCTCTTGAACTGGTTAAGTTCATCTTGCATGGCTATTATCCAAGATTCATCAGACAGTGCATCATTGACTGTCTTAGGCTCCATTTGAGATACAAAAGCTAAATAATCACATGGAATTACATTACCTCTTGTTCTTACCCCAACAGATGGATCTCCAATTATATTGTCCAGTGGGTGATCCTTCTTATACCTCCATTCCTTTGGAAGATTTTCATGTGATGTGTCCTTTTGTTGTAGATATTCCAAGGGTGGATCTTCCTTGTCCTCAATCGATGTGTTCTTTAGCTTCTCGAACAATTCATCTGTATCATCAATATCACTATCTACTTCCTTTCTCAAGGAAGGGTTAGTTTCATCAAAAATAATATCCACTGATTGCTCAATCAATAGAGTTCATTTGTTAAATACTTTATATCCTTTGGGTTTGGAAGCATACCCCATGAATATACCTTCATCTGATTTGGAGTCTAGCTTACCAATATCTCTTTTGCCGTTGTTGTGGATGAAACATGGACATCCAAATGTTCTGAAATGGTTAATCTTTGGCTTCTTCTGCTTGTATAGCTTATATGAAGTCTTTCTCAAGATTGGCCTGATCATTACTCTATTGATGATATAACATGCTGTGTTGACTGTTTCGGCCCAAAAATATCTTGGCAAATCATATTCTGATAGCATTATCCTTGCCATGTCCAATAGGGTTCTATTCTTTCTCTCAGCAACTCCATTTAGCTGTGGTGTCCTTGGTGCTGAAAAATTGTGTTCTATTCCTTGGCTATCACAAAATTTTGCAAAGCTCTCATTCTGAAATTCTCCTCCATGATCTGATTGGATGCTAATGATGCTATACTTCTTATCCTTTTGAACTTTCTTGCTGAAACTAACAAAACTTTCAAAAGTATCATCCTTGTGTTCCAGGAAGGAGACCCATGTAAATCTGGAATAATCATCTACTATAACAAATCCAAAGTTCTTTCCCCCGAGACTTGTGGTCCTCATTGGCCCAAATTAATCCATATGTAGAAGTTCTAAGGGTTTAGAGGTTGTTACCACGGTCTTTGACTTGAAGGATGACTTGGTGTGCTTCCCTTTTGCACATGGCCCACAGACACCATTCATTTTTGCACTAACCTTGGGTAGACCTTCCACCAAGCTTCTCTTGATCAATTTTCTCATGCCATCCAAACTGCAGTGGCCCAGTCTTCGGTGTCAAAGTTTAGTTGACTGCTCTTTGTTTGCTGGCAGACAGACATCTTGATCTTTTAGGTCTTCTAGATGAAGTACATACAGGTTCTTTTCCCTGTTGGCTTCAAACACGACTGCACCATCCTTCATGATACTGCACTTTGACTCTTGAAATCTGATCTGATGTCCTTTATCGCACAGTTGACTGATACAAATGAGGTTGTGCTTCAGTCCTTTCAGATAAAGAACATCTTCAATGATATCTTTTCCTTTGCTACCAACTGGTCCGCAACCTATTACAGACCCTTTTCCATTGTCACCATATATGACTGTTCATTCTTTGGCTTCAAGATTTGAGAATAACTTTCTGTTCCCTGACATGTGCCTTGAGCATTCGCTATCCAAGTAACATTTGGATGCTCGATGGTTTCCCTGCATTAAAAACATTAAGCATTAGGTACCCAAGTTCTTTTGGGTCCTGGTTGGTTAGTCTCATCAATTTTTCCTTTAATTATCCATACTTTGTGTTTAGTTGGACATGATACTTTAATGTGTCCTAACTTATTGCAATGGCTACAGCAAGACATTTTGGTTACCTTTTGAGTTGGAATGTATTTGAAATTTGCTTTATATGTTGTGTCTTGTTCAGGTACAAATGTAGGAGTTGGATATGTTTTAGGATATACTACTATTTCTTCATTATCGGGAGGAGTATAACCTAATCCATGTTTCTTTTTACCTGACCGTCTATCACCTTTTAATATTAATGTTGTTTAGACATTAGTAAATTTTTCTAGTGTGCTTGACAATTTTTCATTTTCTGTTGTTAAAGTGTTAACTTCTTGTTTTAATTTATTTGCAGTTTCTTGGTTTTCCAAATTCACTAATTGTTTATTTTTATTTTTTAAGTCTTCACATAACAGTTCATTTCTCCTTTTTAGTTCAGTAATTTGTTTTTCCATTTGCTCATTTTCAGATTTCTAAGTATGAATTAGTATTTTCTAAGCATGTGAGATTTTTCTTACTGACTTGTAGTGATTTACATACTTCTTTATATTTACAGTACAATTCATTAAAAACTTCTTCTAAGTTATCTGAATCAGATTCATTACATGAAGAAAAAGATGAGTCTGATGTTACCTTATCTTCGACATTGGCCATGAATGCCAGGTTGGCTTCTTCTTCTTCTTCATTGCTTGAGCTCGACTTGCTGTCTGAGTCACTGCTGTTGTCCCATGCTGCTGCCATGGCTTTCTTCTTGTATCTTCTGAATTTCTTGGAACTATCCTTCTTTCTAAGCTCAATTTTCTTTAGTTTCGGACATTCAACTTTGATATGTCCGGGCTTCTTGCATTCATAGCAGATTGTTCATTCTTCTTCACATCTTTGACTTCAGGCTTCTTGAAGTCTTTTCCTTTCTTAAAATACCTTCTTCCAGACTGGTATTTCTTTTTCTTGGCTAGTATGCGTTGTAGTCTTCAAGATAGAAGTGCTTCTTCATCAACACTGTTCATTGCTTACCTCATCCTCAGATTCTTCTTCAGAGCTACCTTCTGTAGCCTTGAGTGCATTGGTATGCTTTTTCTTGCTTGAGGATTCTCCGAGTCTCTCCATGTTGTTCTCATGAGCCATGAGTGACCCAATGAGTTTCTCTAATGACATACTCTTTAAGTCATTGGCCTCTTCTATTGCTATCACTTTTGGAGTCCACGAGGCTGGTAGGGATCTTAAGATCTTCCTGACCATATCTCCCATTTCATAACTTTTCCTAGACAAGCCAACCTGTTTGTGATATCTGCAAATCTGTTGAACATTTGAGTTATTGACTCTCCTGGCTGCATCTGGAACCTCTCAGACTGTGTCACCAGAATATCTATTCTAGTCTCTTTTACTTTATCTGTCCCTTCATACTTAATTCTAAGCTTCTCTCTGTCACGTCCCGGGAATTACGCAGCAGATATTAGTTCGAAGAATTCGAGTCGATATCCCGAGACGTGAACAGTCGGCAGATAAGCCTCTAGCTAGCACGCACTAAATGTGTATCAACACAACATCATAATAGTGCACACATGTTGAACTCAATATGAATTGTATTCAAATCTCAACTTATTGTATTCCAAATGGAACTGTTACAACTCTTAGACTATGGGATACCAGAACTAGACTCAATAAAAGGGAAGTACATTTACCCCTCACTTCCTACTACATGTTCTAACTCTCAAAATAACTACTATAACTAGACTCATAATTGGGACGCTCATCACTCGGACGCATTCCATCCTCGGCTTGCTCTTCCTCTTGAATGTCATAGTCACCTAGATTGGGAAAAAGTAGGGGATGAGCAAACTAGCCAGTAGGATTTACATCTCAATGTGCGGGCAATAATATAAGTGATTAGCAATTTAGAACTAGGTAAGCCTGATGAATGACATGATGTGCATGTACGAATAAAAACCCGTTAAAACAGGATACATGAGACAAGCTAGATAGAGTGATCATGATAGAATAAGATCTGGAACGATATAACCAGATAGAACTAGCAATAGATCCCTTCGTACAAGCACGCAAGATTTCACTTGATGTCAATAGTTTACAAGAACGCAAGATATCACTAGTTGCAATAAATGCAGGATGGCCATATCACGCAAACAAGCAAGCAAGCAAGATTGCACAAGCATGATCAAGTAACACTAATCTGGCACGTAAACACTAATGTACACCAAGGAAAGATCCACCAAGAGTGCACACAGGTCACGTGTATGTGGTTCTGTATCTAGCATTCAACAAGTAAGAAAGTACTCCCAGTGCAGATGCAACGCTAGTAATCATTATACCCCATGGTTAACAGTATATTTATGACTTGCCGTCATTGGGGCTAGACTGGAGCCCTTGGACACACACCGTGCCCTGTCAGCATCTCATGTAAATTTTTAAATGTAGATACCCACAGTCATTAATAATGGCCAATGAGAGTTTCAAAATGTAGCATGTGTAATATCATGTTCACGATGATGATGAGAAGAAGTAAATAATTAAATTGAACATGATTCATGAGAACAATGGTCAAGAGATAAGTTCGGCAGTAGAATTGTACGATTTATAATTTAGTTCAATCTTTTCATTAATGGCTTTAGTCTAGATTGTAAATCATGCTCACGAGAACAAGAAGAGAAAGGAAGTGCACGCCCTAGATGTATAAGTGTGTAGTGATGTATGCGTGTCAATTCACAATCCGTCGGTCTCAAACTCTCGGAAAAACACTTAACATGATGGCATGCAATGAACAATGCATTTAACTGCATATGGGTTTACAAGATTTTAAGATAAAAATTGTCATTTAAAGCAAGCTAGAATGGTAACAAGAGTAATTCACAAGTTTCATGTATGATCATATCATTAAGAAAGCAATTAGAATAATATTCATGTAATTAAGGATTTTTCAATGGGTTAAACACTTTTAAGCCATTAAGTAGACATCATGTAATGATTTGACCCAAGACATACAATATTTTGCAAAGGTAGTGTCGACACACCCCTTACTGGTGTCGACACAATGCTTCAAACACAAAGCAAAAAAAAATGCAGAACTGGTCAAGTAGTGTCGACACAATGCTTCAAATACAAGGCAAAATGATCAAGTGGTGTCGACACAGGATCAGGTAGTGTCGACACAGTGCTTCAAATACAAGGCAAAAAGGTCAAGTAGTGTCGACACTAGATCAGGTAGTGTCGACACTAGAGACTCTTCCCAGAACACCTTCTGGGCCAATCTGGGACAGTGTGTCGACACCAGAGGCCTTCCAAGAACACCTTTTGGGCTGATTTGGGACAGTGTGTCGACACTAGATCAACTAGTGTCGACACTAGAGGCCCTACCTGAACAAAACCTATAGGTCGAGTGTAACCCGAAAACATGTCTCATGCAGCGATTCACTTACCCATCTTATAACTCTCTAACTAATGACATTTAGACAAAATGTTCAACATGAAAGATGACGAGGAAAATAGTAGAATAACTTTGATGTTGAGGGTTTGATCTAATTCGGTCTCGAATCCAGAGAAACACATGAAGAACATAAGGCTAAGTGCATCCCGAAATCGCAGTATCATGCAGCGACTCTCTTACCCCGCTTATAACTCTCTAACCAAAGACTTTTTGACAAAATGTCCAACATAAAAGATGATCGTGACTACAAGTATAAGAACTTTCATGAAGGAGGTTTAGTCTAATTCGGTCTTAAATCACATACATAATAGGAGGAATGGGAAAAACCCTAACTGTGCGCGACTTAGGGAAAACTACGAATACACCATGTATACTCCATGAAAACTAGTCAAACCAAATGCAAATGAACCTGGACTCGAAGAACTACATGATGGTGTTGGTTTTCTTTAATTTTGGCCCGAGAACACCTACCTTATGAATGCTAATAGCTCTCTGCAGATTTCTGGGTGGATGCAGAGCGAGGTTGAGGAAGACCACGTTCTTCCCCAGCCGTTCTCCACTTCCCCAGTGCTCCAAACTTGCTTCTCATGACCCCAACTTGTTTCTAAACCTTCCCCAAGAGTTTAAGGATGAGTTCTTATAGATTTAGGGTGTAGTTATAAGTCCTAATGGGACTAGGAAAGCCAGGTTGCGGTTTTGACATGTTAGTTTCCTATTTTTTAGGATTCCTTCCTCCCTTTCAGTGTGTGAGACTTTAGGAAACCTCCCACAATAGTTAGGCACAAATTTGGGTTGCCAAGAATGCACGATTACATCCCAATTAAACTCAAATTGCCTCTTTTTAATTTCAGCCTATTTAGACTTACGAATTTCCATGCATTTTCTAGTTTTATTTGATTTTTGGGCCATATGTGGTCCATTGGCCCAATTATGACATTGGGTCATTAATATAAAATGTTGAAAATCTCTCCAACACTTTTATTTAATTTATGGTTGCATCGTATTTTCGTGTTAACGATTTTCCGACTTGTTTCTTAATTTGGATAATTGGTCACAATAACTCTTAAACCTAGTCCAAATGATTTTTATTGACCCAAATTTCTTGATGGGTCATTAGAGGATATTATTTGAAGTCCCTATATGATTTTTATTTAATTTTCTGACTCATCCGAGTACGTGTGATAATGATTTGTCGACTTATTCATGAATTACGATAATAGGTCGCGAAACACTTTAAACTTGGATAATACGATTTTTATTGGTATAAATTTCTTTGTGAAACATTTAGTAATAATGTTTAGGGTTGATTTATAATTTTTACAGAATTGTTCGATGTGTTTTAGCATATACGTTAATGATACGTATGTTTAAATACTCTTGTATTATGGAAATTATTTATTTCCCTTTATTCAAATTTTTATGTATTTAAAATTTTCGGGGTGCTACACCCTCCCCCATTTAAGAGAATTTGGTCCCCAAATTCATTGATCATTAATTGGCTTTTGAAAGTTATGATCCTTTAGTTGGTTTCAGATTTAATTCCTCTAACTTGTTTAAACATCGTGGATGCCAGTCCAAAATCTACACCTATGGCCACTCGTACTATTCATTTGGTTCCTTCCACTCCTGTTTTCCCTTCCATGGTTGTTATAACTCCATCTTAATCCTCCTGATGAACTATGGTATCGCTACTAGATTATTCCTTTTCAATTTCTCCTTAATGATCTCCCCCACTTAGAAATGTACCAATAAGATAACATCATAAGATCAGTGTAGGGGTTTAACAATCATACCTCCTTCCAGAAACTCGACTTGCGTCATTGCATTCACACGTCCTTGATGCTTTACCACCCCCTGGTTCCTTCTAGCTTGGTCTTTTAGCATGGCACAGTTCGGTATACGATGTTCATGACTCCCACATCGCAGGCAAGCTCCGGCCTTCTTCCAACACTTGTCCGCTTGGTGCCCAGGCTTGTTGCAAAATCTACAATACTCCACCGTCATTGTTTCTTCTATTTTGATCTTTTTCTCCATGCCATAGTCCTTCCCAGTGGTTGGCCTTTTGTTGTTGTTATCGTTGTTATTGGGGAAAGTTCCAGTTGTATCGACTGCTCCCCTTTTTGTAAGGGTCAGCTTTGAGATGTCCTTCCCCCTCATGCCTTCCACTTTGGCCATGGTGTCTTCTACCAGCTGAGCTCTTTGGACCATCTCAGTGTAAGTTTGAATATTGTGTGGTCCGAGCCTTTCAATGAACATGGGCCTGAGCCCGTGCATGAAACGGTTAGCCTTTAATCTTTCTGTTCCTACCAAATGTGTGGCATACACAGCAAGTCGTGCGAACTGAGCCTCATACTCAGCCACAGACATCCCTTTCTATTTTAGTGCGGCAAACTCTGCTGCCTTCTTCTCCTTGACTCTCTTAGAGAAATACTTTCCTCAGAATATCTCCAGGAATCTAGCCCACTCCAGTTCAGCTACGTTTGGCAGGTGGGCCAAGGTGGCCTTCCACCATGCTCGAGCGTCTTTAGTAAATTAGAAACTGGCCAGTACCACTTTCTCTCTATTGGTGCATTGCATTACTTGGAAAATCCTTTCTATCTCCTCTTTCCAATTTTCTGCCTCATCTGGGTTAGGGGATCCAGAGAAACGAGGAGGGTTCAAACTCCTAAAATTTCGGTGCAGATCGCCGGCTCCGTTCCTTGCAGCTCCAGCCTGATTTCCAGCATGAACTACATTTTGCAGGGCCTGCGTAAGTCCAGCCACAGTGTCTTGCATAGCTTGCCACTGGTTGCGAGCCATTGCAGTTGTGTGAGAGTGTTATGAGGGTTCCTGAGAAAAGGATGGAAACTAATTAATGTCTCTAGATACATTTTAAGAGTCAATGGGTAGGGTTGTTTAATTCTTTCTAACATATTCCCAGTCTCTACCCATTCTCACGAGGTACTATATTAAATTTCCATGACCTAGGTTCCATAGGTATCTCCTACTCCTGAGACATATCCTATTTGGTATTCCTAGGCTCTGATACCACTAACTGTCATGTCCCGGAAATTACGCAGCGGATATTAGTTCGAAGAATTCGAGTCGATATCCCGAGACGTGAACAGTCGGCAGATAAGCCTCTAGCTAGCACGCACTAAATGTGTATCAACACAACATCGTAATAGGGCCCACATGTTGAACTCAATATGAATTGTATTCAAATCTCAACTTATTGTATTCCAAATGGAACTGTTACAACTCTTAGACTATGGGATAACATAACTAGACTCAATAAAAAGGGAAGTACATTTACCCCTCACTTCCTACTACATGTTCTAACTCTCAAAATAACTACTATAACTAGACTCATAATTGGGATGCTCATCACTCGGACGCATTCCCATCCTCGGCTTGCTCTTCCTCTTGAATGTCATAGTCACCTAGATTGGGAAAAAGTAGGGGATGAGCAAACTAGCCCAGTAGGATTTACATCTCAATGTGCGGGCAATAATATAAGTGATTAGCAATTTAGAACTAGGTAAGCCTGATGAATGACATGATGTGCATGTACGAATAAAACCCGTTAAAACAGGATACATGAGACAAGCTAGATAGAGTGATCATGATAGAATAAGATCTGGAACGATATAACCAGATAGAACTAGCAATAGATCCCTTCGTACAAGCATGCAAGATTTCACTTGATGTCAATAGTTTACAAGAACGCAAGATATCACTAGTTGCAATAAATGCAGGATGGCCATATCACGCAAACAAGCAAGCAAGCAATATTGCACAAGCATGATCAAGTAACACTAATCTGGCACGTAAACACTAATGTACACCAAGGAAAGATCCACCAAGAGTGCACACAGGTCACGTGTATGTGGTTCTATATCTAGCATTCAACAAGTAAGAAAGTACTCCCAGTGCAGATGCAACGCTAGTAATCTTTATACCCCATGGTTAACAGTATATTTATGACTTGCCGTCATTGGGGCTAGACTGGAGCCCTTGGACACACACCGTGCCCTGTCAGCATCTCATGTAAATTTTTAAATGTAGATACCCACAGTCATTAATAATGGCCAATGAGAGTTTCAAAATGTAGCATGTGTAATATCATGTTCACGATGATGATGAGAAGAAGTAAATAATTAAATTGAACATGATTTCATGAGAACAATGGTCAAGAGATAAGTTCGGCAGTAGAATTGTACGATTTATAATTTAGTTCAATCTTTCATTAATGGCTTTAGTCTAGATTGTAAATCATGCTCACGAGAACAAGAAGAGAAAGGAAGTGCACGCCCTAGATGTATAAGTGTGTAGTGATGTACGCGTGTCAATTCACAATCCGTCGGTCTCAAACTCTCGGAAAAACTTAACATAATGGCATGCAATGAACAATGCATTTAACTACATATGGGTTTACAAGATTTTAAGATAAAATTTGTCATTTAAAGCAAGCTAGAATGGTAACAAGAGTAATTCACAAGTTTCATGTATGATCATATCATTAAGAAAGCAATTATAATAATATTCATGTAATTAAGGATTTTTCAATGGGTTAAACACTTTTAAGCCGTTAAGTAGACATCATGTAATGATTTGACCCAAGACATGCAATATTTTGCAAAGGTAGTGTCGACACACCCCTTACTGGTGTCGACACAATGCTTCAAACACAAAGCAAAAAAAAAATGTAGAACTGGTCAAGTAGTGTCGACACTAGATCAAGTAGTGTCGACACAATGGTTCAAATACAAGGCAAAATGATCAAGTGGTGTCGACACAGGATCAGGTAGTGTCGACACAGTGCTTCAAATACAAGGCAAAAAGGTCAAGTAGTGTCGACACTAGATCAGGTAGTGTCGACACTAGAGACTCTTCCCAGAACACCTTCTGGGCCAATCTGGGACAGTGTGTCGACACTAGATCAACTAGTGTCGACACTAGAGGCCTTCCCAGAACACCTTTTGGGCTGATTTGGGACAGTGTGTCGACACTAGATCAACTAGTGTCGACACTAGAGGCCCTTCCAGAACAAAACATATAGGTCAAGTGTAACCCGAAAACATGTCTCATACAGTGATTCACTTACACATCTTATAACTCTCTAACTAATGACATTTAGACAAAACGTTCAACATGAAAGATGACGAGGACAACTAGTAGAAGAACTTTGATGTTGAGGGTTTGATATAATTCGGTCTCGAATCCCCAGAAACTTATGAAGAACATAAGGCTAAGTGCATCCCAAAATCGCAGTATCATGCAGCGACTCTCTTACCCCGCTTATAACTCTCTAACGAAAGTCTTTTGGATAAAACATCCAACATAAAAGATGATAGTGACTACAAGTAGAAGAACTATCATGAAGGAGGTTACTCTAATTCGGTCTTGAATCACGTGCATAATAGGAGGAATGGGAAAAACCCCAATTGTGCGCGACTTAGGGAAAACTACGAATACACCATGTATACTCCATGAAAACTAGTCAAACCAAGTGCAAATGAACCTAGACTCGAAGAACTACATGATGGTGTTGGTTTTCTTTAATTTTGGCCCGAAAACACCTACCTTATGAATGCTAATAACTCTCTACAGATTTCTGGGTTGATGTAGAGCGAGGTTGAGGAAGACCACGTTCTTCCCTAGCTGTTCTCCACTTCCCCAGCGCTCCAAACTTGCTTCTCACGACCCCAACTTGTTGCTAAACCTTACCCAAGAGTTTAAGGATGAGTTCTTATAGATTTAGGGTGTAGTTATAAGTCCTAACGGGACTAGGAAAGCCAGGTTGCGGTTTTGACATGTTAGTTTCCTATTTTTTTAGGATTCCTTCCTCCCTTTCAGTGCGTAAGGCTTTAGGAAACCTCCCACCATAGTTAGGCATGAATTTGGGTTGCCAAGAATGCACGATTGCATCCCAATTCAACTCAAATTGCCTCTTTCTAATTTCAGCCTATTTAGAGTTACGAATTTCCATGCATTTTCTAGTTTTATTTGATTTTTGGGCCATATGTGGTCCATTGGCCCAATTATGACATTGGGTCATTAATATAAAATGTTGGAAATCTCTCCAACACTTTTATTTAATTTATGGTTGCATCATATTTTCATGTTAACGATTTTCCGACTTGTTTCTTAATTTGGATAATCGGTCACAATAACTCTTAAACCTAGTCCAAATGATTTTTATTGACCCACATTTCTTGATGGGTCATTAGAGGATATTATTTGAACTCTATATATGATTTTTATTTAATTTTCTGACTCATCCGAGTACGTGTGATAATGATTTGTCGACTTATTCATGAATTACGATAATAAGTCGCGAAACACTTTAAACTTGGCTAATACGATTTTTCTTGGTATAAATTTCTTTGTGAAACATTTAGTAATAATGTTTAGGGTTGATTTATAATTTTTACAGAATTTTCCGATGTGTTTTAGCATATACGTTAATGATACGTATGTTTAAATACTCTTGTATTATGGAAATTATTTATTTCCCTTTATTCAAATTTTTATGTATTTAAAATTTTCGGGGTGCTACACTCTCACATTTCCATCGCTGATTTGCAGGCTGAAACTCTATTAAACTCGTTCTTGTTAAGTGTACAGCATAATATGCTCTTAGCTTTGCAGTTGAGAGAAATCTTCTTTCTATCATCTTCTGTCCAGTTTTGTCTGTTGTTTAGAACAACTAGATCGCCTTCTTCTATTATGGACCATATTTGAAAATCGAATCCTTGTAGGAAGTACTCCATCCTGGTCTTCCAGTAAGTATAGTCCTCACCATCAAATAGAGGGGGTCGGTTTACAGACTAACCTTCGAAGTGACCTTGGGCTGCCATTTGATCTTTTCTCTTCAGATCATTGGATCTTCTTCTTTGTCAAAGAGACTATCTCTGATACCACTTGTTG
Organism: Colocasia esculenta; assembly: GCA_014218235.1. Classification (NCBI taxonomy): domain Eukaryota; kingdom Viridiplantae; phylum Streptophyta; class Magnoliopsida; order Alismatales; family Araceae; genus Colocasia; species Colocasia esculenta. The sequence goes on along the minus strand of CM024756.1, from coordinate 96,031,593 downwards.
CCCAGCTAGCAAGCCCAGAGGGGGGGGGGTGAATGGGATTCTTTAAATTTTGATTATTTAAAACCTGTCCATAAAAACATTCACACAACAAGCACTTCGATGATTGTTAGTGTTAGCGAGAAGAAAACAATAAACACAAAGCAATCAGACAAACTACACAAGATTTTATCCTGGTTCGGACTTCCTTTCCACAGGAGTCCTACGTCCAGTTCCTGAGAATCAACTCAGGATTCCACTACCCAAGGGTACGGTCCCCTCAAGGTCACTTGCACACCCAGTCGCAGCTAGTCTTCTCTTCACAACTCGAAGAGGAATACAACACCTTGGATCCCACCAGGTCTTCCTTCAACACGAAGGGAAATGAACACCCTGGAACCCCCAGGTCTTCCTTCACACGAAAGGAATTAACACATAAAAGTGTTCAATAGATGATGCGCCCCTGGACCAAGCTAACAACATAATGCTTGATCCGAAGCGAAGACTGAGAGGAGAAGATGAACAATGAATGAACTCTCTCAGTACACAAATGCTCTCTCTAAGATGACACTGGATGCAGAGAGCTGAGAGCTACAACAAAGTGATGGAGTGAGACTTAAGCTCTTCTATGGTGCTTGCAATTTTTGAATTCCCAAGAGATAATCTATCATGAAGGCACCAGTCTTCTATTATATCTTCTTTGAAAAATTTAGCCGTTTGAAGTATCCGTTGTCTCTATGTTCTGAGGACATTAGATTGCATGGATCTTGTTTGTAATCAATTGTCCTTTACGTTCCATGCACGTAAGAAGAAAATTTTTCTTGATATCCTCCAGCTTCTACTTTATCCAACGTTGTATGGAGTTGTGTTGTCAAAGACCTACACACATTAAATGCTAAAACGTAGACAACTAAGTTGTCTCTTGTTGTCAGTCAACTTTAGAGTGAGAATACAACAAAATAGAAATTTCATTTTGTCTCTTCAAAATGATATTACATGCATAGGCATAGGAATAGAAGATATCTGAATATGCATCGTGCATAGAAATGTACGGTTATATTTAATGCATGGATAACAGTGAACTGCGCGGGATGACTTTGACTTGTCAGGATATTTGAATATCAAGTCGTTATAGCTCATGAAATCGATATGAACATGACTTATAGAATCATTGTGAATGAGTCATTATTCATGTGAATCGCTGCTCATTCGGAAACAAATCGATGTACGCATAAATCGTTATGCATTCATAACCAAATCATTATGAGCAAGTCATTATGATCAAATCGTTATGAGCTAATCGTTATAACCAAATCGTTATGAGCAAATTGTTATGAGCAAATCATTATGAGCAAACCGTTATGAGCAAACCGTTATGAGCAAATTGTTGTAAGCAAACCATTATGAACAAATCTTTTTTAGCAAATCATTATAACCAAATCATTATGAGCAAATAGTTATAACCAAATCGTTATGACCAAATCATTATAACCAAATCATTATGAGCAAATCGTTATAAGCAAATCGTTGTAAGCATATCGTTATGAACAAATCGTTATGCCTACTTACGAAATCGTTGTGAGATTGAAATCGTTATACTCACTTGTCGAATCGTTATGAGAGCAAATCGTTATGCTCACTTATGAAATCGATGTGAGATTAAAATCATTATGATTCTAAGGAAATCGTTGCAACAACTAGAAAGTCGACGTGTACTTAGAATATTTCATGCTTTGAACTGTAAATGCTACAGGATGATAAATACCTACTAATTTTGCTTGTATTTCCTTGATTTATTTCCTATGCTCAAATCTCATAGAAATTATGTTAGAGTAATCTTTATCACAGTTTTGTTAATCACCAAAATAGATATGTAACTTATTTAAATTACATTGGGGATGATCTGATCATCATTGTGGTGGTAGAGGAGGCTGTGGAGCTGGGGTACGCAGCATAGGAGGGTTACTGGGCTTGAACACTGGTTGTTGTTGTTGTTGTTGTTGTTGGTACTGAGGTTGTTGAGGCCTTTGGTTGGAGTTTGGGTGATATTGAGTGGAGTTTGGATTGCCCATTGCACTCACATGTTCTTTGATAATAACCCCTTCAGTTGTGGGACCACCATCTTGGGGATTGCCATTGTTCTTCTTGAATGTTCTGGCCTTTGGTTCAAACATGGGCATGATGGGAGAGTCTTTCAACTGTGTCTGAATGTATCTAGCTCTCTTATATAACTCTTCCATGGTTTTCAATTTGTTCATAGCCAAGATGTGTCTGAACTATGGTGTAGCGTTTGCAGTTATCATCTTCACCTGTTCAGACTCAGACAATGGATCCCTCAATTTCTCAACCATAGATCCCCACCTATCAGCATAGTGAAAAAAGTCTTCATCAACCTTCATCTTTTCGGCCATCAAGTCTTTGATAGACAAGGAAGGACCAACCCGGTCTCTATACGTTTGCACAAATTTCCTCTGAACAAGCTCAAAATTTCAGCATCTATTAGTTCCAATGAGTAGAACCATTCCATGGCAGGACCATCTAATGACCTTCTGAATAGAAATGCCAAAGCTCTATTATCATTCTGCCAAAAGGAGGACTCGTACATGAATTCTTTAATGTGGACAAACAGGTTGCTAGTGCCGTTATAGTGGCGGTAGATGGGCAACTCTGAGGGGGGAAGATGAAAGACTGGCATAGAAGGAAGAGCTAGTTCAAGAGAATCCTTGGGTGCGAACACCCTTTTCAAATCTTGTTCCAATCTACTCACCTTTGCTAAGAGTGCTTGGGTGAGTTGATCGGATGGTTGCTTGTGAGGTGCACCAGAAGTGTAAGGTTGGGGTGTACTTACTTGAATGGAGTGGTAACGAGTAGGGGCGCCAGTGGCGTAGAAGGAAGGGTATGAGCCTGAGGAGGGTAAGTGGGCCTTGCTACGGAGGGGCTCGGTTGGACAAGTGAAGGCCGCCCAATAAGACTTTGGGGGCATGAGTGGATAACAGAGTTGGCCACGAGGGGGCAGGGGAGACTCGGACCGTCGGGTCCTGAGTGGTTTCCATATGGATGGTACCCATGTTTGGGTGAAGAGATTGAGGAGGTTCGGGGAAAGATTTCCTCTTCAGAGCATTCTGAACCTCCTTGAGTTGAGAAGGTTGGAGGTTGTTAAGAAGGTCCACTAGTTGGGACAAATCAATGGAGGCAGAGGTGTTTCCAGTAACATGCCTCGGGGAGTGATTAGGAGAATTAACTTGATTCGAATCCATCACATGAACTAGCGGATTGGATTGATCAATGTAAGGTTCATTGGGGAGTTGTGCGAATTGTTCATTAGAATTGTAAGTCTCATCATACAACTCATCTTCTTAACCCATATCTTCATATTCAGTCATTCCAACAGATTTTCCTGAACGTAGCATTATGATATTTAAGCACACAATGTTTACTAACAAGCAACTACTCAAACAAGTTTGAGAGAAGAAGTTAATAGCTTTTAATCAAACACTTGATGGATGCTTACGTCTAATTTGATTATTTCAATATAGTTCAATGTGGATTTTGTTGAAATGTTTCACTCTAATATGGGTATGAACCTAGATGGGTATGAGAAATAACTTCGGGATCACTAAGCACTCCTTCTCAATGATGGGATGTCTAGAACGGGCCTTCAGAGTGGTACAACTTGCTCGGTCCACAGTAAGGGAATCCATGGGGTATGGAGACATACAGAGGTCCCAGTGAGGATTTTCTAGTCCAATGAGATGGAATGCCCAATGGGGAGATTGCCCTCACCAAGAAGGGTGTTTGGATCCTAGGAAAAGGAGGGAAGGAGGACCCTTGGCCAAGTATGCCCTGTAATGCAATAAGAATGCAAAGATGACAGAAGATTTGTTGTTCAGTGAACAGACTGAAACGTGACATGTTCAGTCGTCGCGCATCAATATGAATCGCGATAGTTCAGTTGGTCACCAATTTGAAAGCTCACAGAAGCTGTCAGAGCCGCGACAACTCCCCCCGATGCGGTCTGTCACAGAAACTTGACATCTGAACATGTCGCAAATTAAAGAACACCCGAGAGTTTAAATAAAAGCAATAAATCAGACAAGCATGGTATATGGCCAACCAATTGGAGAAATAAGAGTCAAATTATGATGCTTTCTTCAAGTGAAAGTAAGTAAAATGGGAAGGGAGCAGGATGATGATTCTTTTCTAATTAAACTCTATGGGAAAAAGCAACAAACACAACTTGATAATCATGATGGTTTTAAAGGAATACCAAGTGGGTATGAAGGAAAGAGAATTGTACCGCGTGGGGTACGAAGGGAGTGACACACGTGGGTGTCGAAGGGAGGGCACACGTGGGTGCCAAAAGAGTGGTAACCAAGAACTAAAATAAAAAGAGTCCCACCATGATCGCCAATTTGTGAATGCGCTTTAAAATGCCACAAAGAATAATTAATTTTTTTTTCAAAAAAAATTATGATGGAAGAAAATGAAGATGATAGATATGGATATGTAGAAAGAAAGAAAACAAAGGGAGAGGGAGTTTGCGTGTGTGCACTAGGGATGGCGTGTGATTGCTAGGTATACGTGGGTACTAAAGGAGAGAGCAAAGGAGAAGTTACATACCTTCACTCAAAGATCACAGGAGTGATGAGGTGGGCTGACTCTTACATGTCCAACCGGCCGACCGGAGAAGAAGACTTTAATGCTTGGTTACCTTGCAAGAATGACAAACAAACAAACAAGTGAAAGAAATAATTAGACCATGTTGTGTAGCATCAAATCCAAAAGAACAAGAGAAAGAACTTGCATGGGCTTGAACACACCTTGTGGTGGTGTTTATAACCCCTAAGAGTATAGGTGGGAAATAAATGATGTGTGTGGTGAAGGTAGAACAACTATAGTGATGGTGTGACATGCATGAACTAAAAAGATGAATCAAAAGAAGCAAAAGGAAGAGAAGAAGGAAGAATCTGAGGAAGCTCCAGGCGCAGCAAAGGGTGCGGAGAAGAAGACTCCTCGTCCACGCTCGGATGATGCTTGGAAGCTGGCAACACCGCCTCTCTAATTGAAAAACACTTGAAGCAAGCTTGAGAGATTCTTCTACTTCAAACTTCGGAGTTTGATAGCTCTGGAACACAGCAGGGCTTCACCTGTATGACTTGGATTCCTCTTCAAAAAGATGGCCATGGGGGGTCCTTTTATAGGGGTAAAAATGTGAATCGTGATGGACACAATGGTCGCCTTTAAAGGTGAAACACGTCCGACTAAACTGTTGCGTTTAAAAGCTTTCCATGCTTCGACCGGCTCTTTACAAACTTCGAATATAGTAGTTATAAAAATTTTGACCACATGGGTCGTCATGTTTCTTAACACTTCCAATATTGATAGGATTCTTGCTAAATTTTATAAATGGAAATTTTGAATCGCGACGACATTAACTGTCGAGTTTTATAAAGAATCGATCTTTTAATGGGAATCAATCTTATAAATAAAGGAAGGTCAAAAACACGACGATTGTGTGGACGCATTTATATTTAGCAATAAACACTTTCAAAAACCATTTTGGAAACTTCCAAAAATCAAAAAAAGGAAACTCTTAATCATGACGACTTGGCAAGATGCGATTCTCATGACAACGATCAGAACCAAGGTGTGAATAGGAACCTAATACGTGTCGGCTTAACCCTTCGCAAATCAACTTCTGTAATCGTTGTTGGATCGATTCTGGTTCATAAAATGCGACATTGTGTCCACCGCGAATCAACTTGTTTAAAGAGGACCCTGAAAGCCTTAGAAAAATTCCTAAAAATTTCTATAAAAAATCCAAAAATGGTAAAATCACTCAAATGATTAATTGAGGAGAGCCACTTTGAGACATTACAGTATAACATGAAATTTATTCAATATGCTGTTAAATTTGGTGTGCCTACAGGAGCTACAAATTTTGGGGATTTATTTCTATTTGATTTTTTGTTCTTTGGGCTAAGAGTGTAGGTTTGGCCCATAATACTATTTGATGGTTGTCTCATCTTATTTAATGCCTAGCCATTCATCTCACTAGATTCAATGAGCACTTTTGGCACATACAATCACGATGTGCATGTTTTTACCATTTTGATAATATTAAATTATTATTTCACTTTATTTCTCATTTTAAATTACTAAATTTTTGGGGTGCTACAACATCCTACATCCACTTCTCACACAGTGAGGCACACACTACTCAAATCAGAGTACAACACACACACACGAGTACTAGGTTCTGTCCACACACACACATGCTAGGTAAAAACAAACACACCGAGATCAGTTCCTCCACCTGAGATGAGATCTCACATAAACAAACATAGCGACAAACACTCGGTCTGCACTGCACACACACCATATAGAATTCAAATCTGTGCACAAAACCAACACAGATCCCACCATACACACATAAACAAAATCTAGATGAACAATCCAATAGAAGATATAATTAAGAGATAGATTGAATGTTCTTCAATAAGTGTTTCACTGCTTCAGATCCAACTGATGTGATCTCTTTTGGACTTCTCTCATCATGGCTTTCTGCTTCTATGTTCTACTCTATTGCCTCTCTTCTACATCTCTGCTTCGTACCGTCGCTCTCTCCTCTGCTACAGATCTCCCTTGAAGGCTTCTCTTCAGACTCTCCTTTTTCTCTCTTTGGTGGCTTCCCCTTTTGTCTCTTGCAATGTGACTCTTCTTCTTTGTTATTGGTGGCAACCCTTTCTCCAAATGAGGCAAGGGTATATTTATAGTCCATCGAACATGACCTCGTCCTAGGCATACGTGTGCACAATAGCCAATCGATGTGGCAGTATGAGGCAATCGAAATGCAGCAAGCGATATGAAGCAATTGATATACAATAGTCATCAAATGATATGAAGTGGTCAATAATTGAAATGAAAACATAGGACAATTGATTGTGGCAATTGATTGAAGGACAAACAATCAATCGATTACTAAACAAATATAACCAAGGCCATCGATTACTAAATAAAAATAGCAAACATGCCATCATATCCGTCGACACTTCATGTTCATGTGTCGACAGTTGGTTTTCATGTGCCGACACTTGATCTTCATGTGTTGACACTTGTCCTTCATTTGTCGACACTTGTTCCTTGGGTGTCAACCAATATTGTCCAGACAATCTTCCTAGAAGCTTGATATCTACCAGTCTTTGATATCTGTCGACAACTGATCCTTTGGTTGTCGACCAATACTATCAGCACACATCTTCCAGAACCTTGATTTCTTATGGTGTTTGACATCTATTCCTGACTTGTCGACCTATGATTAATTGTTTGTCAACCTGAACTACATGGAATATCAATACACTTGAAGTCATCATTAACAATCATGCTTAGTCATCACATCAAAACCAAGTTTAGTCATCATCAAATCACACAACACAACATTCTCCCCCTTTTTGATGATGATAAAACACTCTCACAAAATCACAAAATGTCTCCCCCTTTCTAACAACATTACAAAGAATGGAAAGAACAAGGAATGCAATATGAATCACTCTCCCTTGGATCTCTCCCCCTTTGTAATCAATTGAAAGATGTCATTGACATGATCAACAATTGAATCAAGCAGATCAAAATAATAAGCACATAGCAAGGATCATTGCATAGAATGTGCGTTCAGTGGGAAATTAACAGAATTTTGTGTCGAGCAACTATCCCTGTCTATTTTGCTAATATAATTGCTAAACATTTTATTTTTTCTATGAACAAATCTTTTAATATCTTCGCCTTTACCATTCATGAAAGTCAATAAGTCAAAAGGCTCTTATTTAAACAAACATATTTTTGCCTAAGTTTATGCTTACACAGAACCCAAGTATCAACACAACGAAATTCTCTAAGTCCATAGTGAACACTGCATATCATACTAACTCCGACTCTTGAAAAGTCAAAGTAATGCTTCGATTGATGAACAACTGGTAGCACTCCGACTCTAGAAAAGTCAAAGTCAGACCTACTCCGACTTTTGATAAGTCGAAGTCTCTACTGATTGGTTATCTATTGAGCCTTACTCCGACTCCTTGAAGGTCAAAGTTTGACTTGCTCTGACTTCATATAAGTCGAAGTCTGCTATCTATTAGTTGGCACTCCGACTTCCTAGAAGTCAAATTTTGCTTGATCTTTACTCCGACTTCCCACGAAGTCGAAGTCATTGTTTCCTTACTCCGACTTCAATGAAGTCGAAGTAGTTGTATTCCTTCTAAAGTCGAAGTTCATTATCTGTTATAGTTGTATTGCTATTTCTTACTCTGACTTCCTGAAAGTCAAAGTTTCTATCACTTCTGTATATCTATACTTAGATGATCTTTTAAGTCTCTATCAGAGAGCATAACTTAATGAACATCATTACATGAGTTTTACATTGAAATATCTTTTACATAAAGATAGTTTCCTTAAAATCATCTTCCTTCAGTTAATATAAAATTCAATTATCTTTTTGGCGAGAAAAATATTTTATATTCATCTATGAAATATCCTTTTTGGGATCTGTAATGTATGAGATATATTTGTTATCTCTTCGACTGACATGAAGATAAGCTGATCTCTGGTCGACGGATGGTCAAGAATTAAATGCTTGATAAGTATAAGCTGTATGGGCTATCTATCAGAACCTACCTACCACTGTCAGAAATCCCATGATTTTTAGAAAGAGATCGTGTGCAAATGTCTGTTCATTCTTAAATGTTCTGAACTTCTATCTGAACTTCTTCATACTTTATATATTTATATGTATCTCACCTACCTCCGAAAGTATGGAGATATCTTTTTGTCCTATCCTTTCAGGCTTACAGAACATTTATGAAGCATGCTTTACCTCCAGTCTTGCGCATGGAGCCTCTCAAAACTTTAATGAAGATGTCTCTCAAGCATGAAGCTACAAAATATAGCCTAAAGATGATGGGACTCATGGAGCTAAAGATTTGATGGGCAAACCTAAGAAGATCAAAGTCTCCTCGCAACGGACATCCTTCAACGGCTAGCTTCCAATGGCCAAAATTCAAACGGGTAAATTTGAAGCTCATATATATGAAGTCAAAGCTTGATGTCTCAACAAGAAGATACAGAGAAAAGATAGAGATATACACATACATAGAAGACATAGAAGCTCACACTTCACTCCCATCTGAAAGCTAGAAGAGCCACTAAAAGAGAAAGAGAGCCACTTCTCAATCTTAGACTTCATGCTCTCCATTGGCGATTAGAAGTCTTCTTCGCTTGGTGGATTACTGTATTTCAGATTCTCTTCAGTCCACCTCTTTATTTCAGAAAGACTGTGAGCTCCACTTTCATTTGTTTCTCTTTTTGAATCTCTGTGTTTTGCTTATTGTTGTTGAGCAAACACACAAGTTTTCATACTTCTGTGTAAGATAACCCGCAGGGGGTTTGTACCCTACAGTGCCCCTCTTGTGAAGGGAAGACCTACTGGTGTAGGTAGTCTTTGTACCCTTGGTTAAGGGAAGACATGCTTGGAAGCAAGTGGGTTTGTAATACCTCTCAGGTTTGAGAGAAGGCCAAGCATTCTTGGTAGTTAGTGAAATCCCAAGTGGTTTCTTGGGGACTGGAAGTAGGACTTCTATGTGAGAAGGGCCGAACCAGGATAAAATCTATTGTGTCTTTGTGTGATTATCTCCACCAAGTTTACAGTTGTTTCACACACTCCACACTAAGCACTAACAACATTATTTAGTGTTGTTTATCTTTTAAATAATATTTTTAAAGTGCAAGAAGTCCTATTCACCCCCCCTCTAGGACAACTATAGTGCCATCTTGATCCAACAAGTGGTATCAGAGTGTAGGTCTTCTCAGAAGAATCGAAAGATTTGAGAAGAGATGACAGCTGAATGTCACAACTATGAAGGTTAGTTAGTTACCAGACCACCATTCTTCGATGGTGAGGACTACCAATACTAGAAGATGCGAATGGAATGCTTCATCAGAGGTATAGACTATGATCTATAGTAGGTAATAGAACAAGATGGTTTCATTATTGTTCCTGCTGAAGGTACTACTGTAATTACAACAGCTGATAAAGTTAAACTGTCTCTAAACTTTAAAGTAAGAAATTATTTATGTTGTGCTTTATCAAAAAGAGAATTTAGTAGATTATCAGCATGTAAATCTGCTAAAGAAATGTGGGATAAATTGCAAGTAACATATGAAGGAAGAGATAAAGTGAAACAAACTAGAATATATATTCTTGTTTCATAATATGAGCAATTTAAAATTCTTCCAAATGTAAATGTTACTCAAATGTACAATAGATTTTCAAGCATAATAGTTGGTCTGAGCTCTCTTGGAAAAACTCTTTCTGATGAAGAAACTGTCAGAAAAATACTTACATCCTTAACTCTTTCATGGACCCCTATGGTCACTACTATAGAGGAAGCTCATGATCTAACAAAACTATCCATTGATAAATTAATTGGTTCTCTTATGGCCCATGAAATAAATATGGAGAGATTTTCTGAAAGTACTTTGAAAAAAAAAAGCCAAATGCTTTGAAAGCTGCAGATTCTTCTTCCTCTAAAGATTCAAAAGAAAGATCAGATGATAGTGATGATGAAGTCTTATTGACAAGAAAACTCCAACAAATTTTGGCCAAGAAAAAGAAATTCGGCTAAAAGAGAAAAGAAGAAAGAACCAACTTGTTATGAATGCAATCAACCTGGACACTACAAGTTTGAATGTCCTAAGCTTAAGAAGAAAGAACCTGCTGAAAACTCTGATAAAATGAAAGGCAAAGAAAGAAGATTCAAAAAATACAAAAAGAAGGCAATGGCCGCAACATGGGATAATGAAGAAGCTACAACTTCAGACTCCTCAAAATCAGAATCAGAAGAAGAGGAACAAGTCAATCTAGACCTCATGGCAGCATTAGACCAGGTAAACTCTGAAACATCTTTTACTTCATGTTCAGATAATCCAATTCTGATAATTTAGAAGATGCATTCAATGAACTGTATGAAAAATATAAAACAGTGGTTAAACAAATAAAAATAGTTAAGTTAAACATACTAAATCAAGAAAAATCCAACACCGTTCTAAAAAATGAAGTAGAAAAGCTAGGACAAAACTTAACTGAAACAAAAAGATTTAATGAATTACTATGTGAGAATTTAAAAATTAAAAACATTAAACTCATGGAACTCAAATCAAATCTAAAAGAACTACAAGACGAGGAAAAATTAAGAGAAGAAAATATTTATCTAAAAACAACTATAGATAAACTTACTAGTTGTAAAACATCATTAGTTGTAAAATTAAAAGGTGCTCGAACAGGCAAAAAGAAATATGGAGTAGGTTACATACCTCCATCAAATGAGGAGAAAATTATCTATCTTGAAAAATAGCCAACTCCAAAATTTATGAAAGAAAAAGAAATAAAAAATCCCATAAAAGTTAATCAACATGTCTATAGACAAAAATAGAAATCTAATAAAACTACACATACAAAGAATGCATATGATATGTGTTGTAGTCACTGTAATCAATTAGGACACACAATCATCACTTGCACAACTACACACTTGCACTGGATTCCTAAGACTAACCATTAAGGACCCAAGAAAATATGGGTACCTAAAGTTAAAACTTAGTTTTGTTTACAGGGTCGCCTAAGAGCATCCAAATGGTATTTAGATAGTGGGTGCTCAAGGCATATGACAGGTGACAAAAAACTATTTACAAGCTTTATAGATGAAATTGGTCAAGTTACCTATGGAGATAATGGAAAAGGAAAAGTTCTAGGATGTGGAACTATAGGATCAAAGGAAAAAGATTTGATAGAAGACGTTATGTATGTAGAAGGTCTAAAGCATAATCTGATTAGCATCAGTCAACTTTGTGACAAAGTTCACTTAGTCAAGTTTCAGAATGAAAAGTGTATAATCCAAAAGGATGGAAAAACAGTGTTTGAAGCTCAAAGAGTAAAAAATCTGTACATTCTACAGTTAGCAGAATTAAAAGAAGTCAATCTATGTCTTGCAACCACAAAGAATGAAGAAACTGATCTATGACACAAAAGATTAGGACATGCTAGTACTTCAGTGATCAAGAAACTGATCAAGCATGATCTAGTTGAAGGTCTTCCTAAACTAAAGCTAAAGAAATCTGGAATCTGTACAACATGTGCAAAAGGAAGTAGACCAAGACTTCATTTCAGTCCAAAACAGTGGTAACAACTTCCAAACCTTTGGAACTCATTCATATGGACTTGTTTGGACCAATGTGAACAGTTAGTCTTGGAGGAAATGTCTATGGCTATGTAATCATGGATGATTACTCAAGGTACTCTTGGGTATCATTTTTGGAAGCCAAATCAGAAACATTCCCAGCCTTTCTGAAGTTTAGTAAATTAGTATAGAAGAACAAAAAATTTCAAATAGTTAGTATTCGATCTGATCATGGTGGAGAATTCAAGAATGAAGAATTTTTCAGATTTTGTGAAGAAAATGGCATAGAACTGAACTTCTTTGGAGCAAGAACACCTATTTGTCGGATTCTTTAGCCCGAGAATACCTACCTTTGCTTGATGTAAACTCCTATGATTTTCTGGACGCGAAGAACAGGGTGCAGAGACTTCAAGCTTCTATCTCCCCACGTTTCCCACCTTCTGTGGCCTCCTCTTCTCATCCAAGAACTCCTCAGCAGAGCATTTGGGCCGGCCACGAATGATTTGGGGTGTTTTTATACATCTAGCTTTGTTAAGTCCTAATACAACTCCAATTTACTATTAAACTCCGAATTCCCTTGTATTCTCCAACCTTCTTTCCATTGTTTCTCCTAATTGGGTTAGGTTGGGGTTCAAATATCATACCTATCTAATGAGGGTAGGTTTAGGAGTCCAGTTTGAGTACATACTAACCATTTAATTGATTTTCTTGCCCCTTTTCAATTTTGGTAACATTTGGGTTACGAATTTTTTGAGTATATTCTCTTATTCCAAAGTCCGAACTCCTATTTTGGCCCAATAACTTTATGTGAGCTATTTAAATAAATCCCATTACTCCTTGTTGTCTATTGGGTTTTAATTAATTTCTTTTCTTTTAATAATTCTATTTATCTATTTATTAAAATCGGGTTGCGATTCTACTGTGTGTTTCCAGCAGCTTTTAAGTTCTATTTAATCTGATTATTTGGACTTTGTAATCATGATTATACTCCGTGATATTGTGTAACGAACAGTAAACAACCATGCTAATAAACTTTTGGATATATTTCACATGTTTCTTTAATTAAAAGTCAATGTGCACGACTATCATATATTCTCTTGATTTCTTTCACATGCACCCACCAAACGTTTATCTTTGCCATGAGACCATGCAGAAAATACATGAATAACATATATGGTAATTTACTTTATAATTGTATATCATTAACCCATGATAATAATGAAATTGTCTTCATTTTCTCACGTTGATTTAGAATACTGTTATCGCCGCTCCACTGTTCTGGAATTCCCTTGGAACGTCGTGCAACTAATTTCTTTACACACTACTTTCTTGACAAGTTGGAACCTCTCTGTCGGACATTCCACTCTGGCGGACTAGGGACCTTTTGTTAAGACCTCCGCAAGACTCCGTACTCCATGGGTTCCCTCATGGAGACCGAGCTGGTTGTACCCTAACGCCTATAACACCCTTAGGGATCAGCATGATCCAAATAGCCTTAGCAGTTCTCTCTTACCTTGAGACCACTCCAGATGTAGCAACCTGGATTTTTGGAAAATAAAATTTATAATTTATAAAAATAATAAAAAGTAATTAGAAATTCAAATAAAAAGGGATTAAATAAAACCCATTAAAAGAAAAGGATTAATGGGCTTTGTTAAATGGACCCATTATAAATTAGTGGGCTAAAATAGAGATTTTTAAAAGAAGAATAATAGAAAAATATCCAAAATTCGTAACTAAAATATTACTTAAATAAAAAGAGGGTATTTAATGCATTAAAATAAGTTGTTTGGGTTGGATTTGGAATCCTAAACCTACCCCAATTGCTTGGCCATGAAATCCTCTCTCTCTTAACCCAATTAGGAGATCTCTTGCTTAAATAGGGGAGAGGAAAAGAGGAAATTCGGAATTATAGGGAATTAGAGTCCAATTAGGAAATAAAAAGAGGAGAAGCTTAAATACTCTCCTAAAACCCTCATGGCCGGCCCTAGCTTGTGCCAAGGGGTTGCTGGACCAGGAAGAGAGGCCAAGAGGAGGAGAATTCGTGGAGAAGAGGAATCTCCCAAGTTCTTCCCTGAGTTCTTCAACTTCTTGCCCTAGAGAGGAAAACGTGAAAGGTAGGCATTCTCACGAGCATAAATCGTAAAATTTTGTCTGTAGGTTGTCCCAATCATATGGAACTATGCCTTCTGATTTCGTATTTTCCATAAATACAGTCTTTTGTTTCTGAATTTCAAAGTTTTGCAATTTACATGACCCGAACCCTCTTCATACTTCTTGATCTCCACGCATACTGCACCTCAGGCCTCGAAAATTTTATTGGATGTACTGATGGATGTTAGCTTTCTTTTGCCCTTGAAAGCCCCCTAGTCGGCAAATTAATTCTTTTACTCCAACTGATCATTGTCCCATGTTCTTCCAGTTTAATGTGACTGAAGCATGCTGAAACCTTTGTAGTATTCAAATTCCTATTTACTGCATGTACTTTGGCCAATCTAGAGTTGGTTACAATTGATTTCATGATTTTTCATCTACTGTACAATTTGTTCTGGCATCCTGAAGCACCTTGTGTCAAAGACGGTAAGCTTGGACCATAATCCAAGACATGTCTGACCCCCTATCGGACTCAGGCGCAGGCCCTGTGAACGCGACAGCCCGATAGGTCGCGTTCAGAGGTCTTGTTGCGACAACATCGACCGTCGCGATATGAATGCGACGGGCACTGTCGTCGCGATCCGTGTGCCTGACCTGACCGATCCGTCGCGATCCTTGCAAGACCCTATCGCGATCTGTGAACTTGTTCCGCCGGACTTGTCGCGTTCTGTCCTGAGCCTGTCATGACCCTTACTGGGCTACATCACGATCTCAGTTTTTGGCCAGAAAACCAGTCTTTTGCAAGTCTTGTTGTTCCACCATAAACCCCATATCATGTTAACTGTCTTGCACATAGAGAAACGAAGTGTTAAATTATTGAATATATCTTAAGTAATTCAAGTTAATCACATAACCTATCATATTCTATGATTTCTCGTACACGTTGCACACACTTTGAAACAATCCAAATATGGCTTAATTGGCATGAACATGTTACATAATTTATCTGGTAATCTATGTAATTAAATTGCCTCATGCTTAATTGTACTTGTGTACATTTGTGCGATGTTTTGGAACACCGATACCGACGCTCCACTGTTCTAGAACTCCTCTAGAACGTCAAGCACTTGTTTCTATATACACACTTTCTTGACTTGGACGAACTCTTCGTCCGATATTCCTCCTACCAGACTAGTGAGTCTTTGTTCAAGGCCTCCGTAAGTCTCCTCTGTCCATAGATTCCCACATGGCCGACGAGCTGGTTGTACCCTAACACCTATTACTCCTTTAGGGGTCGATATGCTCCAAACGGCTATTAGAAGTTCACTCTTATCTTGAATCACGTCGGACCTCTAAACCTGTGCTAACATGGCCAGTGGTAGAGTCGTGAATCCACCTGACTGCCAACACCAAGTGCGCGTGTTGTGCAACTGTTACTATCGCTTGATTACTCGACGAGTTACGTACAATGTCCACTAGCTCTCATCTATGCTCTACTCGCTCATCTTTTCATGTTCACTCTACTATCTCGTCTATTCATCTAGTGCTCTCATCTATTTCCTTGGTACTCTATATTGGCCATTGACTGATTGTCTAAAGATAAACCAATATAACCAATGCCAGCGTAATAGGGCCCGATCTGGTCCTGGGGATAACACCTGAAAGTGCCATTTGCCCATGGGAGTTAAATGATCTGGATGTCGGCATTACATCCAAGTGCCATACTATCTAGATTAATCTAATGACAATCAAAAGTGCTATATTCTCTTGTTGTCTGTTGACAACAGAGTGCTATGCTATACTCGTTGTGCTATTGCTATACTTTGTGCTATTGTGCTATGGCCATCTTACTATTTGTGCTATAATTGACGTTCGTGCTATATTTGGAAAGTTGTGCTATTTCGTTCACGTGCTATCCTGCTATCTTTTACTTAACTATCTCGCTCTATCGTTAGTTACTCTGCCTTTTAATTCACTAATCAATTAAAGCATGCTTGACTATTGAGATTTAAGTCCTCTGGGCGTTATTGCTTACCCTGTGTTATTTGTCATTGTGTTCTCAGGTGAGACCGAGGATGAACTACACACTCAAGAGGACGGGAACGATTAGGAGTGACATCACGAGTACCTAGTGTCCTAGAGATTATGTTAGAGTTTTAGTTTAGTCTCTTACTCTTATTTCAATGTAATTGGGCCCTATAGATTGGCTCTGATATTAGTGGTTGTAAGTAAACATTAGAAAGATTATTAATGAATGAATTTGCTTTAGTATTTATTCTTGTCCAATGGTTTGATGTCTAGTACTCGCTCTATACCCATTTACTTGCAACTGCCTCGCGTTCCGATATTCCGCGTCGAGACGTGACAGTTTTGTGGTATCAGAGCCTAGGTTATTCTTAAGCATAGGATGATCTAGGTTGACCAGCCTCGACTAGAGTGAATTATCCTACCTATGTGAGTTGTGGTTAAAGCCAAGGGTAACTAGCTAAAATAAACTCACACACGCACGAATTAAATTTCACATCAATATCATAACAGTAAGCTAGTTTTGTAGGAACTAAGCAATCGAGATGGCTGCTGAACGCAACAGACCATTCAGGAACAATCATGTAAGCTACCCAAGGTGGTGGAAAACGTGGCTGCAGGCGAGCTCATCGTAACTTCAGGAGTCTGAACCCTCCAAGGTTCAGTGGATTCACAGATCCAGATGAAGTCGAGCACTGGCTGAAGGAAACAGAAAGAATTTTCCGTGTTATGCATGTGCAACGGGGGATAAGCTGCTACTAGCTACTTTCCAACTAGAGAAGGACGCCTATGCTTGGTGGGAGTCAGTGGGAACCTACTAGGAAGAATGGTCAATTCACCTGGACTGAATTCAAGGAAGCAGTTAACACAAGTACTTCTCCGAGCGTGTCCAAGAATGGAAGGCTGCGGAATTCGCTGCTCTTAAACAGAGGAGCTTGATTGTGGCCAAGTATGAAGCCCAGTTCTCAAGACTGGTGCGCTATGCTGCATCTGGTGAACACTGAAAAGAAGAAGGCTAAGCGCTTTCTCAACGGCCTTAAGCCACAATACATCACCCAACTAGAAACCTCGACATCCAAACGTATGCCGAGATGGTGAAGAAAGCTCAGCTGCTGGAAGATGCTACGGACTTCACCGACCATATCAAAGGGAAGTTCATGAAGAAGGAATTGACCTCGGGTCAATCATCTGCTAGGCCCAAAAAAATGGCAAGAAGCGTCCTCTCAAACCTCACAGAGGGCGTAGCCAAGAAAAGGAAACCCAAGGCGATAGTCCCATACACTCCAGCAAAAAGTAACTGCAAACACTACGACAAGCCAGGTCACACGGTGATGAATGCTGGGGGAAGGTCGGCGCATGTCTGTGCTACGGAAGTCGCGAGCACCGCATCCCCAAGTGCCCGCTACTAAAGAGAATGAAAGACACCCTAATGCACCTCGGAACCAGGGCCGACTGCAAGCCCTACATGATGAGGAAGCTGCTATGGATGGTGGGTGTGGTAGAAGGTACCCTTCAAGTTTCTCATAGCAGCATTTATTTTTTTGATACTGGAGCCACTCATTCATTTATATCTCAAAACTTTGCTAATATTGTGAATACTAAACCTATATCCATGGGTTGTGAGTTCTCTGTCACAACGCACTAGGGGAAAAGGAAAAATGAACAAATACTTTCCATCTGCCGATGTAATGATCGAAACCATAACCTAAAAGCCGACCTGGTGTGTATGCCCATGGAAGGCTATGATGTAATTTGGGAGCCGACTGGTTTGTCCACTTATGCGGCAAGTGTCGATTGTAAGAAGGGAAGGTTACCTTAGTGACTTCCCTAAATTGGCATTCTCCGGGATTACATAAGAGACGGATGTTCTAATCTCCGCCATAAAAGCCCATAACATGATAAGGAAAGGTTGTATTACTTCCTAGCAGTTGTAGTAGTGGAAAAAAAGGGGTCTAGGTAGAAGACATTCACATAATTCAGGATTACCCCGATGTGTTTCTGAAGATTCTGCCAGGGATTCCACCGGAACGTGATGTCAACTTCGCCATAGAGTTGATCCCTAGAGCTGCCCCGGTATCGCGTCAACCGTACCGGATGTCACCTGCCGAGCTAAGGAGTTGAAGACGCAACTGATGGAGCTACTAGAAAAGGGGTTCATCAGACCAAGTACTTCCCCATGTGGAGCGCTTGTGCTGTTCATCAAGAAGAAGGATGGATCGATGAGTCTCTGCATCGACTATCGACAACTCAATCCACTTACCATCAAGAACAAGTACCCTTTGCCCAGAGTCGATGAAATGTTCGACCAAATATCTGGAGCTCAATATTTCTCCAAGATCGATCTTCGATCTGGCTATCACCAAATGAGGATCAAGGAGGACGATATCTTCAAGACGGATTTCAGGAGCAGGTACGGGCACTATGAATTCATTGTTGCCTTTGGGCTAACAATGCTTCTACAGCCTTTATGAGACTCATGAACAGCATATATCAGCCCTACCTCGACAAGTTTATGGTCGTCTTTATCGACGACATCCTCATATACTCCAAGGCCAAGGAAGAGCATGAAGAACACCTGAAGATAGCACTGCAAGTCTTGCGAGACAACAGACTATATGCAAAGCTTAGCAAGTGTGAATTCTGGCTCGAAGAAGTGTCCTTCTGGGCCATGTCATCTCAAAGGATGGCATCTCCATTGATCCCTCCAGTCGAAGCTATACTCAAATGGGAGAGACAACCAGCATCATCGAAATCAGAAGTTTCCTAGGGCTGGCTGGCTACTATAGGCGGTTCATCAAGGATTTTCTCAAAGATCGCCGTTCCTCTCACGCGTCTAACACGAAAGGAGAATCCCTACTCTTGGAGTAAAGAGTGTGAGAAAAGTTTCCAAACTCTTAAAGTCCGTCTTAGCTCAACACCTGTTCTCGCTCTGCTATAGAGGGAGAAGGTTTCTTTGTCTACACCGATGCCTCGGCAATTGGGCTAGGGTGTGTATTGATGCAAAAGGAGAACATCATCGCTACTCTTCTCGACAACTGAAGACTCACGAAGTCAACTACCCCGTGCATGATCTGGAGTTGGTTGCTGTGGTCTTCGCCTTGA
Source organism: Colocasia esculenta (assembly GCA_014218235.1). Taxonomy (NCBI): domain Eukaryota; kingdom Viridiplantae; phylum Streptophyta; class Magnoliopsida; order Alismatales; family Araceae; genus Colocasia; species Colocasia esculenta. The sequence goes on along the minus strand of CM024756.1, from coordinate 96,012,169 downwards.
AGATCTGGAGACACTACTTGTATGAAGTATTTATTCTCCCAGAAAGAACTCAACATGAGACAGAGAAGATGGCTGGTATACCTCAAAGATTTCGACTTCAACATTCAATATCATCTAGGCAAGGGATATGCCGTGGCTGATGCTCTTAGTAGAAAGTCGATGGCATCTGTTTCAAGTCTAGTCCTTGGCGAGATGCAACTACTAGAATAATTCGCAAGGTTAGACTTAAATATTGAACATAGGGATGATCGAGTCTGGTTGCAAATATCAAGATTCAATCCAACTTGTTGGAAGAGATCAAAGCTCAACAAGATGATGATCCATTCTTAGTTTGCGTCAAAGAAACTCTAACTGAAAGACTGGACTTTGCTATGACCGGGGATGGAAGGCTTGTCTTTCAAGGGAGGACATGTGTCCCTGACAATGAATAACTGAAGAGGAAGCTAATGGATGAACTCACAAGACAAAGTATACTATTCATCCAGGACGGTACCAAATGTATCAAGACATGAAAAGAATGTTTTGGTGGCCGAACATGAAAAGAGAGGTAGCTGAACATGCCGCCACTGCCTTACTTGCCAACAAGTAAAAGCGGAACACCTGCGCCATGCTGGTGTACTTAGACTGCTAGATATTCGGAATGGAAGTGGGAAAGCATTGGCATGGACTTCATCATGGGTTTACCCAAGACTCGTGGTGGACTCGACGCCATATAGGTTATTGTAGACCGACTAACCAATCTACCCACTTCCTAGCCATAAAGAGTAAGTGGTCGGTAAAGGTACTAGCTGCCCTATATGTCAAGGACATAGTTAAACTACACGGAGTTCCATCATCCATAGTCTCGGATCGAGATCCGAGATACATGTCATTTCTCGAAAGGACTGCAAGGTGACTGGGTACTAAACTCAACTTTAGTACTGCATTCCATCCACAAACTAATGGGCAAACTGAAAGGACCAACCAAATAGTGGAAGACATGTTGAGAAGCTGCACTATCAACTTCCAAGGATATGGAACGAGCATCTATCCTTATTGAGTTCGCCTACAACAACAGTTACTAGGCGAGCAATGATGGCGCCGTTCGAAGCACTTACGGAAGGATTGTAGATCTCTTGCATGCGGAATGAGGTTGGAGAGCAGCAATGGCTAGGCACGGACATGGTGCAACGTACCACAAAAGACATTCAGGTGATTAGAGATCGGCTAAGACTGCTCAGTCCAGACAAAAGAGCTATGCCGACAAAGAATGCGAGATTGGAATTTCAAGGGGTGATCATGTTTCTTAAAGGTGTCACCTATACGTGGCATCAAAGATTGTGGAGTGAAAGGAAAGCTCAGTCCTAGATTCATCGGTCCTTTTAAGGTACGAAAGGATTGGTGAGGTTGCATACCGACTGGCATTGCCACCGGATCTGGCATGTGTACACAATGTTCCATGTCTTTATGCTCAGGAAATATGTCTATGACCCTACCACACTCATACGCCACGAGAGTGGTGTTAAACAAAGATGTGACATACGAAGAGAAGCCAATCAAGATACTAGAACGGAAGGTACAACAGCTCAGGACCGTCCCATCCACGTGGTTAAAGTCTTATGGAATAACCGCCGGAACGGAGAAGAGTCACATGGGAACCGAAGGAGTCATTAGACGAAACTACCGATCTTTTCGGCCAGACATTTCCTCCTTATGATCATATGAATTTGGGGACCAAATTCTTTTTAAGAGGGGGAGGATGTAGCAACCTGGATTTTTGAAAAAATAAAATTAAAATTTATAAAAAGTAAAAGTAATTAGAAAATTAAATAAAAGGGAATTAATAAAACCCATTAAAGAAAATGATTAATGGCTTTGTAATGGACCCATTAGAAATTAGTGGGCTAAAATAGAGATTTAAAAGAAGAATAATAGAACAATATCCAAAATTCGTAACTAAAATATTACTTAAATAAAAAGAGAGTATTTAATGCATTAAAATAAGTGGTTTGAGTTGGTTTTGGAATCCTAAAACCTACCCAATTGCTTGGCCACGAAATCCTCTCTCTCTCAACCCAATTAGGAGATCTCTTGCTTAAATAGGGGAGAGGAAAAGAGGAAATCAGAATTAAAGGGAATTAGAGTCCAATTAAGGAATAGAAAGAGGAGAAGCTTAATACTCTCCTAAAAACCCTCATGGCTGCCCTAGCTCGTGCATGGGGGTTGCTGGACCAAGAGAGAGGCCAAGAGGAGGAGATTCTGTGGAGAAGAGGAATCTCCCAAGTTCTTCCCCGAGTTCTTCAAGTTCTTGCTCTAGAGAGGAAAAATGTGAAGGTAGGCATCTCACGAGCATAATCCTAAAATTTTGTCTGTAGGTTGTCCCAATCATATGGAACTATGCCCTCTGATTTCGTTTTTCATAAATACAATCTTTTGTTTCTGAATTCGAAATCTGCAATTTACATGACCCGAACCGTCTTCATACTCTTGATCTCATGCATACTATACCTCAGGCCTTGAAAATTTTATTGGAGGTGTTGATGGATGTTAGCTTTCTTTTGCCCTTGAAAGCCCTAATTTTTATCTACCCTAATCGGCAAATTAATCTTTTACTCCAACTGATCACTGTCCAATGTTTTGTTTAATGTGAATGAAGCATGGCGAACCTTTGTAGTGTTCAAATTCCTATTTACTGCATGTACTTTGGCAAGTATAAAGTCGATTACAATTGATTTCATGATTTTTCATCTATTGTATGATTTGTTCTGACTTCCTTAAGCACCCTGTGTCAAAGAGGGTAAGCTTGACCGCATCCAAGACAAGTCTGACCCTTTGTCGGACTCAGGCGCAGGCTCTGTGAACGTGACGCCCGATAGGCCGCGTTTTAGAGGTCTTGTCATGACAGCATTGACCGTCATGATATGAACGCGATGGGCACTGCCATCGTGATCCATATGCCTGACCTGAACGAACTGTCGCGATCCTTGCAAGACCCCGTCACGATCTGTGAACCTGTTCCGCAAGACCTGTCGCGATCTGTACAAGGTCCTGTGTGTTCTGTCCTGAGCCTGTCACGAACTTACTGGGCTGCGTGGCGATCTCAGGTTTTGGCCCGGAAACTAGTCTTTTGCAAGTCATTGTTGTTCCACCATAAACCCCATATCATGCTAACTGTCTTGCACACAGAAAAATGAGAGTGTTAAATTATTGAATATATCTTAACTATTCAAGGTTAATCACATGCTTATCATATTCTATGATTTCTCATACACGTTGCACACACTTGAAACCATCCAATTATGGCTTAATTGGCATGAAATGTTACGTATTTCTGGGTAATCTATGTAATTAAATTGCCTCATGCTTAATTGTGCTTGTGTACGTTTCGTGCGATGTTTTGGAACACGATACCGATGCTCCACTATTCTAGAACTCCTCTAGAATGTCGAGCACTTGTTTCTATATACACACTTTCTTGACTTGGACGAACTCTCCGTCGGATATCCTTCTGCCGGACTAGTGAGTCTTTGTTGAAGGCCTTCGTAAGTCTCCTCTGTCCATGGATTCCACAATGGTCAACGAGCCAGTTGTACCCTAACACCTATTACAATTTAGGGATCGATAGGATCCAAACGGTTATTAGAAATTTGCTCTATCTTGAACACGCCGGACCTCTGGACCTGTGCTTAACATGGCCAGTGGTAGAGTCCTGAGTTCCACCTGACTGCCAACACCAAGTGCACGTGTTGTGCAACTATTACTATCGCCTGATTACTCGACGAGTTACGTACAATGTCCACTAGCTCTCATCTATGCTCTACTCGCTCATCTTTCACATTCACTCTACTATCTAGTATTCATCTAGTGCTCTCATCTATTTCCTTGGTACTCTAATTGGCCTTGACTAATTGTCAAAGATAAACAACATAACCAATGCCAGCGCAATAGGGCCCAATCTGGTCCTAGGAGAGCGCCCGAAAGTGCATTTGCCCATAGGGGTTAAATGATAGGATGTCGGCATTACATCCAAGTGCCATACTATCTAGATTAATCTATTGACAATCAAAAGTGCTATATTATCTCGTTGTCTATTGACAACAAAGTGATATGCTATACTCGTTGTGCTATTGCTATACTTTGTGTTATTGTGCTAGGCCATCCTACTATTTGTGCTATAATTGACGTTCGTTCTATATTTGGAAAGTTGTGCTATTTTGTTCACGTGCTATCCTGCTATCTTTTACTTGACTCTCTCGCTCTATCGTTAGTTACTCTGCCATTAAGTCATTAATCATTTAAAGCCTGCTTGACTATTGAGATTTAAGTCCTACTAGCGTTATCGCTCACCCTGCATTATGTCATTGTGTTCTCAGGTAAGACCGAGGATAACTACACACTCAGAGGACGGGAACAATCCGGAGTGACGTCACGAGTACCCTAGTGTCCTAAAGATTATGTTAGTGTTTTAGTTTAGTCTCTTACTCTTATTTCAATGTAATTGGGCCCTATAGATTGGCTCTGATATTAGTGGTTGTAACTAGACATTTGAAAGATTATGAATGAATGAATTGCTTTAGTATTTATTCTTGTCCAATGGTTTGATGTCTATACTCGCTCTATACCCGTTTACTTGCAACTGCCTCGCGTTCCGATATTCACGTCGGGCCGTGACACTAGACCTCTGGACCTGTTCATAACATGGCCAATGGAAGGTTAGTGGATTCTACCTAACTGCCAACACCAATCATGAGTGTTGTGCAACTGTTACTATCGCCTATTTAATCGTCGCTTTATGTGCAATGACCTATAGTTCTCATCTATACTCTACTCGCTCATCTATTCACATTCTCTCTGCCTTCTTGTCTATTCATCAATTACTCTCATCTACTTCTTGGTACTCTCTATTGGCCATTTGACTGATTGTCTAAGATAAACAATATTATGACTAATGCTTGGCAATATAAGGGCTCGGTCTGGTCCTAGGAGGTGCACCCAAAAGTCTTATTTGCCCGCGGGAGTTAATTGACCAGAGTGTTTGGTATTACACTCAAGTGCTATCTATCTCGACTATCTAAATGACAATCAAAGTGCTATACTATACTCGACTCGTTGTGCTATTGTGAAACATTGTGCTATTTGTGCTATGGCCATCCTGCTCTCTATGCTATATTGAAAACTTATGCTATTTCAATCCATGCTTTTGTGCTACCTTACTTTACTTGACTCTTCTCTCTATCATTAGTGGCTCTGCTTTTAATACATTCATGTAAAGTTGCCCACACCATGAGATATAATCCTACTGGTGTTGTCACTCACCCTACGTTATTTGATCATTGTGTCTCAGGTGAGACTGAGGAGAACGAGTACACTGACGAGGATGGGGAAGATCAGGAGTGAACCACGAGTACCTGGCATTAGTGCTATGTAGATGTCCTAGTTTAGTCTTTACTTTCATCCATGTAATAAAGTCACTTGGGCCCTATGTTATGGCTCTTAGTTAGTGATGTAATAGAAATTAGTGAATATCAATGAAAGGTATTTCATTTCATATCATTTAATTGTCCAATAGTTTGTTGTCTATTATACGCTCTGTACTCGCTACTTGCAACTGCCTCACGTTTCGATATTCCACATCGGGGCGTGACAGTTTTGTGGTATCAGAGCCTAGGATATCCTTACTAGGATATTTAAGTCTTGGATGTTCGAGGACGGATTTCCATGACATGTGTGTAAGTCAACTATCATACCTACGTGAGATTTGGGTAGAACCAGGGTTAAGATCTAAAAAGATATTCACACACGCATACATTAACTCCATATCAATGTTTCTAATAAGTTACTTTGTAGGAACTTAAGAAAATTAAAATGACTGTTGAACATGCTTAGATGAGGGGTATGCAACAAACAATCCAGGAACTTACCCGTGCCCTCCTACAAGCTGCTCAAGGAGGAGGAAATTGCAGTGCAGGCGAGCTGCATCATAACTTCAGGAGCTTAAACCTGCCAAAATTCAGTGGTACTATAGATCCCGACGAAGCCGAGCACTGGCTTAAAGAAACAGAAAGGATTTTTCATGTTATGCAATGTGCAGCGGGGGAAGAGCTGCTACTAGCCACTTTTCAATTGGAGAAAGACGTCCGCTCTTGGTGGGAGTCGGTAGAAGCGACCAGGGCAAATGGTCCATTCACTTGGACTGAATTTAAGGAGGCTTTCACTCCAAGTACTTATCATAATGTGTGCAAGAAAGGAAGGTCGCGGAGTTTACTGCTCTTAAACAGAGGAGTCTGTCTGTGGCCGATTATGAAGCCCAATTTTCTAGATTGGCACGCTATGCTAATCCCTGGTGAATACAGAGAGGATGAAGGCTAGCGCTTCTTAACGGCTTAAGTCGCAATACGTTACTCAACTGGGCCCTCTCGACATCCAAACTATGTCGAGATGGTTAAAAAGGCCCAACTGTTACAAGATGCTATGGACTCACTGATCGTATCAAGGGAAAGTTCATGAAGAAGGAGCTGACACCTGGCCTTTCAACTGCTAAGCCGACCATCAACAAGAAACATCCTTTCAGCATCACAGAAGGACCAAGTCAAGAAAAGAAGCCAGGGTATTCTCCCCACTATTCTAGCAAAAAGCAACTGCAAACACTGTGACAAGCCAGGTCACACAGCCGATGAGTGGGGAGGAAGTTGGCGCATGTCTCCACTGTGGCAGCCGCGAGCACCATATCCTGAAGTGCCCGTTATTGAAAAGAATGAGAGGCACACTAACGTGCTGAAGAAATAGGGAAGACTACAGGCCCTGAGAGATGAATAACCCACTGAGGAAGGTGGCGTGGTGGAAGGTACACTACAAGTTTTTCTTTATCAGCATTGGTCTTATTTGCTACTGGCGCAACTCATTCATTCATATCTCAAAACTTTGCTGATACCCTGAATGTTAAACCTGTATGATGGGAACTGAATTCTCTATCACAACACCAAGGGGAGAGAAAGAAAAATGAACAATACTTTCCATTAGCCGATGTAATGATCGGAGAACTCACTTAAGATCCGACCTGGTTTGTATGCCCATGGAAGGCTATGACGTGATTCTTGGAGCCGATTGGTTATCCACATATGGGGCAAGTGTTGACTGTAAGAAAGGGAAAGTCACATTTAGTGAATTCCCTAAGTTATCATTCAATGGGATTAGACACAAGAGATGGATGTCTCTAGTCTCTACCATACAGGCCCACAACATGATAAGGAAAGGCTGCTTCGCTTTCCTTGTGGCCGTAGTAGTTGAAAAGAAGGGGTCTAAGATAGAATATATACACATAGACTAGGACTACTTTGATGTGTTCCCCAAAGAGCTGCCAGGAATTACCCTTGAGCAAGATGTAAATTCTCTATTGATTTAATCCCTGGAGCTGCACCCTGTCACGTCAACCGTACTGAATGTCACTAATCGAGTTAAAAGAACTGAAGGCTCAATTGATGGAATTGTTACAAAAGGGATCATTAGACCAAGTACATCCCCATGCACCATGGAGCACCTATGTGTTTGTTAAAAAGAAAGATGGATCTATGGGTTGTGTATCGACTATCGACAACTTAATCAGCTAACCATCAAGAAAAAATATCCATTGCCTTGAGTCGATGAACTCTTCGACCAGATATCTGGAGCTCAATACTTATCCAAAATTGATCTCAGATTTGGTTATCATCAAATGAGAATCAAGGACGATGACATGTACAAAACAGCTTTCAGAGTAGGTATGGACACTATGAATTCATTTTATGCTTTTGGTCTACCAATTGTAGCACCCTAGAAAATTTAATTATAAAAAAATCAAATAAATGGATATAAATAATTTCCATAATATCAAAGTATTAAAACATACATACCATTATCGTATGTGCAAGAACACATCGGAAAATTTCGTAAAATTATAAATCAACCCCACACATTATTCCTAAGTGTTCCACAAAGAAATTCATGCAACAAAAATATGATTGACCAAGTGTAAGTCACAGGGTGACTGAAAATCCAATTAGGAAACAAGTCAGAAAATCGTTAACACGAAAATACAATGCGACTATAAATTAAATAAAAATGTTGGAGAGACTTCCAACATTATATATTGATGACCCATATCGATATTGGGCCAATGGATCACTTTTGGTCCAAAATCAAATGAAACAAGAAAATGTATGGAAATTTGTAACCCTAAATAAGTTGAAATTGGAAAGAGGCAATTAGGGTAGAATTGGGAGGCAATCATGCACTCTTGGCAACCCAAATCGTGCCTAGCCACCCATGGAGGTTGCTTGATGGCCAAGACTCTCCAATGGCGGGGGAGATCTTCAAAATATGGAAAGACACAGCTAAAACTGCAACTCTCCTTTCCTTATTGCATTATGACTTCCAAAGCCATAGATGCTTAAAACTCTCTCCAAACCCTTGGGGATGAGTTTCACAACTTGTTGGGTCGTGTGGAGGAGCTCTTGGTGGCTGGGAAGAAGAGGACCGAGCACACCAAGCCCTTCTTCTCCCCATCGCGTCTGCTTCAGGCCTGCACAAACCGTCCACTTGGAGTCGACCGAAGGTAGGTCAAACCTGAATCCCATCATGAAAGCTTATACCTATGGAAAGAAGGTCAAGTCTACTTCCTAAACCAACTGAATGCACAATTTTCATGCAGTATTTGGGGAGTATTAGGTGTTCTTCTACTAGTGGTCGGAAAAAGGGTTTTCTAAATAACAAAACTTCCTCAACCCAGAAGGTAGGTTTTCTCAGCCCAAACTTTAACAAAATTATACCAATGTGTAGAGCATCAAGTCTAGTTTCATTTCCAATTGGTTTCATCGATATCCAATGAGTACATCTTGAGTTATAGTCGTTTTGCCATAGTCGCGCATGATAGGGACTTTTTACGTTCATGTTGATTTATCATGCATCCCAAGGTCGTTTTAATTATTTAAAAATCATATTTCTCTTCTACTCCCTGTTCCCTACAACTTTCATGTTGAGACTTTTGCCCCAAGATCCCAAATTTAGAAGATATAAGCGTTGATGGACCGAGCACCAGTTTCTTGCATGGTTCAATGTTTTCGGTTGATCTCTGAACCGCGTCCGGTTCAGACAATGCGTTTCAAGCGTCTGGAATCGCGTCACTCGTGGCCGACATGATAAGTGAATCACGACCATCTGGTATGACGCAATTCTCGCACTAACCAGTCAACGACGCGCTTGAGTCTTTGCGCCGCCTGGGATTTGAGCTTGTCTGAAACGTGGCGGGATACCCCGACGCGATTCAGGCGGTTTTCCCGCCCATTGCCATATTTAACGTTTTTCATGAACGTGTCGGTTTCCCCCAATGCGATTCACATCAAATTGCGGCCACATAGGTGGACATGATTTATCTTTTTTCCCAGTTTCGCCTGTTTTGAGTGTGCACTGCGTCCACTGTGTAGGATGCATATTTATAGGCTTACTCGAGAACTGTTTAACATGGTGTTATGTGTAGGATTTGCATGGCATGGTTGTAATCATCTCATGAGGTCTATTTAATGGCTTAATAGTGTTTAACCCATTTAAAAGCTATAATTACACAAACGTTATTCTAATTGCTTCTTAATGGTGTGACCATTCATGTAACTTGTGATTCACTTTCCTACTGTTTATCATGTTTAAATGATAATTGTTATCTTAAATCTTGGAAACCATGATTAGTTAAAGTGCATAGTTTTATCCATGTTATCATGTTAAGTGCTTTCAGCGAGTTTGAAACCGGGGATTGTGGATTGAGATGCGTACATTACTACACACTGCATATCTAGGCAGCCCTTTCCTGGGGATTTGGAAGCTCTCTAATGGTCATTCCGTAACGGTAGACAAGTGACCTTTTCTCTAAGACCTCCGTAAATCTCCGTACTTCATGGATTCCCTCATGAAGACCGAGTTGGTTGTACCGTTGTAGTTCCCTGGAGATAGCATGCACTTCCTTTCTTTTGTTGTTCTTGGAGTGTGATTTACAATCTAGACTCCAACCATTAACGTAAAGATTGAACTAAAACATAAATTGTACCATTATGCTGCCAAATTTATCTCTTGACCATTGTTATCATGAAATCATGTTCAATTTACTGATTACTTGTTTCCATCATCATTATGAACATGGCATTACACATGCTTACATCTTGAAACTCTCCTTGGCCATTATTAAAGACTGTGGGTATCTACAGTTAAATTGAAATGAGATGCTGACCGGGCACAACGAGTGTCCAAGGGCTCCATTCTATCCCCAATGATGGAGAGTCATAAATATACTGTTACCATGGGGTATAATGATTACTGCCATGCATCTGCGTTGGGAGTACTTGTGTGTGAATGATAGATACAATAACCACATACACGTACCTAGTATGCATTTCAAGGTGGATCTTTCCTTGGTGTACATTAGCATCTCGTGCCTGATTAGTGTTACAAGATCGTGCTCATGCGTGCTTGCTGCTTGCGTGATATGGCAATCTTGCATTTATTGCAATTAGTGATATCTTGCATTCTTGAAACTATTGACATCAAGTGAAATCTTGCGTGCTTATACAAAATGAACTATGCTAGTTCTACCTGGTTATATCATTCTAAATTGCTCTATCATGATCACTCTATCTAGCTGTTTCATGTTTAATGAGTTTTATTCATACATGAATATCATGACATTCATCGTGCTTACCTAGTTCTAATTGTTAATCACTTATATCATTGCCTGCACATTGAGATATAAATCCTACAGGGTAGTTTGCTCATCCCCTACTTTTAACCATTCTAGGTGATTATGAAATTCAAGAAGAGGAGCAGGTCGAGGAGGGGAATGCATCCGAGTGATGAGCGTTCAAACTATGAGTCCATCTTTAGTTAGTTTGCTTTGAGTGTTAGATGCATGTAGTAGGAAGTGAGTTTTATGTAATTCGTTTTATTGAGTCTTGGTCCTGTATTAGTTCCATTTGGAATACGATGAGTTGAGCTTTGAATACAAGATTAGTTGAGTTATTATTTGGGCCCTATTCTGATGTTGTGTTGATACACAATTAGTGCTTGCTAGCTAGAGGCTTATTTTCCGACTGTTCATGTCTCGGAATATCGACTAGAATTTTTCGAATTAATACCCGCTGCGTAATTCTCGGGACGTGATAGTTTAGTGGTATCAGAGCCTAGGAAAACCAAATAGGATATATCTCAGGATTAAGAGATACCTATGGAACCTAGGTCATGAAAATTAAATATAGTACTGGTGAGAAAGGGGTAGAGATTGGAAATATGTTAGAATGAACAAAACACTCCTTACCCATTAAACTTATAATGTATCTAGAGACATTATTGGTTTCCATCCTTTCTCAGGAACCCTCATAACTCTTACTCTCAACTGCAATGGCTCGCAACCAATGGCAAGCTATGCAAGAAACTGTGGCAGGACTCACACAGGCCCTGCAAAATGTGGTTCAGGCTAGAAATCAGACTGTTGCTGTTAGAAACGGAGCGGTGATCTACACCGTAACTTTAGGAGTTGAACCCTCCCCGTTTCTCTGGATCCGCTGACCCAGACGAGGCAGAGAACGGGCAGGAAGAAATAGAAAGAATCTTCCAAGTTATGCAATGCACCAATAGGAAGAGTGGTTCTGGCCACTTTTCAATTTACTAAGGATGCCCGAGCATGGTGGAAGGCCACATCGGCCCATCTGCCAAATGTTTGCTGAACTGGAGTGGGCTAGATTCCTGGAGATATTTCGGGGAAAATATTTCTCAGAAAGAGTTAAGGAAAAGAAGGCGGTGGAATTTGCTGCACTGAAGTAGAGAGGATGTCCATGGCTGAGTATGAGGCTCAGTTCACGCATCTGGCTGTGTATGCCCCACATTTGGTGGGCACGGAGAGATTGAAGGCTAACCGGTTCATGGATGGGCTCAGGCCCATGTTCATCAAGAAGCTCGAACCTCACAGCATTCAAACTTACATTGAGATGGTCCAAAGAGCCTAGCTGGTAGAGGACACCATGGCCAAAGTAGACGGTATGAGGGGCAAGGACAACTCAAAGCTGGTCTTTGTCAAGAAGGGAGCACCTAATATTGCTCCAACTTTCCGTAACAACAACAACAACAATAACAACAACAAGAGGCCAAATGCTAGAAGAGACAATGCTGTAGACAAGAAGGTCAAGGTAGAAGGAAGGCAGTTTGCTGAGAACTGCAAGTTCTGCGATAAACCAGGGCACCGAGCTGAAGAATGCTGGAAGAAGCTCGGGGCGTGCTTAAGATGTGGTGGTCGTGACCACCGTATTCCTGACTGTCCAATGTTGAAGGACCAGCCAGGCAAGGCCCAGAACGTACCACGGCGTCAGGGATGCCTTAATGCCGTTGTTGAAGCTAACCTACCCGAGGAAGGGGGTATGGTGGAAGGTACTATTTCATACACTTTCAACTTGCTTTTGTGCTTATTGATACTAGAGCTGCATATTCATTTATTTCACCACCATTGCTGCAACTCTACCTGTCAAACCTGTACCTCTAAAATCCAAGATCACTGTAGCCTCTCCCCTTGGTTCAGAATCTAAACTCACCCACTACTTGCCAAAATGTGAAACTATAATTGGATGACACAATCTCCTTGCCGACCTCATCTATTTAGACATGAAGGGTTATGATGCCATTTTGGGTGTCGATTGGCTAATTGAATATGATGCCGATGTAAACTGTCGCCATAGAAGGGTCACCTTAAAAGTCTAAATCTTCCAACCTTTTCACTTCGTGGAACCCGTTATCATAAACACCCGTCTTGATATCCTCTCTAAAGGCTTCCAAGCTAATCAACTAGGGTTGTAATGCTTTCCTAGTTTCGGTCATGGCAACTGAGAAGAAGAAACCAACACTAGAAGACATTCCCATATCCAGAGACTATCCTGATGTATTCCCAGAAGAACTACCTGGTATACCACCTAAGCGGGAGGTAAACTTCACCATCGAGTTACTCCCTGGGGCAGCCCCTGTTTCAAAACTCCATATCGCATGTCCCTGTTGAATTGCAGGAGTTAAAGAGGCAGATCCAAGAATCACTAGATCATGGTTTCATCAGGCCTAGCACATCCCTGTGGGGAGCGCCAGTACCATTTGTCAGAAAGAAGGACGGGACAATGAGGCTATGCATTGATTATCGTTAGTTAAAACCAGTTGACAATAAAGAACAAGTATCCACTGCCCCACATCGATGAACTGTTCGATCGATCTTGTGTGCACAATATTTCTCCAAGATAGATCTAAGATCAGGCTACCATCAACTGAGGATAAAGGAAGAGGATATACACAAGTCTGCATTCCAGAGTAGATATGGTCACTATGAGTTCGTGGTCATGCCATTTGGGTTGACAATGCCCAGCGGCTTTCATGCAACTTATGAATAACATTTATAGGCCATACTTAGACCAATTCGTGGTGGTGTTCATTGATGACATCCTTATTTATTCCAAGTCTAAAGAAGAACATGAGGAACACTTGAAGGTTGCTCTGCAGGTGCTTAGAGATAATCAACTCTATGCAAAACTTAGTAAGTGTGAGTTCTGGATGGAGGAAGTGTCTTTCCTTGGCCACATCATATCCAAGGAGGGAATCTCTATAGATCTATCTAAGGTTGAAGTGGTAAAGAACTGGGCAAGGCCAACAACTGTGTCGGAGATCAGGAGCTTTCTGGGTTTAGCCGGATATTATTGTCGCTTTATTAAAGATTTCTCAAAGATAGCTGTATCATTGACCAGGCTTACCAGGAAGGAGAATCCATTTGCATGGACTGATGAATGTGAAAACAGTTTCAGGGCATTGAAGGAGCACCTCACCTTAGCACATGTACTGACATTGCTAGTGACTGGGGGTAGTTTTGAGGTATACACAGATGCATCTGGAATCGGCTAGGCTGTGTGCTAATGCAAAATGGGAAGTCATATGATATGCATCTAGACAATTGAAGAAGCACGAGGACAAACTATCCTGTACATGATCTGGAGCTAGCTACTATAGTCTTCCCCTTGAAGATATGCAATCATTACCTATATGGTGAGAAGTTCATTGTGTTCTAACATAAAAGTTAAAGTATCTGTTTCTCACAGGACTTGAACATGAGACAGCGGGGGGGGTTGGAGTATCTCAAAGACTTCGACTCTTCATATCCAATATCATCCAGGTAAAGTAAATGTTGTGGCAGATGCTCTAAGTAGAAAGCAATGATCACATTGTCAAGTCTAATGGTGGGCGAATGGAGATTATTAGAAGTTTTACTAAGTTAAATATTGATGCTGACATGAAGAAGAAGGGATGTCTTATGCTAGTGTTAGGGCACAAGCTACACTATGGAGGACATCATAGCACTCCAAGACAATGACCCTGTGCTTGTGGAGATTAAGGCTAATCTAGATTAGAGGCCGAATTCTCTTTAACTGAAGATGGAAGACTATTATTCTGGGATCGAGTCTGTGACCCGACCATGCGGAGACAAAGAAGATGATTATGGATGAGGCTCACAAGACCAGGTATACCATTCATCCTGGAACTACCAAAATGTATCAAGATTGAAAAGAAGTTTTTGGTGGCTAAATATGAAGAGGGAGGTGGCGGAATATGTCGCCCGATGCTTAACATGTCAAAACATCAAGGCGAAACACTTGCGACCTGCAGGTAAACTCGAACCCCTAGAAATCTCGGCATGGAAATGGGAAGGTGTAGGGATGGACTTTATTTTCAGACTACCTAATGTAGAGGTGGATTCGATGGTATCTGGGTTATAGTCGACCGCTTAACTAAGTCGGCTCACTTTTTTCCAGTGAAGAACAAGTGGTCAGTAGATGTTCTGGCTGCATTGTATCTAAAGGAAATAGTCATACTACATGGAGTACCGGTGTGTATCATGTCTGATAGTGACCCTAGGTTTACATCCCACTTTGGGAAAGGACTGCACTATTCCTTGGGATCTAAACTAAACTTTAGCATGGCTTTCCATCCGCAGACTGATGGTCAGACGGAGAGAACCAACCAGGTGATTGAAGATATGCTTAGAGCATGTGTTCTAGATTTTGAAGGTAGTTGGCATGAACACTTACCTCTTGTGGAGTTCGCCTACAACAATAGCTACCAAGCTAGTATTCAAATGGCACCATTCGAAGCACTTTATGGCAGGAGTTGCCGATCCCAATATGCTTATATGAAGTTGGTGAAAAGCAAATGCTATGTCACGCCCCGAATATTTAGCAGCGGAATAAATACCGGGGGACGTGAACGATACAAACAAACGTATCACAGTTGAATAGCGCAGAGTCACAATTGAATATAATAACACTTTTCAAATCATAATAATATCCTCAAGTTACTCTTTATTTCATTTCATTCAACTAGATACAACCTTACAAGAAAGAATTAACCAAAGGGTCCATTATTCAAATAACTTCCAGAAAAGTTTCACTATTACATAGACTACTCAATTTCTATATCTAAGCTGTCATCTATTCTAGGACGGGTGCTCGTCACTCTTGTCCTGCCCCATCGGACTCCACTGGTTCTTCATCACTTCCTGAAAAAGGGTAGGATGATAGGGTGAGCGAACTAGCTCAGTAGGATTTACATCTCAATAATGTGCGGGCACTAATATACATGATTATCATTTTAAATAGGCAGATATGCACATGAATATGATGACAATGCATGCTTTTCTAACAAGTTGGATAGAGAGTAGAACGGATATCATATCAGATCAAATGTCGAATTTCATATATAACGGACAGATATTTCAAGAATAGAATCATATCAAAAGTGATTGGCCATATTCACAGATATCACGTATTCACGTGAACAGACGTATCATATCAAATCATATCTTATCAGACCAAATCAGACTTATCATATCACACAAAGGCACATTCACACAAATCTTGCATATCGTATCAGTGCCATGCCACGCACCACAAGTCCATACTCCCGCGGTTAAAAAGTACGTTGGGGTGCTCCTCCCCAGGACCAGACAGGGCCTTATTGCACAGGCATTGGTCAATGGACCGAGGTCCCACGTTGTGCCAACAACAGATTCATATTATGGCCACAGAGTTTCAATAACAAGCTCATAGTAAAAAGGACAGATCATTCATAGAGTCAAGAAATGAAACAGCTCAAAAGAACAAGGCATGATAACATCGTATCTTATATTCATAATTCATTAATGTCTTGACAAGATGGTGTTTCTAAAGACAGATCATATGTAGAACATGTATTTCCTAGCATGTATGCATATGACAATAATCAATTAAACACCGGAAAATATGAAACCATGAAGCTTATATGCAAATCATAACATTTACACCACTAATATGTCCATACTAATCATGTATTCATCCCCACATTCATATCATATTATTATCTTATCAATTGACAATAAGCAAGATCACAAGATAATCCAGGATCATAAGAACAATCAAATTTACACATTAGAATCATATTCATATCATTACCATTTCCTTTAATGGTTTGATTTATTTTAAGTCCATGCATACCTTATAACACCATGTACATGCTTGAAGATATCATGAAATGATTAGACCCAAATTATATAAAATCTTGTAAGGGTAGTGTCGACACTAGATCAGATGGTGTCGACACAGTGCTCCAAAACCAAGACAAAACATGCAAAACTGGTCAGGCTGTGTCGACACTAGTCCAGGTTGTGTCGACACAGTGCATCAAAAATAAGGCAAAAAGGTCAAGTAGTGTCGACACGAGATCAAGTAGTGTCGACACTAGAGACAGCTTCCAGAAAACACCCTCTGGTCAATGTGGGACAGTGTGTCGACACTAGCACAAGTGGTGTCGACACTAGATCAGCTTCCCAGAACTTCTGGGTCAAACTGGGGGAGTGTGTCGACACACTATGGGGTTGTGTCGACACTAGAGGGCTTCCCAGAACACTTTCTGGGCTGTTTTGGGACAGGAGGTCGACCTGAGTTCAGGTCAGGTCGACACGGGCTCAGGTCAGGTCAACACGGGTTCAGGCCAGGTCGACACAGTGGCCCTCCCAGACAAAAAAAAAACACATGACTGCAGTGCAGTGATCCACTTCCACCTCTTATAACTCTCTAACGCATGACATTGGACAAAACGTTCAACATGAAAGATGAAGATAACAACTAGTAGAAAAACTTTTATGTTGAGAGTTGGATCTAATTCGGTCTCGAATCTCATGAAAACATACGAAGAACAAAAAGTCAAAGTAGCCCGAAATCACAGTGTTATGCAGAGACTCTCTTATCATGCTCCTAACTCTCTAACGAAGGACTTTGGACAAACGTCCAACATAGAAGATGATCGTGACTTCAGGTAGAAAAACTTTTGTGAAGAAAGTTTAGTCAAATTCGATCTCGAATCACATGCCAAATAAGACGAACGGGAAAAGCCCTAACTGTGCGAGACTTCGGGAAAATCACCAATACACCAATGTATACTCCATGAAAACAATCAAACCAATTGCAAATGAACCTAGACTCAAAGAACTACATGATGGTGTTGGTTTCTTTAATCTTGGCCCGAGAACACCTACCTTTATGAAGATCTAAAACCGTTGATGTTCTGGGACACACAGAGGATGCAGGGATGAAGCTCCGGGTTCCCAGCCTTTCTCCTGCTCCCAGAAGTTCTTGCTTGCCTCCAAACGACTCCAACTTCGTTGTTAAACCTTCCCCAAGAGTTTAGGGACGAGTTCTTATAGTTTTAGGATGTTGTTAAGAGTCCTAATGATACTAGGAAAGGGCTACGAGCTCTGTTTCCTAGTTTCCAGAAAATCTGGGATTCCTTTACTTAAAAAGAGGTAGCCAAGGTTTAGGAACCTCCAATTGGGATTGAGTTCGGTTTTGGCTTACCTTACATGACTAATCATCCATACCTTAACCCTAAATTGCCCTTCCTAATTATGGCATAATTACCTACACGAATTTCTGGGCAATTCCCTGTCTCAATTCATTCTATCCTTGGGCCAAATATACTCTATTGGCCATTCTTGTTAATGGATATTATACATGGTATTGGAAGTCTCTCCAATACGTTTATTTAATTATCCATCTATATTTCTGGAATTTTAAATTGCAAATTTCGGGGTGTTACATCCTCCCCCACTTAAGAATTTGGTCCCCAAATTTACGCATAATGGTGTAGATCGTACCTGAGAATAGCTCCGGGTGGTTTTTCTTCATTCTTTCCTCTGTTTCCCAGGTAGCATTAGTAACTCCGTCTCGACTCCATTGAACCTTCACCATAGGTATGGTACGATTCCTGAGTCGCTGAGTCTTCCGATCCAACAGTTTGATCGGCTTCTCTTCGTAAGTCAGGTCCTCCTGAATCTCCAAGTCCTCGTGATCAATTACATGGTCGGCATTGAATAGGTACCTCCGCAGCATGGATATGTGGAACACATTTGCACGTTTGCCAGTTGCGGCGGTAGTGCAAGTCTATACGCCACTGACCAATTCTTTCAAAATTTCAAATGGCCCTATGAATCTGGGACTTAGTTTTCCTTTGATCCCAAATCTTTGTATTCCCTTGAAGGTGAGACCTTCAAGAACACATGTTCGCCAACCTGAAATTCCAGTTCTCGCCTTCTCTTGTCTGCATAACTTTTCTGCCTGGATTGTGCTATCTTCAGACGTTCCCTGACAATCTGAACCTTCTGGACAGTGGCCTCAATCAAGTCGGTTCCAACCCATTGGTTCTCCCCAACCTCTTCCCAACAAAGGGTGATCTGCAACTTCTGCCATATAGGGCTTCAAATGGAGCCATTTTGATACTAGCCTGATAGCTGTTGTTATAAGCAAACTCCATCAAGTACAACTGATCATCCCATCGACCTTTGAAATCCAGCACCAAGGCACGAAGCATATCCTCCACAATTTGATTGGTCCTTTCAGTCGTCCATCAGTCTGAGGATGGAAGGCAGTACTAAAGTTTAATTTAGTACCCATTACTGCTTGTAAACCCTTCCAGAAGTGTGAAGTAAATCTAGGGTCCCGATCTGATATTATGCTAGATGGAACCCCGTGCAATCTAACTACTTCCTTAACATATAGAGCGGCCAACACATCCACTGACCATGTACTCTTGATTGGCAAAAAGTGAGCCGACTTAGTCAATCGGTCAACTATTACCCAAATTGCATCCTTACCAC
Organism: Colocasia esculenta; assembly: GCA_014218235.1. NCBI lineage: Eukaryota > Viridiplantae > Streptophyta > Magnoliopsida > Alismatales > Araceae > Colocasia > Colocasia esculenta. Next base: position 95,992,971 of record CM024756.1, on the reverse strand, counting down.
CTCTAGTCTTGGGCAATCCCATAATAAAGTCCATACCGATACTATCCCACTTCCACTCTGGGATTTCTAGTGGTAGCAGTCCACCAGCCGTACGGAAATGTTCGGCTTTGACTTTCATGCATGTCAAACAGTGTGCCACATGATCGGCCACATCCCTCTTCATGTTTGGCCACCAGTACGACCTTTTTAAATCTTGGTACATCTTTGTTGATCCTGGATGAATCGTATATTTGGACTGGTGAGCTTCATTCAGTAACCTCTTCTTGAGTTCTTCATGATGAGGAACACATGTTCTACCTCGGAACAGTAACCTTCCTTCCGCAGATAGAGTGAAGTCAGGCCTTTGCTCTAACTTCTCCTGATCTCCACTAAGAATGGATCCTCTCCCTATTCTCTTGATTTTGGTCAGTAGACCGGGTTGTATATGGAGATTGGAAATCATTACTTGTTTTCTCCTTCTTTTCCATGTCTAATTCAGACTTGCAAATTGCTCCAGTAACTTCCATTCACCAACATCATACTAGCTAGCATGGTTCCTGGTTGTCTACTTAGGGCGTCTGCCACTACATTGGCTTTCCCGGGTGATATTGAATGGAAAAGTCAAAGTCCTTAAGGTACTCTAACCACCTTCTTTGTCTCATGTTCAGTTCCTTCTGTGAGAACAAGTATTTCAAACTCTTGTGGTCAGAAAAGACTTTAAATTGCTCCCCAAATATAATGCCTCCAAATCTTAAGGCGAATACCACAGCTGCTAACTCCAGGTCATGAACCGGATAGTTCACTTCGTGGATCTTCAACTGTCTGGAAGCATAAGCTATACCTTCCCTTGTTGCATTAGGACACATCCCAGTCAAATACCAGAAGCATCTGAATAAATTTCAAATCCTCCCTCTTCAGTGGGTAAGGCGAGGACAGGGGCAGTAGTCAGACACTTCTTCAAGTTATTGAAACTTTCCTCGCATCCCATTCCACACAAACAGATTTTCCTCCGGGTCAGCTTGGTTAATGGTACTGCAATCTTTGAGAAATCTTTATAAACCTTCGGTAATACCCAGCTAATCCAGAAAACTCCTGATCTCTGTGACGCTTGTCGGTCTTTCCCATTTCAACACAGCTTCAACCTTTGATGGATCAACAGCGATACCATCTTGGTTACCACATGCCCTAGAAAGGATACCTCCTCAAGCAAAAATCACATTTACTTAACTTGGCATATAGTTTGTTCTCCCTTAAGATCTGCAATGAAATCCTCAAATGCTCCTCATGCTTCCTTTGTCTTGGAATAAATCAGTATATCATCGATGAATACCACCACAAACTTATCAAGATATGGGCGATAAATGCTATTCATCAACTGCATGAAAACTGCAGGGGCATTTGTTAGTCCAAAAGGCATAACAATAAATTCATAATGCCCATACCTGCTTCGGAAGGCAGTCTTGTGAATGTCTTCTCCTTTGATCCTCAATTGATGATAACCAGATCGGAGATCTATTTTTGAGAAGTACCTAGCTCCGGATAATTGATCAAAAAACTCATCAATTCTCGGCAGTGGGTATTTGTTCTTGATGGTTAATTGATTCAGTTGTCTGTAATCTATGCATAGCCTCATCGACCCATCTTTCTCTTGACGAAGAGGACAGGTGCACCCCATGGGGACGTGCTTGGTCGGATGAAACCCTTCTCTAACAGTTCCATCAGTTGCTCTTTTAATTCTTTCAGTTCTGCGGGGGACATTCTATATGGTGCCCTAGATACTGGTGCTGCTCCAGGGACCAACTCGATGGTAAAATCGACCTCCGCTCAGGAGGAATTCCTGGCAAGTCTTCGGGGAAAACATCAGCGTATTCGCTGACAACATGGATGTCCTCTACTTTGACTTCTGCTTTGCAATGACTACAGCAGCAAGAAAGGCCATACAACCTTTCCTCATCGCTTGGCTTGTAATGCAGAGATAATTGACAATCTCCTGCGGTTTCTATCCCCGGTGAACACTAGTTTGGTACTGGCTAAAAGTTACCCGACTTCTCCTGCAATTGATACTAGCCCCATGTTCAGACATCCAGTCTGCTCCCAGTATCACATCATACCCCGCCATGTCCATACATATTAAGTTTGCTGGTAGGTTTTGGGTTTCAATCAACACCTCACTGGATGGTATATGGTTTGTAAGATTGGTACCCGGACCAATCGGGGTTGACACAACTATTCAGATTTCATTGGGACTGGTTTCACAGATAGGGTATCCACAAATGTTTGAGAAATGAAGGAGTGCGTAGCCCGTATCAAAGAGAACATAAGCAGGTCGGGGAAGAATAGTAAGTGTACCTTCCACGATACCTCCTTCTTCAGCAGTTTCTGGTTCCTGGACAGCTTGCAATCGGCCTTGCCTCTTCTGTCCATTTGGACGCTTGTCCTGAGGAGCTTGTTCTTCAGTAGTGGGCAGTCCGAGATCCTATGGTCACGACTACCACAAGCAGGCATCTCCCTTGCGCTCTCCAACAATGTTCAGACCGGTGACTAGCTTTGTCACAATGTTTACACCTTTCTCCCGTTGCCACCACTATCTGCTTACCTAACTCCTTTGGCTTTTATCAGCTGGTTCATTTACTCCGCCACTGGGCCTTTTCTTCCCAATGGTCGGCTGATACCTTCCTGTAGAAGACACTTGCTCCCTTTTCACGATTTTCCCGTAATTCTTTCAGCAGTCTCCATGGCGTTCCAGTAACTGGGCTTCTTTACCATGTCGGCATAGGTCTGAATGTCCATTGGCGCCAGTTGAGTGATGAACTGGGGCCTCAAGCCATTCAGAAAGCGTTTTGCCTTCATCCTTTCTGTCCCAATAAGTGAACAGCATATCGGGACAAACGAGAGAATGGGCCTCGTACTCGGCCACATTGAGTCCTCTCTGCTTCAAAGCCGCAAATTCAGCTGCTTTGCGTTCTTGGACTCTCTCAGAAATGTACTTGGTATTGAAGTGCTCAATGAACTGAGCCCATGTTAGTGCTGCCCATTTAATGTTGCTTCTACCGACTCCCACCATGCCCTGGCATCCTTTTCCAATTGGAAGTCGCCAGTAATACTTGTTCTGGTCCGTGCATTGCATGACCCTGAATATCCTTTCAATTTCCTTAACCCAGTGTTCAGCAACATCTGGGTCAGTACTCCCTTCGAACCTGGGCGGATCCATATTTCGGAAATTTCGATGGAGATCACCGGCTCCGCGGTTACCTCCACCTTGGGTGGCTGTAAGATGGCCTGAGTCAAGTTCTGTATAGTTCGTGCATGTCCCTAGCCTGGGCACGTTCAGCGGCCATGAGGTAATAAGTACCTTCAGATAATAATATAAGTCAGTCATCTAAATATATCACATGTGACTTCTATTCCCATGGCTCTACCCAAGCTCACATTAGGTACGATAGATTTGACTCGTGTAATCTAGTTTCATCCATATTCCTATTCCCTTGGACCCTAAAGTTCAGGCTCTGATACCAACTGTCACGCCCGATATTTAGCAGCGGAATAAATACCGGGGGACGTGAACGATACAAACAAACGTATCACAGTTGAATAGCGCAGAGTCACAATTGAATATAAAACACTTTTCAAATCATAATAATATCCTCAAGTTACTCTTTATTTCATTTCATTCAACTAGATACAACCTTACAAGAAAGAATTAACCAAGGGTCCATTATTCAAATAACTTCCAGAAAAGTTTCAACTATTACATAGACTACTCAATTTCTATATCTAAGCTGTCATCTATTCTAGGAGGGTGCTCGTCACTCTTGTCCTGCCCCATCGGACTCCACTGGTCTTCATCACTTCCTGAAAAAGGGTAGGATGATAGGGTGAGCGAACTAGCTCAGTAGGATTTACATCTCAATAATGTGCGGGCACTAATATACATGATTATCATTTTAAATAGGCAGATATGCACATGAATATGATGACAATGCATGCTTTTCTAACAAGTTGGATAGAGAGTAGAACGGATATCATATCAGATCAAATGTCGAATTCATATATAACGGACAGATATTTCAAGAATAGAATCATATCAAAAGTGATTGGCCATATTCAGATATCACGATTCACGTACGTGAACAGAGTATCATATCAAATCATATCTTATCAGACCAAATCAGACTTATCATATCACACAAAGGCACATTCACACAAATCTTGCATATCGTATCAGTGCCATGCCACGCACCACAAGTCCATACTCCCGCGGTTAAAAAGTACGTTGGGGTGCTCCTCCCCAGGACCAGACAGGGCCCTTATTGCACAGGCATTGGTCAAATGGACCGAGGTCCACGTTGTGCCAAACAAACAGATTCATATTATGGCCACAGAGTTTCAATAACAAGCTCATAGTAAAAAGGACATGATCATTCATAGAGTCAAGAAATGACAAACAGCTCAAAAGAACAAGGCATGATAACATCGTATCTATATTTCATAATTCATTAATGTCTTGACAAGATGGTGTTTCTAAAGACAGATCATATGTAGAACATGTAATTTCCTAGCATGTATGCATATGACAATAATCAATTAAACACCGGAAAACATGAAACCATGAACTTATATGCAAATCATAACATTTACACCACTAATATGTCCATACTAATCATGTATTCATCCCCACATTCATATCATATTATTATCTTATCAATTGACAATAAGCAAGATCACAAGATAATCCAAGGATCATAAGAACAATCAAAATTACACATTAGAATCATATTCATATCATTACCATTTCCTTTAATGGTTGATTTATTTTAAGTCCATGCATACCTTATAACACCATGTACATGCTTGAAGACATCATGAAATGATTAGACCCAATTATATAAAAATCTTGTAAGGGTAGTGTCGACACTAGATCAGATGGTGTCGACACAGTGCTCCAACCCAAGACAAAAACATGCAAAACTGGTCAGGCTGTGTCGACACTAGTCCAGGTTGTGTCGACACAGTGCATCAAAAATAAGGCAAAAAGGTCAAGTAGTGTCGACACGAGATCAAGTAGTGTCGACACTAGACAGCTTCCAGAAAACCCTTGGTCAATGTGGGACAGTGTGTCGACACTAGCACAAGTGGTGTCGACACTAGATCAGCTTCCCAGAACTTTCTGGGTCAAACTGGGGGAGTGTGTCGACACACTATGGGGTTGTGTCGACACTAGAGGGCTTCCCAGAACACTTTCGGGCTGTTTTGGGACAGGAGGTCGACTGAGTTCAGGTCAGGTCGACACGGGCTCAGGTCAGGTCGACACGGGTTCAGGCCAGGTCGACACAGTGGCCCTCCCAGACAAAAAAAACACATGACTGCAGTGCAGTGATCCACTTCCACCTCTTATAACTCTCTAACGCATGACATTTGGACAAACGTTCAACATGAAAGATGAAGATAACAACTAGTAGAAAAACTTTTATGTTGAGAGTTTGATATCTAATTCGGTCTCGAATCCCATGAAAACATACGAAGAACAAAAAGTCAAAAGTAGCCCGAAATCACAGTGTTATGCAGAGACTCTCTTATCATGCTCCTAACTCTCTAACGAAGGACTTTGGACAAAACGTCCAACATAGACGATGCTCGTGACTTCAGGTAGAAAAACTTGTTGAAGAAAGTTTAGTCAAATTCGATCTCGAATCACATGCCAAATAAGACGAACGGGAAAAGCCCTAACTGTGCGAGACTTCGGGAAAATCACAATACACAATGTATACTCCATGAAAACCAATCAAACCAATGCAAATGAACCTAGACTCAAAGAAACTACATGATGGTGTTGGTTTTTCTTTAATCTTGGCCCGAGAACACCTACCTTAGGAAGATCTAAAACTGTTGATGTTCTGGACACAACAGAGGATGCAAGGGATGAAGCTCCGGGTTCCCAGCCTTCTCCTGCTCCCAGAAGTTCTTGCTTGCCTCCAAACGACTCCAACTTCGTTGTTAAACCTTCACCAAGAGTTAGGGACGAGTTTTATAGTTTTAGGATGTTGTTAAGAGTCCTAATGATACTAGGAAAGGGCTACGAGCTCTGTTTCCTAGTTTCAGAAAATCTGGGATTCCTTTACTTAAAAAGAGGTAGCCAAGGTTTAGGAACACCCAATTGGGATTGAGTTCGGTTTTGGCTTACCTTACATGACTAATCATCCATACCTTACCCTAAATTGCCCTTCCTAATTATGGCATAATTACCTACACGAATTTCTGGGCAATTCCCTGTCTCAATTCATTCATATCCTTGGGCCAAATATACTCTATTGGCCCATTCTTGTTAATGGATCATTATTACATGGTATTGGAAGTCTCTCCAATACGTTTATTTAATTTATCCATCTATATTTCTGGAATTTTAAATTTGCAATTTCCGGGGTGTTACATGCTAGGACCAGAGATGATAAGGGAAACCCACAGAAAAGGTGAAGCCTACAGGAAAGATGGCAGTGGCACAACAAAGACAAAAGGCATATGCATAATAGAAGGAGAGACCTGGAGTTTCAGGTTGACGATCATGTATTCTTAAAGGTGTCTCCAGTTGTTGGGATCAGGTGGTTTGGCATTAAAGGCAAGTTGTCACCAAGGTTCGTAGGGCCCTTCGAATCTTCAAGAGAGTCGGCGAAGTTTCCATACCGTCTGGCGACCACCGCAAATGGATGGAATACACAATGTGTTCCATATATCCATGTTGAAGAAGTATGTACGAGATCCATATCATGTTATAGAATATGAACTTCTGGAGTTCAACAAAGATGAAACTTATCAACAAAGGCCAATTAAGATCGTGGACCGAGAACTGCGTCAACTAAGGAACAAGGTCATCCCACTAGTAAGAGTTAGATGGAATCACCACAGAGAAGAGGATGAGACGTGTGAAACCGAGGAACTATGCGCAAAAGATATCCGGAGCTATTCGCAAGTAAGTACACCTCGCTTGTACAACAAATTTGTATCCATGAATTTGGGACCAAATTCACTTAAGTGGGGGAGGGTGTAGCATCCCGAAAAATTTAATTACAAAAAAAAATCAAATAAATGAAATAAATAATTTCCATAAATCGAGTATTAAAACATACATACCATTATCGTATGTGCAAGAACACATCAGAAATTCCATAAAAATTATAAATCACCCCACACTTATTCCTAAGTGTTCCACAAAGAAATTCATGCAACAAAAATCCAATTGACCAAGTGTACGTCACACGGAGACCGAATATCCAATAGGAAACAAGTCGGAAACCGTTAACACGAAAATATGTGACTATAAATTAAATAAAAATGTTGGAGAGACTTCCAACATTATATATTGATGACCCATTATCGATATTAGGCAATGGATCAATTTGGTCCAAAAATAAAATGAAACAAGAAAAGGTATGGAAATTCGTAACCCAAATAAGCTGAAATTGAAAGAGGCAATTAGGGTAGAATTGGGAGGCAATCAGCACTCTTGGAAAGCCAATTTGTGCCTAGCCACCCATGGAGGTTGCTTGATGGCCAAGACTCTCCAATGGAGGGGGAGATCTTCAAAATATGGAAAGACACAAGCTAAAACTGCAACTCTCCTTTCCTTGTTGCATTATGACTTCCAAAAGCCATAGATGCTTAAATACTCTCTCCAACCCTTGGGGACGAGTTTCACAACTTTTTGGGGTCATGTGGAGGAGCTCTTGGTGGCTGGGAGGCAGAGGACCGAGCACAGCAACCCTTCTTCTTCCCCATCGCGTCTGCTTCAGGCCTACATAAATCGTCCACTTGGAGTCGACCAAGGTAGGCCAACCTAAATCCCATCGTGCAAGGCTTATACACCTGGAAAGAGGGTCAAGTCTATAGATGCGAGATTGGGCCCATCTCTTGTGGTTCATGGCCAAATAAGGTCTGCTTTGACCGCTTGTTGACTTGCCTCGGATTCATGTAGACGGCAACATCGACTGCCGCTGACCTCTGGTTGGCGGCACAGGCCCTTGATGTCTATTCAGGTGGCGTCCAGTGAGGTTGACGTCTGCATGGGGTTGTGGCTGCATCGTTTGACGTCAACCTGTTTTACTTTGGTCTACGCAACTGCCCGAAATTCCAGCCCACTAAGCGCCCTCTTCCTCGGCCATGTAACGCATGGGGCCGTTCCAACAGGCAAATGGGCCACCTTGGCACCCCCTTGACCCTGTAAAAGTCCTACATGGCCCCCTCACATTGTTCAAGCCTTAACACATGGATTTCCACATGTTTAGTGTGTTTTTCATACTTGAGAATCCTAGGCTTCCTAGCTCTGACCCCACAGCCTATATAGGTTGCTCCTGGCCTTCTAAGTGAGAGGGAGAGGCTGGACGTCCATGCTATGTTGCCTTGAGAGAGGAGAGAGAAAAGTGCCCTTGAGAGCTTCACCCTTGTTCCTCTCTCTTCTCTCACATTTGGAGCACCCAGGAGGCTTCACCAAGTGCTGAGGAGTCCACAAAGCAGCCATCAATGACCACAAATGAGGATCATCTCCCTCTCTCTTTTCTTTTATCTTCCTCTCTTCCTTAGTCCTGCATGTTACACACACACACACAGACACACCTAGGCATGTAGTGCACCTCCCAACACACCCAAAAGGGGTTTTCCAAACCAAACCGGAGGGAAGAAGGGTGGTCATAGCAGCACTGGCCACCCCTCTTCTCAAGCCCGCAACCGGTACGGGGCTCTCCTTTTGGCATTTTTCTTTTCTGTTTTGGACGTTTACCACACTTCTCCAAGTCTAATAGAGTCTATTCTTGGGAAGGAACATCTAAACGAGACCGTGGAGCTTTTTCTCTTTGGCCGCCGAAGAGGAGAAAGTTGGAGTCCCACCATCCACCGCTGCGTGTGGCTACATCGTCGGCGCGATCAAGATACTTCCTTGGGCACAGGTAAGGCCTGGCGATCACCTCCCGTTCACTTCTTTGCTGGTCTCTTTATTTTCCCCTGGTCAACGTGGTCAAACGAGGAGTCAACAAAGTCAACCAGCACCCATTCAACGCCAACGAGGGAGCAGTAACGTTTGGGAACCTCTGGAGACATCCAAGTGCTTTCGGGGTTTGCGCCGAATGGAGCATCCACAGCTCCGCTTTGGCGATCACGGTGGGACCAACACTGCTGCCACTAGGACTGTCAAATGGGACCCATTACCCAACCCGAACTAGACCAGTAATAAAAGTGGGTAAAGTGTAGAGTCTTTACCCGCTAAAAAATATATGGATGGGTCTAGATCCATATTTTTTATTATATTTATTTAATGGGTCTTACAGGGTCTGTCTATTAGGTGTATAAGGGTTTGAAAAAATCTCAGACGTGGGGCTCTTCGCTGCCCCTTTCTTTCCGATTTCAACCCCCATCGCCGATGATGCTGGTGCCTCCCCCATCGCCGATGATGCTGCTGCCACTCCCCATCTTCAACGATGCCGATGATGCTGCTACCTCCCTCCCATGATCTCTTCCTCAGCGGCGTGTTGGCAGCAGTCTTCCCAGAATGGTATGATTTGTATTCTTGCGACAAGTTGCCAAGTCCAAGGAAGAAACCCCAGGGCTTCACGCTGTACCAAATCAAGGTAATCCCGCATCTCCAAGCCCTCGATCTCGTTGAGGCTAATCATTGCATAGGTGGCCTGAACTTCTCGGAAAAATTTCCAATAGATATCTCTAGTAGTAACGATGCCAACAATTGAGCGCCTTTGCTTTCAGTGTTTCGAGGCTAGTTTGCAGATGTCTTCCACTGATTGAGAGCGTCAAATGAGGACTGCGTCAACTTTTTATTGTAGATGAACTTGCTCGACTCTCCATTTTGACCACTTCACGTGACTTCTGATGATGCCTTCATATTTGTTCCTTTTTATGTTTTCTGGAGCTGTTTCACCATTTCTAACAAATAGAAACAAATTGCACATTGGCTGTGGATAATCGCACATGCCCGTTTGCAAGTTTTATATCAGATCTCTTTGCTCTGTACGGTTTGGAGTCGCAAGAGCATAAAAAGGCCTAGGGAATATGTTTTGTGAGCATAATGACGTTTTTATGGTAATTCTTTACTTAAATACTATCCTGGGTAAATATTGTCATAACTACTCACACTCATACAAGAGTAGAACTTCGGCACAACTTTTCTTTTTCTTGTTCGTTATTGAACGAGTGACAGGGCATTTGCTTTGGGAGGAGCCGATCGTATTCTATCTAAATTAAAATGGAGTGTGACTAGTCTCTAACTTTTCCCCCTTTTCTTAGGGAAGCCATTTTGTAAATGGCGATTAATTTCCTGGGGAGGTCCTTGTGTACTTGGAGACTGGACTTTTATGGTACTGATTCATGATATCTTTTTCTTTCATACTTGTAAATTTCTTTTCTTTTCATAATGAATTTTCTTGCCATTTTGTTTTGTTTTTGTTTATTTATATATTTCCATTCAGTTGTGAGAGTGTGGAATATTTCATGAACCTTTTCTTCGCTTGTGTATATTTTAATTAGAAAACATTCTTCTATTTTCATCCATATTTGCCAACTGAATACTTAAGGTTCTTTGCTCTTAGTTCACTGTGTAATGATTCCAGATCTTGCCTATCATAGGACCATGACTTTCCAGTAGGACTCTCCAAATGCCTAAGGTCAATTAGAGATCATGCATTTGTTTTCATTCATATTTGACAGCTAAAGAAGCTTAATTTTTTTGCTTTTATGCTCTTCGTTCATTGTGTAATGATTCCAGATCTTTGTCTTCATGCCTATAGTGTGAAGTTAAGGGTAACTATAGCTATGTTTCCAGTCTTCTATGTCCACCATCTAGATCTTGGCTAACTTCCCCACTCTGCACACAAGTGTACTGTGTACCTTAGATCTTCCGGGCAGTCTGTCTAATTTTTTAACAATCTGATCAACTGTTATAAATCATACCATATTTGTTTTGATATTATTTTGTTTTAAGGAATACAAACTATAATGTTTATGGATCCTATAATTTCTAGAAAACATTTAGTTTACATAGGTTTGTTGTGTATTTGCTGCACACTGCTCTTATCTATCATGTTCTACTGAGCTTAATGGAATACATTTTCTAGTCTTCATTGTTTCACTTGTACTTGATTGTTGGAGATATAAATCTTGAAGTTATATTTGTCAATATAAGTTATATTTGTTAATTCATATTGTTTCATTGTTTTTATCTTAATGCTAATATTTTAAATTTAGAGTTTACTAATTGCAATATGAATTAACAGATGATGGACTTTCGACCATGAGTCACGCATTTGAAGTTGATGCTGAACTTGAGATTGATGATATGTCAATCATACCTTTAGATAATGAGTAAGTATTCATTTTGAAGTTTTAACTAAAGTTGTAATGACTTATTCTTTGCTATTTTGTGCAAATGTCTATTTTTAGCTTTGTGGTGCCATTGATACCTTGATTTCATGGCTTCATGTTTCACAAATTCCTTCCTCTGCTAGTTTTAATTAAAGTTGTGGTTGACCTCTTGCAGGGCTAGAAACAGTGGTGCCCCAACATGAGTCGCAAGTTCTGGATTATCATCCATACTGAGAATAAAACCCAAGAGGCTTCTGTTTAGGATATGTTTCAATTTTTATTGTAAGCTCATTAAGTGTTTTCTGGTGTTTATGACCATCACTTTACTTATGGAGAAATATGTACTTGTATATCCTCAATGAGTCTCCTTTTGTCCTTTTACCCAGACTAATTAATGCACTAATATCACTTTCTCATGTCAAGTCTTCTGTTGCAAAGAAACCAAAAGCATATAGTGGTGCTTCATTTGGAAAACCATTTATAAACTCTGTCAAATTTATATTGGGTTATAAATTTGTGCATGATCTGTATTATTACTCTGTCAGACTTTCTATTGACTGTCTATACATGTATGGTGAAATGCATTCATTTTGTTGAAATTCTAAGTCGTGTTCTTTTCATTAATGTCCTTTCTTCTCCTGGCAGTCTCTTTGCCTGTCAGTGAAGCAGAAGGGCGGTCCTAGGACTGCACTACATCAACTTTGCCAAAAACTGCTGTGGCCACTTCCATCTTTGGAATCAGAAGAAACAATGGTGAGGTTAGTCTAAATGCAACAGTGGTCATATTAATTAGTAGCCTGACTGAAGCACCAATAGAAGTTGTTTTCACGGACCCAACTTATGGCATGGTGCATACAGAGTCTTTTACTATTACTTTTATTTCTCTCATTGAACTTGTGTAGTTCCCTCTTGTTTACTTCCTGCATCTCTTTTATGAGGATCCTACCAGCCTTTAAACTGCGCTTCATATAGTTGGATCCAAAAACTTTTTACGACATGTAGATAAAATTTAAAATGAGTGTGGAAGTTTAATGTACACTGTTTTATCAGTTTTAAAATTGCCGAAGATGCAAAATTGGTACTTGAAGAACAAGCTGATGAAGAAAGCTTACATTTTTTGCAAAAGGGAGTTGATACTGTTAGGAAGAAGGTACATGTATTTGCCTTTCAGTTCCTGCATTTGATTTTCTGCTGTGCTCACTTTTCTTGATCCAAATGAAACTAGCACTTTTTTGTTTTCAAATTTTACCTGTAATATTTTTTTTCCATCAGCACTAGTATCTTATTCTAGGCCAAGTTTTGGAAGGTGAACTCCTGGCAACAGTTCATCTAGAAAAAGAAAGATAAGATGGATCCACTTTAGATCATCTGTTTCCTTCATGGGAATAGGTCTGGACAATGCCACTACCATAACATGTTACCTCTTTTACTGGCAAGGTAAGTCTAACCATGCTGGAAATCATCTTCAAATGTGATCTTGCTATTTTTTTTCCAACATGAGATAAGTCTAACCATGCTGAACAGTTCCTTGTTATGCTTCGAAGTACAGGTCATGTACCAACTCAGATTTATAACGCGTTGCTTCGGACATATGCAAAAGCAGGCAAGATGCCTCTTATAGTTATAGAACGGAAGAAAAAGGATAATGTCCAGCTGGACGAAGAGACACAAGATCTTATAAAAGCAACCAGTAGACTTTGTGTTGGCAAAGTTTCAGCCTTGATTTCTTGAGAGCTTGTTTGCCTTCAAGTAACTTGTTAAATTGGGTTACCTAACGTGCTTTCCAAGTGAAATTGGTCATACTTGCGAACTTGTCAGAGAAATACCAAGAAATTTCTGTTCTGCAATCCATAAGCTGTTACTTTTTGGTCATGGCAGCATAAATTTGTATAGTTGAGCGACTCGACTCACTACCATGATAGCGAATTCACCAGTTTTAACATGTCTTGAACTAAAAGTGAACACAAACCATAGGTGGACACCATAGGAAAAAAAGAAGTCAGTTCATGCATGCAGATGGTAGAAATTGTCACCCTCCATCAATCATACAAGCACTTGATTTTTTATTTTTTTAGAATTTTTCATTGTATTTAAGAAGTAATTAAGTTAAAATATTTGGATTTAGATCTGGATCTAAATGTTGTGTTTAGTGTATTTGATTTTTTAAATTTTTTAGAATTTTTATTGTATTTAATGAAGCAATTAAGTTACAGGTAATATCATCCAAATCATCTATACGCAATAACAGGATCCGAAATATTATTTAAAATTCAGAAATATCATCAAGATAGCTGGGATCTGAAATAATCTTCAAAATCTAGATATATCATCTTCATATTTGATATGCACAACCAGGACTACAATTCTATAAGAAATAAAAGTTATCATTATGGGTTTAAGTTTGAGACCCATGCCCATTCTTCAAAATAAACAAAAATGGGTATGGATATATCCTTGTGAGAAGTTATAGGGTATGGGTATATACCTTACTTAACACTATTGGGTCTTAATTGGGCATGAACATATTAGACCATTCAGACCCATTTGACAGCCCTAGCTGCCACAGTTTCAATCTTCACCCAGGTAAACGACAAGCAATCTTGCCGTTTATACGGTAAACGTCCATTGCTCCCACCGTCCATTTTTTCTTAGCGTCACTCCGTTGTCGTTTACTTTTCATTAAGCGCCATCGATCCTGCTGTTGACTATTTCTGAGGAACTTAACGACGTAAGGTTTGCCGTTTATTTCTCATAAGCTTATTTTTTGGACTGTTTTGGTCTATTTTTTTTTCTTTCTGTTGCTTCCTGTCTGTTCTCTAATGGTCCTCAGTCACGAGGGGTCCTTATTCTCATCTTTTCTAGCCCTCCCCACCATTTTAGGTTAGCCCTCCTTGATTGAACACCTTTTCTTCAGGGATCCCTCTCAGGTATTCGGGTTGGCTTCAAGAGAACTCTATAGGTCCCTAAATTCTATGGATTCCCTCACGGTACGGGGCAGGAGGACCTTTCACCTTCCCATTTATTCCGCCTATTCACCCGGGTTTGAGTGAGGATTGAGAGAACCAGCCTTTACGAGACTATTACACACAACCTTAACATCTAAATTTTTGGTGACGTTGTTTGACAACATCGTTTGGTAGAATCCATATTTTTCCTAATAAAGTGTAATTAATCAACTTAACCACCTTAAATCAGTAGGTTGTGTTGCTAATGGACTCTTGGTTGAATTTCGTAACATGTCTAATAATCAGGCATTTGAATATGATGATAATATCAATGATGAGTTTGTCAGAATGGTAAATTCTAACAACATGTAGCCCAGGATCAGTTCAATCCTCCTCTCAAGCCGACAATGAGAGTGTGAGTTTGAGGGTCAACCCCACGTATGCTCAAGAAGTTCAAGACCCTGAATTTTCCAAAGTCATGTCCAACTATTCGCCTGACATATCGTCTGGGCAATGGCCTCTCCTTCCTCTCCATCTCCATCTCCATTAATGCTTCTCTTCCTCATCTAGGCCCATTCCAAGGCTGGTAACCCCATCTCGCATCCACATCTCCACTCCTATTCCTCCTCCCACTCCTTTACATACTCCCATTCCAACTGCTCCCTCCATCTATCAACCCTATGTCCAACCCACACCCCCGCTCATCTGAATCCATCTCCCGGTTGGAGATGGAGGGTCTTCACTGTCTCCAAACTACTGCAAGCTTCCCAATGCCTATTTTCCTCCGGGTTTCAAGGCCCCGAAATACCGCAAGTATGATGGGACCTCCGACCCCCCATTCCATCTTGCCGGCTTCACTATGGATTCCCATCGGTGGCTATACGATCGGTTCCTCTTAGTCCCCCTCTTCCAACAATCGTTAGAAGGGGAGGCTTTGAGGTGGTTCACATCCTTACCCGCATCAGATCTGTTAATTTTGACGTTGTCCTGAACTCTTCATCTCCCACTTTTCTTACATGGCCACCCAAGTCCCTACACTTCCCGACTTGGTGGCGGAAAAGAAGAGGCCGGACGAAGACTTTGTCACTTTCATAAACCGATGGAGATCTATGGCTTCAAGGGCCGACCTCCCCATCATGGAGTCCCAAGCCATAACCATGATAGTCACCAATACCCTCCTTTGCTCCGTTCTATATTGATGCTTAGCGAGTTCCCCTCCTTCGCACAACCTTTACAAACGAGCTATGGTGGTCCAAAACCAAATTAGGACTCCTCTCTCCCGCCATTCTTTGAAGGGAAGCTTACGGGACGCAAGGCTCCCGCGACACCACCCCGAGAGGGTAATCGTCGATGAGTCCTTAATGGCTGCTGTCAGCCGTTGAGGTCTCCTAACAAGCCTTCCAATCCTCCTTCTGATCCACCCCATTTCCTATCATATCCCTCTATGCCCTATTCAGCTCCTCCTCCATCTTCCGGCTATACTCGCCCTGGTCCCAAGAGATCTTACTACCCTGCTCTCCCAGAATCCCTTGCGGACATTTTCTTCACCCTCATGTCTTGCGATGCTATCCACCTCCCACCACAAAAGGAAGGTGTGCATCCGAGGGCCTATACTTTAAAGTGATGTCCCTATCATAGTCCCCGGTCACGAAATCCACAATTGGCTTCACATCCGTGACTGGTGTACGATTTGAACGATCAGGGTAGGATCAATTGGGACGATGTCAAGGTCGCCATCTCCATATATAGGTACTCAAGATGGGACCTGGGTATTGTGCAAAACTCCCCCCCTCCCCAACCACCACAAAACAACCTTCATCCTCCTCCAAGTCCCCAGGAAAGGGTCAACACTATGACACGTCCAGAACCTCGAGTTGTGAGGAGAAAACAATGTGGGCGGTAGAAGGTTTTGAGGTGTGGTATCCATGCCCTTCTGAAGAGTCCTAGGAACCTTCTACCACTGAAGAAGTACATAGTAAGGAGAGGGGGCATAAAGCCAGAGAACTGGCCAAGCTAGGGGCATCCAGTCATAGCTCAACTCAACCCCTCTCCCAAATTTCCAAGCCATCCAATCCATGGCCAAGCCATTGCTAGTGCAAATCATTCTATCACCTATCTTAAAAGCTGCTTTGCAGATCCCCAATCCTCTCCTGCTAGAACTGAATATCCAAGACCTATAGGATATGGGGTTATTGTTCTTGGCAATCCGCCAAAGCTTCCTAAGAGTTGTCCTTCCTGCTCTACAAGAGACCAAGCCGATTTTCCTTAGGCTAAGGTTCCATGTTAGCTTACTTTCAAAGCTTGCACCCAACTCATTTCTTGCAATGCCTGGTCCCCTTCCTATCGTCAAGAAGTCACTCCTTGAGTCCCTCAATTTCATTCATATTTGACTCTTTCAACATGGACTCGAAGTGATTTGTTCTCCACTAAGTCCCCTACAATGTGCCTATCTTCCAAGATCAGGGGCAACCCCTTCATGCCAGCTGGATCCATCTACTTTCTTTTCAAACAAGGCACTTTCCGGGGCACTTTGGCTACTTTCTTTATCTGCGTTGGCTTTGCTTCAAGGGCATACCATCCTTTATATGGTTCGTTGTTTATTCTATAGCAATTTCATATGAGCCATCTTCAAATGTTCGGATCTCTGTGATGTGCTATTCAGCTCGGGTTTGGGGCACACCATTTCAGCTCCTCTACTCCTTCTCAAGGGAATCCACACTGGTCCATGAGAACTTCTCCTTGTCTCTGTCAAGCTCAACTCCTTTCTCTATGCTTGAGGGGGACCCCACTTCACTCAATCTGCCCTCTGCTAAGCCTTCCGACTTTGAGGAGTTCACTTCTCTCCAATGTTCATTCTATCACAAGGGGCATGCCTTCCTCCTATGGACCATGTTGTTCATTGTGTGCTCCCTCATATTTCCATTATTGTACATTCTCCATCCTTACCTTACTCAATTCACACTATCGCCATCAAATCCTTTCTTCTTGTCTTCTATCTCACCTTGTTTCACCTCTCACCATTACCATCTAAGGTGGTCGTGCGAGAAAGATAATATTGGTTTGTAGTACCTCCTTGAGAGCAACTCTTCACCTGAGGCCATCCCGCTTCAAAAGGCTCATCTTGGACAATAGCTAGAAGGCCCAGGTGAGATCTCTGCGTAGGGGCATTTCGCTCAGGATGTTCCCGCTCATTGTACATACCATTTTTGAAAATTTTCAATTTACTTTACTTTTCTCAAAATATTCAAAAAAAAAAATAGAAAATCCAAAAAAATTATGGTGTATATATTGTGTACATATTTTATCCAAAAAAAAGAAGTCAATAAATTGGCAATTGTCATGCATCTCAAGTCACATGTTAAGGAGTAGAGGCACATGAGTGAACCAATGACCTTGGTCTAGCAAAGTCATGGAGATTTCTATCAGGCATCACAACCAAGATTTTGAAGAATGAATCAACATCCCACACCACACATCTTTAAAATTTGAGTTGTCTCTCCAAGACAGTTATTTATCTCAGGACACAACAAAGGCTACAATCCTCCTTCTTCCACTCGACTGATCAAGACACTGAGCACCCTTAAACTGTTGAGCTTAGCAGTCAAGACAACCTCCCCTAAGGTGAGACTAAGACACCAGAGCACGTGAAGAGGGCAGTGTCCCCGCAGGCAAACAAAAGAAGGAACAAAGAAAAAATCAATCAAAAGAAAAGAGCCTGGTCGTGGCCGTGCCTGGTGATAAAATCCCTCAAAGTCAAAGTCAAATGCTACATTGCTTGAGTTTTTCCCTAGCCAATGGTGGGAGGGCAATACGGGTGCTCAATAAACTAGGGGTTGCCAAGTTCTGACCCTGGGGTCCATGAAACGCCTCACCTTGAGCCCGCTAAGCCACACATGGCTAGCTTCTCTCATCCAATCAGCACCTTGCAAAAGTGTAGGGTCAAACAAGTCTGAAATCACTTGAAGGGGACATGTTGTCAAGACCGTCTCAGCTCATCAACTTAACGGTTTTTGTTGATCCTCTCGAGAGTTTATTCCCGTATTTGTTCCTTTCTCCCTTAAGGATTCCAAACCTTTGAGGTGTCTTAAGGACAAGTTTTTTGTTGAGGACGAGAACTCCCCTTTTTAAATCACACTTCATGTTATATGTTTCAAGGGGCAAGGTTATTGCCACGAAGAATCTCCATGTTTCTGTTGGACCAATTTCTCATTACTTCATCAGCCTCATACTCTTTCATTGCTTAAGATAGTTGCCAGGTGTTGACAGACGGAAAAAGAAAAAAGCGGCAAATCATTCAGTACACATTGCACAATGCCTCTAAATGGCCTCTCAATTGCTATGCTTTCTGTTTAAACCGCTGGCAGATTACGTCCACATTGTTTGACATCTGTGTACTAATGACGACAGCCTGTGTGGGAGCCTACTGTTGTAGACGGTGCATCTGGTTGACGTCAACTGTACATGTGCGGCAATCGATCTGGACGTTAATCTCCCAGAATGTTCGAATGCTTTATTTGTCATATGGCCATTATTTATCATCTTGTGCTTCAAGTTGTTTTGTAGATATTTAAGCACAAGCAGCACTTCAATCTGAAAACATTCATGCGACCTTGAGTGTCGCATAGGTATGTCTAACATAGGATTAGTCACCAGAGGCGAATAACTTGGCGATCGTAAACCCAGAGTTCCCCTTTATAAAAAACTATGACGGGTTTACAATATCTCAGTTATTCGTATGGCCTTAGAAATTTCCTCTGGTTCTAACTTGTATTTTAGATAGGGAACCCACACCACATGCATTTAGGATTTCACTACTAACATTCTCTTACTAACATAAAAAAAATGGAGATTTTCCTCAATTGCTCTGTGGTTCATCCAGCTCAAGTAGCCTACTGGGTCAGCACCACTTTCTTGAATATCCGAGCCGATTTCGGATCTTTGTTATCCCCCCTTCTCCACTTGTCCCACCGTGCATATCACAAGTAATCATTCCAGTCTTGTTGAGTTTATGTGAACCTTTCGCCAGTCATGAGCTTAATTCCAGACTTTGGCTTTCCAAACATTGATTCCAGTTAGAATCTTTTGATAATCCTTTGAGAGATCAATCAATCCCTCTATCTCCATGACCCCTAAATTTAGACAGACGTCCTTATTAGGTCAGCGGGACCAAAACGGACTCCGGTTTGAGATTCCCTTGATTCAACTGTCATATTACAACTCCTTTGACTCAGACAACACTAGAAACTAGCTAGTCAAATCCTACACAGCAATGCCAGGGACCCTAATGTTGGGTTGCAGTTGTAGTTACACGGGTAGATCACTCTTCCTCTTATCGACATTTGTCTCTCAGACGATTCGTCACTTGTTTCTAACCTAACTCATTCGTGTGGCTTGCTAGATTTCCTATCCTCAAGATGGCCCTTCCATAAATCTCTGCGTCCTTTGTTTTCCGAGACCCACCTTTTAGTCCGCTCTGCTCCCTTGCAAGATTGGATGTCTTGGAGGGGCATTTGTAGACACGAGATTCGGCCCATCTCCGCGTGGTTCTTGGCCCAATAAGGCCTGGTTTGACCGCTTGTTGACTTGTCTTGGATTCCATGTAGACGGCAACATTGACTACCGCTGACCTCTGGTTGGTGGCACATGCCCTTGATGTCTATTTAGGTTGGCGTCCACTGAGGTTGACGTCTGCATGGGGTTGGCAGTTGCATCGTTTGACGTCAACCTGGTTTACTTGGTCTACGCAACTACCCGAGATTCCAGCGCACTAAGCACCCTCTCCTCGGCCATGCAACGCATGGGCCGTTCCCAACGGCGCAAATGGGCCACCTTGGCACCCCCTTGACCCAGTAAAAGTCCTACATGGCCCCCTCTCATTGGTTCAAGCCTTAACACATGGATTGCTACGTGTTTAAGTCTGTTTTCTCACACTTGAGCATCCTAGGCTTCCTAGCTCCGACCCCACTGCCTATATAGGTCACTCCTTGGCCTTCTAAGTGAGAGGGAGAGGCTGGACGTTCATGCTATGTTGCCTTGAGAGAGGAGAGAGAAAAGTGCCCTTGAGAGCTTCCACCCTTGTTCCCTCTCTTCTTCTCAACATTTGGACTGCCTAGGAGGCTTCACCAAGTGCTGGAGGAGTCCACAAAGCAGCCATCAACGACCACAACGAGGATCATCTCCCTCCTCTCTTTCTCTTTCTCTTTCTCTTTCCTCTCTCCTTAGTCCTTGCATGTTACACACACACACACACCCTAGGCACGTAGTGCACCTCCCAACACATCCAAAAGGGGTTTTCCAAACCAAAAATGAAGGGAAGAAGGGTGGTCATTGCACATGGCCACCCCTCTTCTCAAGCCCGCAACCGGTACGGGGCTCTCCTTTTGGGCATTTTCTTTTCTGTTTTGGGCGTTTACCACACTTCTCCAAGTCTAATAGAGTCTATTCTTGTGGCAGGAACATCCAAACGAGACCGTGGAGCTTCTTATCTTTGGCCGGCCGAAGAGGAGAAAGTTGGAGTCCTACCATCGACCGCTGCGTGAGGCTACGTCGTCAGCGTGATCAAGATCTTCCTTGGGCACAGGTAAGGCCCTGGCGATCACCTCCCGTTCACTTCCTTTGCTGTCTCTTTGTTTTCCCCTTGGTCAACGTGGTCAAATGAGGAGTCTACGAAGTCAACCAGCACCCTTTCAACGCCAACAAGGGAGTGGAAACATTCGGGAACCTTCAGAGACATCCAAGTGCTTCCGGGGTTGTGCGGAATGGAGCGTCCACAAAGTCTACTTCCTAATCAAACTGGAATGCACAACTTTCATGCAGTATTCGAGAAGTATTAGGCGTTCTTCACCCATTGGTCGGAACAATGGTTTTCTGAATAATGAAACTTCCTCAACCCAGAAGGTAGATTTTCTCGGGCCAAACATTAACAACTCTATACCAATGTGTAGAGCATCAAGTCTAGTTTCATTTCCAATTGGTTTTGTCAAATTCCAATGAGTTCATCTTGAGTTATAGTCATTTTGCCATAGTCGCGCATGATAGGGACTTTTTACGTTCATGTTGATTTATTGCACATCCTGAGGTCATTTTAAATTATTTAAAAATCATTGTTCTCTTCTACTTTATATTCCCTACAACTCTCATGTTGAGACTTTTGTCCCAAGAGCCCTAATTTAGAAGATATAAGCGTTGCATGGACCGAGCACCAGTTTCCTGCATGGTTCGGCATTTTTGGTCTGATCATTGAACCGCGTCCGGTTCAGACGACGTGTTTCAAGTGTCTGGAATCGCGTCGCTCATGGCCGACGTGATTAGTGAATCGCGACCATTTGGTACGACGCGATTCTCGCGCTGACCAATCAATGGCGTGCTTGAGTCTTCGTGCCGCCTGGGAGTTTGAGCCTATCTGAAACGCGGCGGGATACCCGACGCGATTCAGGCAGTTTTTCACGCCCATTGCCATATTTAACATTTTTGATGAACGCGTCGGTTCCCCCGACACAATTCACATCAAATCGCGGCCACATAGGTGGACGTGATTTATCTTTTTTCCCAGTTTTTCATGTTTTGACTGTGCACTGCATTTTGAAGTGCGTCTACTGTATAGGACACATATTTACAGGCTTACCCGAGAACTGTTTAACATGGTGTTAAGTGTAGGATTTGCATGGCATGGTTCTAATCATCTCATGAGGTCTGTTTAATGGCTTAATAGTGTTTAACCATTTAAAAGTTATAATTACACGAACGTTATTCTAATTGCTTTCTTAATGGTGTGACCATGCATGTAACTTGTGATTCACTCTTCCTACTATTCTACCATGTTTAAATGATAATTGTTATGTTAAAATCTTGCAAACCATGATTAGTTAAAGTGCATAGTTTTATCCCATGTTATCATGTTAAGTGCTTTCTGCGAGTTTAAAACCAGGGATTGTGGATTGAGATGCGTACATCACTACACACTTGCACATCTAGGCAGCCCTTTCTTGGGGATTTGGAAGCTCTCTATTGGTCATTCCGTATCAGTAGACAAGCGACCTTTTCTCTAAACCTTCGTAAATCTCCGTACTTCATGGATTCCCTCATGAAGACCGAGTTGGTTGTACCGTTGAAGTTCCCTAGAGATAGCGTGCACTTCCTTTCTTCTGTTTTCTCGTGAGTGTGATTTATAATCTAGACTCAAACCATTAATGTAAAGATTGAACTAAAACATAAATTGTACCGTTATGCTGCCAAATTTATCTCTTGACCATTGTCATCATGAAATCATGTTCAATTTACTTATTACTTGTTCTCATCATCATTATGAACATGACATTACACATGCTTACATCTTGAAACTCTCCTTGGCCATTATTAATGACTGTGGGTATCTACAATTAAATTGAAATGAGATGCTGAACGGGCACGGTGAGTGTCCAAGGGCTCCAGTCTAGCCCCAATGACGGAGAGTCATAAATATACTGTTAACCATGGGTAAATTATTACTGGCGTTGCATCTGCGTTGAGAGTACTTGTGTGTTGAATGATAGATACAATAACCACATACACGTGACCTAGTATGCTTTTCATGGTGGATCTTTCCTTGGTATACATTAGCATCTCGTGCCTGATTAGTGTTACAAGATCGTGCTCGTGCATGCTTGCTTGCTTGCATGATATGGCCATCCTGCATTTATTGCACTTAGTGATATCTTGCGTTCTTGAAAACTATTGGCATCAAGTGAAATCTTGCATGCTTGTACAAATGATCTATTGCTAGTTCTATCTGGTTATATCATTCTAAATCTTGCTATATCATGACCACTCTATCTAGCTTGTTCATGTTTAATGAGTTTTATTCGTACATGCATATCATGACATTCATCGTGCTTACCTAGTTCTAAATTATTAATGACTTATATCATTGCCCGCACACTGAGATAAAATCCTACTGGGCTAGTTTCCTCATCCCCTACTTTTAACCATTCTAGGTGATTATGAAATTCAAGAAGAGGAGCAAGTCGAGGATGGGAATGCATCCGAGTGATGAGCATTCCAACTATGAGTCCATCTTTAGTTAGTTTGCTTTGAGTGTTAGATGCATGTAGTAGGAAGTGAGGTATTATGTAAATTTTTTTTATTGAGTCTTGGTCCTGTATTAGTTTCCATTTGGAATACAATGAGTTGAGCTTTGAATACAAGATTAGTTGAGTTCATTATTTGGGTCCTATTCTGATGTTGTGTTAATACACAATTAGTGCTTACTAGCTAGAGGCTTATTTGCCGATTATTCACGTCTCGGAATATCGACTTGAATTATCCGAATTAATATCCACTGCATAATTCTTGGGGCATGACACCAATGCTCCTGTAGCTTTCATGCAACTCATGAACAACATCTACCGGCCATATCTTGATAAGTTTGTGGTTGTCTTCATTGATGATATTCTCATATACTCCAACTAAAGAAGAACATGAAGAACATCTGAGGATAGCTCTGCAAGTCTTACGAGACAACCAACTATATGCTAAGATGAGCAAGTGCGAGTTCTGGCTCGAAGAAGTGTCCTTCTTGGGCCATGTCATCTCTAAGGATGGCAACTCTGTTGATCCCTCCATAGTTGAAGCTGTACTTAAATGGGAGAGACCAACTAATGTCATAGAAATCAGAAGCTTCTTAGGACTGGCTGGCTATTACAGGCGGTTCATAAGGACTTCTCCAAGATCGCTGTTCCTCTCACTCATCTTACAAGGAAGGAGAATCCCTACTCTTGGAGTAAAGACTGTGAGAAAAGTTTCCAAACATTGAAGGAATGTCTGACCTCAGCCCCTGTTCTCGCTCTTCCAATAGAGGGAGAAGGTTTCTCAGTCTATACCGATGCCTCAGGAATTGTGCTAGGCTATGTACTGATACAAAAGGAGAAAGTCATTGTCTATTCTTCAAGACAACTGAAGACTCATGAAGTCAACTACCACGTGCATGATCTAGACTTGGCTGCCGTGGTCTTCGCATTAAAAATCTGGAGGCACTATTTGTATGAAGAGCAATTCACAGTCTATTCAGACTATAAAAGCTTGAAGTATTTATTCTCTCAGAAAGAACTCAACATGAGGCAAAGGAGATGTTTGGAATAATTAACGGACTTCGACTACAACATCTAATACCATCCAGGCAAGGGAAATGCTATGGCGGATGCTCTTAGTAGAAAGCCGATGGCATCCTTATCTAGTCTAATTCTTGGCGAAATGCAACTACTAGAACAATTCGCAAGATTAGATTTGAATATTGAACATAGGGATGATCGAGTCTTGGTTGCCCATATCAAGATTCAATCTGACATGCTGGTAGAGATCAAAGCACAACAGGACAACGATCTATTCTTGGTTCGTATCAAGGAAACCTTAGCAGAAAATCTAGACTTTGCTATGACCGAGGATAGAAGGCTTGTATTCAAAGGAAGAACATGTGTCCCGGACAATGAAGAACTGAAGAGGAAGTTAATGGATGAAGCTCATCAAACCAAGTATACTATCCATCCTGGGGGTACCAAAATGTAACAAGACATGAAAAGAACGTTTTGGTGGCCAAACATGAAGAGGGAAGTAGCTAAGCATGCTGATCATTGCCTCACTTGTCAACAGGTAAAGGCAGAACACAGGCGCCCTGCTGGCGTACTCAGACCTCTAGATATTCCAGAGTGGAAGTGGGAAAGTATTGGCATAGACTTCATCATGCACCCAAGACTCGTGGTGGACTCAACGCCACATGGGTTATTGTTGACCAACTAACCAAGTCCACACACTTCCTACCTATAAAAAGTAAGTGGTCTATGGATGTGTTAGCCGCTCTTTATATCAAAGAGATCGTGAGACTGCATGGAGTTCCATCATCTATCGTCTCAGATCAAGATCCCAGATTTACCTCTCATTTCTAGAAGGAACTGCAGACTGCACTTGGTACTAAACTCAATTTTAGTACTGCATTTCACCTACATATTGATCGGCAGACTGAGAGAACCATCAGATTGTAGAAGACATGTTAAGAGCCTGCACTATAGACTTCCAAGGCTATTGGAATGAGCACTTATCCTTTATTGAGTTCGCCTATAACAATAGTTACCAGGCGAGTATTAAAATGGCACCATTCGAAGCACTCTATGGAAGAAACTGTAGATCTTCTGCATGCTGGAATGAAGTTGGGAACAACAATGGTTAGGTCCAAACATGGTACAAAGTACAACCAGGGATATATGGTGATTCGAGATTGGCTCAAGATTGCTTAGTCCAGACAAAAGAGCTATGCTGACAAGAGGAGGAGAGATCTAGAATTTCAAGTGGGAGATCATGTACTTTTGAAGGTATCTCCTACCCGTGGAATCCAAAGGTTTGGTGTTAAAGGAAAGCTAAGTCCTAGATTCATCGGTCCTTCGAAGTGCTCACAAGGGTTGGTGAGGTTGCATATCGGCTGGCGTTGCCCCGAACTTAGCATTCCTACACATGTGTTCCATGTCTCTATGCCCAGAAAATATGTGTATGACCCTACTCACATCATTCGCCATGAAAAATTGGTACTGAACAAGGACATGACTTATGAGGAACAACCAATCAAGATACTGGAACGAAAGGTGCAACAACTCAGGAACTGCCCATTCATGTGGTTAAAGTTCTCTGGAATAACTATGGAGTAGAAGAAACCACATGGGAACCTAAAGGAATCATGAGGCGAAACTACCCCGACATTTCGGTAAGATATTCTCTCCTTATGGTTATGTGAATTTGGGGACCAAATTCTTATAAGAGGGGGAGCATGTAGCAACCCGATATTTTAAATAAATAGATAAATAGAATTATTAAAAGAAAAGGAATGAATTAAAACCCAATAAACAACAAGAAGTAATGGGCTTTATTTAAATAGCTCACATAAAGTTACCTGTTCTTCACAGTCACCTGGTTGAGCTTTCTATAATCGATGCACAACCTAAGTGAACCATCCTTCTTCTTTACAAATAATACAGGTGCGCCCCAAGGAGATACACTAGGGTGAATAAATCCCTTATCCATCAA
This sequence comes from Colocasia esculenta, assembly GCA_014218235.1. Lineage (NCBI taxonomy): Eukaryota > Viridiplantae > Streptophyta > Magnoliopsida > Alismatales > Araceae > Colocasia > Colocasia esculenta. Next base: position 95,966,647 of record CM024756.1, on the reverse strand, counting down.
ATCCTGCAAATGCTTCCTTAACTCAGCCAATTCCGCAGGTGCCATCTAATATGGAGCCTTCGAGATAGGAGAGGTGCCTGGAAGCAACTCTATAGTAAAGTCTATCTCCCTAACCGGTGGCAATCCAGACAAATCATCGAGAAAAACGTTTGGAAACTCCTGCACTACATCAATCTCCTCAAGGGTAGGTGATTGATCAGCCTTTGGTACTAATACCACGCTGGCAAGAAATGCGTCACATCCCTTGTTCACCATCTTCATCACCTTCATGGCGGAGATAACAAACCTTCCCGCTAAGTTCCTTGGAAATGGATGTGAAAACTCATCCTCACCAGGAATACAAAAAAGTGATCTTCTTCCCACGAAAATCTACTAAAGTATAGTGCTCCTCTAGCCAATCCAGACCAAGAATAGCATCATAGTCCTTCTTTAGCAAAAAGAAGCACCCTTCTAAGACTCGGTTCTCAATGCACACAGGTAAGACGGAATACACTTCCTAGTCGATACAGTTCCCGCTGGTGTGTGCACAGACAACGGAACCTCTAATCCTGACTCTACAGCTAACTGTTTAGCAAACTGCTCGGAAATGAATGAGTGAGTGGCACCCGTATCAAACAAAACCCGAGCTTGCACACCCATGACAAGAACCGTACCTTTGTTGATGTGCTTCACTTGCTCGGCATCCTCTCGTGCTAACACGAACACTCGAGCTTGGGCTCGAGGCCTTCCTGGTCTTCCTGTAGTTGGCGCTGCTGCTGCTGCTGCTGTTGGGGCTGGCGCTCCACGCTGGACTCCCTGCTGAAGCCTGGGACAATTCCTAATCTAATGCTCACTGCTCCCGCACTTCAAGCACTTTCCCGCTAACTTCCAGCACTCCGTACCACCATGTGCCCTTCCACAGTGAGGACACTCCTTCTTGCCACTGGGTCGGACGCCTAGGGATCGTGGTGCAACTACCTGCTGACTGCTCGCTGCAACGAGACGCTACGGTGACTGGTATGCCGCCTTCTTCCTATCCTGCCGCTGGAAAGGGGGTGCAGACCTCTTCTGCGAAGCCTTCTTCTCTTCTAGGTACTGCTCCATCTCGCTCTCTTGCCTGCAAGCCACGCTAAGAGCCTCATCAAGGGTACGATGGTCAAACTCCACCAACCTCAACCTCAATGATGGCTTAAGGCCCATCACAAATTTCTTCACCTTCCTGCACTCATCAGCCACTATGTGAGGTGCAAACTTAGACAATTCAGCAAACCTTGCCTTGTACTCAAGTACGGTCATGGAGCCCTGGGTAAGAGTAAGAAACTCTTGCTCCATCTTGTCCTGGATATGCTCCGGGATGAACTTGGCCCGAAAGAGCCTCACGAACTCATCCCATGCCACCTCAACAGCACCGTCCTCAAACCGGGTGCGCAGTAAAGAGGACCACCATACAACGTCTCCCTCCTGCAACAACCACCCATAAGGACCAATCTAAACAAATCTAAACTTAACGCAATTATATGTAATTTAATTAAATTAATACCTGAAGCATGTAGGTGGCCAAGCTGACCTTGTCCTCCTCAGCACACCTAATCGCCTAGAAGATCTTCTCGATCTCCCTCATCCAGCTCTCCGCCAGGAATGGCTGACTCTCCCCGTTAAAAGCGGGTGGAGCCATCCTCTTGAATCGCTCCATGATGGAAGGACCACCATGGCCATGCTCCTGGGGAACTGGAGCTGGAGCCTGAGCCTGCTACAATAAGCAATATAACATCATAAGCAACATGACAACATGATGGCAACTTAGCAATCACATAATTAATAAAATAGACTACTCTATCTATTATTCTAACCTGAGCCTCCAGCTGAGCCTAGATTGCAGCCTGGGTATGTGCCTGGGTCTGCATAGCCTCCACCAGGCCTTGCATGAATACTCCATAATCCACGGCCGGTGGTGAGGAAGAACTGTAGGACCCTGGGGTGCTGGGGCCTACTGCTCATCCCTAACCTCACGCCTCTACTCATCCTCGCGGGCATGGGCACCACGCCTACCACGAGAAGCCATAGCCTATAAACAATTTAAATCACAATTAGATACTAAGTTATTTAGTCCTAACCATGTTCTTACTATCTTTCATTTCTTGTTAATCATTTCTACTCATGTGGACAAATTCTATAAAGACTTAGCATATATGAAGATGATGGTATAATCATGTACAATCTCAACCTATTGCTCTAATACCAATCTCTGTAACGACCCTCCGTATACCGGTACGATTATACCAATCCACATCGATATAATGAACACCGTCACAGTGGGACATTTACCCAACACTAACACTAGATTGAGATGTACACGAATAACAAAATATCACAGCGGAAATAAATGAATTTATCTTATTCCATCATCATCATTTTATCCACAGTCCATATAGTAATAAGAAAATACAAATGTCCACATAATACAACTCCAAAGTAAATACATTGTCCATAAGACATACATCACTTATTGATTACATACTTATGAAAAATGAAAGTACAATGTCGGATCTCTACAACACAAGCTACTCCTCTCGCTCGGAGTCGCTCCTATCTCCTCCTCAGAAGTGGAGACACCTGTCACACCTGTACGCCGAAGCAAGTATGAGTCTAAATAGACCCAGCAAGCATTCCATGAACACAACCATACACATATCACCTACATATGCTAGTTTCCTAAGCATTTTAAGGATAAACATGGTGCATGCTTTATATTACTTTAACAACTAAGTATAAAAACCGATAACATGCTTTCTACACTTTTGTCCATCATGCTTCAAGATTAAAATCTCATTCAAACCATATGGCAACTACACACAATTTAGCATGGAATTATACATAAAGTAAATAGCATACCTAGCATGAATTCTAATCATTTTCTCATGTATTTAACACAATTGCATACACATTTTGCTTATTGTTTTGACATGAATAAAGCACATTCATATGGGTTTACACTATTTCACATGATAGCACATTCACATGCACATATTTCACTTTGCACAATTCACATGGTCATATTCACATATTCACATTTTACACTTAGTTGCCGTGACACATAGTCCAAACCACCACTAGAAGGACACATATATACACTTACACTTATCCATCACCTAGGCAACATAGTGATAGATCTTGGTTAACTGCGCAGAATTGGGAGAAGCAGTCTCCACCCTAACCAGTGGTACTTGTCCACCTCCAGGATTTCATCCTAATTGCCCATAGGATATCACACACATTGAACCTTCCCGTAGGGACTTTACTATGGTACGACTCCACAACCCTCTATGGCAGCAGTGTCACTAACGACACATTTTAATACATTTCACTTTAACCACATTTTTACTTACACTACTCACATATACTAATCATTCTTGCTTATGCACTTAAACACATGCATATGTTTCAGTTTTTTTTTTTTACCTAACATGATGCTACTGATCACAGAATTAAACAATTCATACCACAGACTTAATCATACTATAATCATTGCATCATACAAGAATTAAATTTAATATGTTCAATTTGGTAAATATTCATGATTAAATCCACAACTGTACCTATTGACATCTAAATAGTACGAAAATTTTATCACATGTTCCAAACATATAATACAACATATGCTCAATTGTCCATATTTTTCAGATCTGTAAATAATTATAACAATTTAAACATGATTCAGGCATATTTATCACTACATTCATTTAAATAAGTTCCACAAGAATTCAGTCACACCCGACAGTGCCAACACCTGTATACAGTTATGATACCGACATGACAAGATTATGAAATCCTAACTCACAACAGATCTATTTACACAAGATTAAACATGGTCATGTCATGCTCATAGTTCAATCACAAAAATTTTAATAATTAACACAAATCAAAGAAATTTGGTACTCCTCATGACATGACCTACTACTTGTTCCTAACTCAACATAAATTCCACAGTATGCACAGACTACCACAAGTCTGAATGCATTCACACCAATGTGAAAATTAAGGTTCTTTGAAACCCAGACGAACTTGGCGACACACAGGTTGCTGCCGACAGAGGTTAACGACACCAGAGCATTCCGTCGACCAAGGATCTTAACGGCAGCAAATGTTGCCGCTAAGTTCCTGCTTGCAGAAGTACAGACAGAAGGCACAAAACACAGTGAATGGGGGTTCCAGGACACGAGATAAATTTTGTAAAATTCCTAAGACCTAGCTGATATGGAAGGGATGATGTCCAAAGGTTACTTGCCTCTTAAAAATTTCTAAATCAAAGTTATTTGCCGAAGATGCTCTCCTCGGCCAAGCCAAGAAGCACCCAAAACTCCCCTCAAATCGGTTTCTGTGATGGAATATAATGCACGCCGGAGTCGGGGAAGTCTTCCTCAATGATCAGAGCTCCCTCCAGTCGAGGTAGAATGCTGGAAGACGCACCCAATCGCCAGATCCAGATCTCCAAAGTTCGGGTTTCACACAAAGCAGTCTAGGGTTTTGACAAGAGCCAAGAGACCTAATCCGTCCAGAAGAAAGAGTTTTTATAGAGCTAAGGGGTCGGGTTACGCAATAGATAGGGTATCCTACCGTTGGAGGTAGGTTTCCAAAACTGAAACCGAAGAAATCACGGCCGTTTCTAGATCTGAAACTGCACAATAGCTGGGAAATAGACGGCCACATTGGTTGCCGCCAACTAGTAGTTGGCGTCCATCGATCTGGACGTCAACTCCCTCTAAATGTCCATGCATGTTGACATTAACATGCACTTTGGCCAGAACATAGAAATGCCCAATTATATATATATACACTATATACATACATGCAATGTATAATGTATAATCTAAGTATCATAGATACAATATAAATAGAAGCAACATGTACACAATTAAACATATATATACATATGTACAACATCATTCAAATTCAATATGTATAGAAATAAATACATATACGTTAGACATGTACATATGCACACATAGCAACTAATACATCATAAGACAAAGTCAAATGAAAGAGCAAAATCCGAGGGCCTTACATACCCTCATTAGGTAGGTACGAATTTAAACTCCAACCTAACCCAATTAGGAGAAACAATGGAAGGAAGGTTGGAGAGTACAAGGGGAATTCGAAGTTTAATAGTAAATTAGAGTTGTATTAGGTCTTAACAAAGCTAGATGTATAAAAACACCCCAAATCTTTCGTGGCTGGCCCTAATGCTCTGCTAAGGAGTTCTTGGACAAGAATAAAAGGCCACAGGAGGAGGGAAATGTGGGGAGATAGAAGCTTGAAGCCTCTGCACCCTACTCTTCGCGTCTAGAAAATCATAGGAGTTTACATCAAGCAAAGGTAGGTATTGTCGGGCTAAAGAATAAAGAACCTCATATCATCATGTAGATCATCATGTCTAGTTTCTTTTGCACTTGATTTTCCTAATTTCCATCAAGCATGCTTCGAGTTATAAGCATTTTCCCAACATCATGCAAGTCTAGGGATTTTTGTGTTCATACTGTTTTACACGCCTACTGAGACCAAATTGATTCGGTCCAAAGGCATATTTCTCTTCTATTCATCGTCCCCTACAAGTTTTATGTTCACAACTTTGTCCCAAGAGCACTAGATTTCGAGTTATCAACCATGCATGCATGTAAGATCGCTGCATGTTTTACTGTTCTCGGTCTGAACGTTGAATCATGACCGACACATACGTCGCGTTTCTTTGAGTAGCATCGCAATGATTAAGACCGTCGCAATTACCTTAAAGGTGACCACCCATGTTGTCGCGTTTTAGTTTGGTTCTGACAAATACCATTGCATCAAACTATGTGCCCTCTCACTGTCAGAAGATGTATGAACCATGACCACTATGGTCGTCGCGTCTTTGTGTTGTTTTCCCGCTTCTGGGGAATTGTGTTATTTTGAAAATTAGGGTTTTGCATGAACACGTCGGACCTTGCCGTCGCAATTCGATATCGATTACCATGAACGCGTCGAACCTGTACGTCGCGTTTTAGTGTCACCAATCGATTCACCCCTGTCTAGTTACCCTAAACGCATCAGTCTCAGCCGTCGTGTTTCTGCTATGAATCGATGTTGTTAAATGTGACCATTAGACCCGTCGCGATTCTACTGTGCTTCCAGTAACTTTTAAGTTCTATTTAATCTAATTATTTGAACTTTGTAATAATGATTATACTCCGTAATACTGTGTAACGAACAGTAAACAACCATGCTAATGAAGTTTTGGATATATTTCACATGTTTCTTTAATTAAAAGTCAACGTGCACGACTATCATATATTCTCTTGATTTCTTTCACATGCACCCACCAAACGTTATCTTTGCCATGAGACCATGTAGAAAATACATGAATAACATACCTGGTAATTTACTTTAATAATTGTATATCATTAACCAATGATAATAATGACATTGTCTTCATTTTCTCACATTGATTTGGAATACTATTATCGCCGCTCCTCTGTTCTAGAATTCCTCTAGAACATCGAGCAACTCGTTTCTTTACACACTACTTTCTTGACAAGTTGGAACCTCTCTGTCGGACATTCCATTTTGGCAGACTAGGGACCTTTTGTTAAGACCTCCGTAAGACTCCGTACTCTGTGGATTCCCTCATAGAGACCGAGATGGTTGTACCCTAACGCCTATAACACCCTTAGGGATCAGCATGATCCAAACAGCCTTAGAAGTTCCCTCTTACCTTCAGACCAAGCCGGACCTCTGGACTAGTTCATAACATGGCCAGTGGAAGGTTAGTGGATTCTACATGATTTCCAACACCAATCATGAGTGTTGTGCAACTGTTACTATCGCCTATTTAACCGTCGCTTTATGTGCAATGACCTATAGTTCTCATCTATACTCTACTCGCTCATCTATTCACATTCTCTCTGCCATCTCATCTATTCATCAATTACTCTCATCTATTTCTTGTACTCTCTATTAGCCATTTGACTAATTGTCTAAAGATAAACAATATTATGACTAATGCTTGGCAATATAAAGGTTTGGTTTGGTCCTGGGAGGTGCGCCCGAAAGTGCTATTTGCCTGCGGGAGTTAATTGACCAGAGTGTTTGGCATTACACTCAAGTGCTATCTATCTCTACTATCTAAATGGCAATCAAAGTGCTATACTATACTCGACTCGTTATGCTATTGTGAAACATTGTGCTATGGCCATCCTGCTCTCTGTACTATATTGGAAACTTGTGCTATTTCAATCCATGCTCTTGTGCTATCTCTTACTTTACTCGACTCTTTCTCTCTATCATTAGTGGCTCTACTTTTAATACATTAATCATGTAAATTTCCCGCACCATGAGATATAAATCCTACTAGGCGTTGTCGTTCACCCTACGTTATTTGTTCATTGTGTTCTCAGGTGAGACTGAGGAGAACGAGCACACTCATGAGGATGGGGAGGATCAGGAGTGAACCATGAGTACCTGGCATTAGTGCTATGTTAGATGTCCTAGTTTAGTCTTTACTTTCATTCCATGTAATAAGGTTATTTAGGCCCTATGTTATGGCTCTGAGTTAGTGATGTAATAGACATTAGTGAATTATCAATGTAAGGTATTTAATTTCGTATCATTTAATTGTCCAATGGTTTGTTGTCTATTATACGCTTTGTAGTCACTACTTGCAATTGCCTCACGTTCCGATATTCCGCATCGGGGCGTGACAGTTTTGTGGTAGATTAAGTTGGGTAGAAGAAACCCTAGCAACCATGGGTTGGTCGATGCTCTGTCAGATTTCTGAACCAACCTTTGAGGGTGCTCTGAAGGCTTTCTACCTGTAAGACCCTCGAATTTGTTACATTATTGGTATTGCATGTGAATACTTCATGTTTGTGTATGTATGTATGCAAATGTCTACGTATGTACTAGTTAGTATATTATTGCATGCATGTATATAGTTAGATGTAACTAATGTATGAATGGTATGATGGTAGTGTGTACATGATAATACATACATATGGCATGTACATAGGTGTAAGTTGTGTATGGTTTCTGCATGTTTTAGAGTTCTGGCCGAAGGCCAGATTGGCGTCAATATCAGTAGACGTCGATGTTGTGTCGGCGTCAACCCTATGGATGCCAACACTAAGTCCAGCGTCCAGCGATGTGGACGTCAATTTCTTTAACCTGCATGCGTTGCAGAGCCAGAAATTCCGGGAACAAGCTACCCCAACCATTGGGGAGCTGTCTCCAACGGTCTGAAAGCCCTCTATCCGACCTGTGTGAGAGGAGAGCTTACTCTCCTCTATATTCAGAGCCTCTCTTCAACCCTCAGCCCCTCTTGGCTCTCTTTTGCAAGAGGAAAGAAAACCCTAGTTTCTGTGAGAAAACCCCACCTTTGCAAGCCTAGATCCGGGAATGTGGAGCTTCATCCGGCCATCTACTACGACTGGGAGATAGCTGAAGTGAAGGAGGAGGCTTCCTCGACCTCATCTTGGAGGCATCTTCATCCGAGAACCCGGAGGAAGGCATCTTTGGGAGCTTCTTGGGACTGCCCAAGGAGAGCTTCACCGCCACCTTTGATCCTTCTGGAGATTTTTGGAAGGCAAGTAACTTACCCCTATCGTCCATGTAGATGTCTAGTAGGGTTTTGTAATTTTTACATATTTTTCCTCGTGTCCTAGATCCCCCATTCTTCTTGATTTTTGGAGTTCGGTCTGTGTTTCTGCACAGACAGGAACTTGGCATCAATGCCCTTGATGCCGAGATCCCTGGTGTGCGTCCAGCGATCTTGCCGTCAACTCCTGGAACGGCAGAGACCGCCGTTAAGTTCTCCAGGACAGAACAGTGAGCTGTTCTTCCTGATATAATTGATTAATTTCGATGTGTTTTCGATGAGGATATATTGTAAACATATTATGATATGTAATATGGATGTCTGAATGTGTGGTGAAATCCTTGTAATTTCTGTGATTTGGCATAAATGGTTTATTTATGGAAAATGTGTGCATGATGAGATCTAGACCATGTTCGCTACCGTGTATGAAATTCATGTGGAATTGGATGCCCTAAATCTTGCTAAACCAAGAATGGGTGAATCAGTCCATGCTCTAAATTTTTGGGAATTTTCTCCATATTCCCCAAATTATTAAATTTTCTGCAATGAAATTAGAAAAGCATGTGTAGGGTTGTAAAATCTCCAGTAAATTGTGTACTATGAAATAAATTCGGGAAAATTCCTGTGGTATTATGCATATTGATTTCAGGGTTATGGTCTATTAAAACTGAATTTTTATGTTATACATCATGATAAATATAATTTTGAATAATGCGGGAGTTTATGTTAAATTTTCCGAAATTGTATTTTGGATCAGAAAAATGTGGAAATTTTCATGTGGGGTCCTAAACCTGAAATTAGCTTGTGGTTAAATTCTCAGGTCATTTGGACAACTATACCATGCTATATGAATTTTCCATGCAAAAATAGGCAATTAATGCATGCCTTGGTGAAATGATTTAATTTCGGCGTAACCCAACCTGATTGTGAAGCTTCCTGAATGTTAATTTTTGTCATCTGTAGTGGCATGATTAGGAGAACAGAGTCATGTTGGGAGTGAAAGAATAAATGAGATGTGAGCGTCATGTGTAAAATGTGTAAAAACCGATATGTGTAATGTGTAAACCTGTGCCAAGTGTGATACTGCTTCCATAGAGGGCTGTGGAACCGTACCATGGAAAAGTCCCCATGGGAAGGTTCAATGTGTTGTGATCCTAAGGGCATTAGGATGAAATCCTGGAGGTGAACAAGTACCACTGGTTAGGGTGGAGACTTGTTCTCCCGGTCTGCGCAGTCCAAGAGTCGTCACTGTATTGCCTAGGTGACGTCTATGTGTATGTTATGTGATGTGTCCTTCTTATGGTGGTTTGGACTATGTGTCACGGCACTAAAGTGTAAAATGTGAAATGTGAAATGTGATTGTGATCATGTGCAATGTGTAAAAAGTGAAGTATGTGAATTAGAATTTGTGTGAAAATGTAAAACCAAAATGTGAGGGTTGTGAATTTGTGATCCATGTTGCAGTAATCTGAAATCATGTTAAAACAGCAAACTAAATGTATTTGTAATCATGCCTTACATGTGCAAATTGTTTAGAATTCATGTTAGAAATGATTCTTAGTGATGTGTAAGTAATCCCATGCTTGTTTGCCTTCATGTTGTAACTTAAATTGATTAAGTAGCTCTCATGTGTTGGGATATGCTTCCTAGTCCATGTGAAACCAGCAAGCTTAAAGCATGAAAAATGGTTATGTGCGTGTGTATGAATGAGTAGTAACCTTGTTAGCAATGTGTTCTTTCATGTATGTAAGCTAGTCATGCTAGATTGGTCTCATGTTTTAGTTTAAATTGAAAGTAGAACCTTCATGTGTAGGAATGATTAGAGAGCATGTGGTAGGAGATTTTGATTTAGAAAATCTGAAAGCATGAATCATGTGTTCATTAGTAGAATTTCCAAGATAAGGTTGTCAATTTCAATGTCACGCATGCTATATGTTGTGTCTCGTGAATGTGTATGTAAAACCTACTATGATATGTACATGTATGGTATGTGTAGAGTTATTTGCTGAGTCTTTTAGACTCATTACTTGCTTCGGCGTATAGGTGTAGTAGGTGACACACCTTTGGAAGAGACCGTGGAAAGTGACTCCGAGCGTGGGGAGTAGCCAGCTTGGTGGAGCTTAGTTGTGACAGTTTGGCACTTGATGTATGTAATTTAAACATTGTATTAGCACTATCATGGAAAGAAATGTTTAAGTATGGACAATTGTGTATTTGATTTTCAGCAATTTAATTATGTGGACTTTTAGTTCTTTAAATGTTTTCGAATCATGTATGTTCAATGTGGATGATGAATGAAATGAAGACAGTGGTTCTTTTACTTCCGCTACTCTGTTCTTATATTCACGCGTATCTCAGCTGAATGTTATTGTTGGGTAAATGTCCCACTGTGGCAACGTTCACTTTATCGACGTGGGTTGGTATAACCATACCGATATAATGTGGGTCGCTACAGAGATTGGTATCAGTGAAACCGGTTGAGATTGCACATGAATATACATAAGTCATCATCCTCATTACATGCTAAGTCTACATAGGAATGTCCACATGTGTAGAAATCACTAATAACGAGTGGAAAATAGATAAGAAAACGGTTAGGAAATAAATTAAAGTAGCTCTAATGGTGGCTGAAATTTATTACAGCCATGGCTTCGAGAGGTAGGCGTGGCGGAGCGCCGGCCCGTGAGGACGAGCCGAGACGTGACGAGCGGGCGGAGCAGCAGGCCCCGGCACCACAAGGCCCTGTACTTCCCCCACCGCCACCTGTGGACTATGGAGTATTCATGCAAGGTCTGGTGCAAGCCATGCAGACACAAGCTCATACTCATGCAGCACTCCAGACATAGTTGGAGGCTCAGGTTAGACTAATAAAATTGATTAATAGCCTGTTTTATTAATTATGTAATATTATGTTGATTGTGAATTGCTTGTTGTGTACTGTAGCAGGCTCAAGTACCAACTTAGGACCATGGTGGACCTTCTACCATGGAAAGGTTCAAGAGGATGCTGCCACCCTCTTTTAAGGGGGAGAGCGATCCGTTGTTGGCAAAAAGCTGGATGAGGGAGACAGAAAAGATCTTCCGAGCCATCAGGTGTGCAGATGAGGATAAGGTCACATTAGCCACCTACATGCTACAGGTATGTGTTAATTTGGTGTGATTGTATGTTTTGTTTAATTAGAGCCGTTAGTTGAAGCTTATGAAGGTGTATTGCAGGAAAGAGCTGATGTATGGTGGTCTTCACTACTGCGTACACGGTTTGAGGACGGCGCAGTAGAGGTTGCTTGGGACGAGTTTGTGAGGCTCTTTCGGGCTAAGTTCGTCCCCGAGCATGTTCAAGACAAAATGGAGCAAGAATTTCTATCTTTGACGCAAGGCTCCATGACCGTGCTGGAATATGAGGCAAGATTCTCTGAACTCTCTAAGTATGCATCTCATATCGTGGCAGATGAGCGCAGGAAGACAAAGAAGTTCGTGATGGGACTCAAGCCATCACTGCGGATGAGACTCGTGGCGTTTGACCACCGGACTTTGGACGAGGCCCTCAGCGCTGCTTGTAGGCAGGAGGGAGAAATGGAGCAATACTTGGAAGGAAAGAAAGCTTCGCAGAAGAGGCCAGCAGCGACATTCCAACGGCAAGACAAGAAGAAAGCGGTGTACCAGACCCAGCAGAGATCAGTTGCAGTCGGCAATTCTCAGGTACCCTCTGTACGTTCCCCTGGTGTGAAGAAAGAGTGTCCCCACTGTGGGAGGACACATGTGGTTCCGAGTGTTGGATGATTACGGGCAAGTGCTTGAAGTGCGGAAGCAGCGACCACAAGATCAAGGATTGCCCAAGACTTCAGCAGGGAGTCCAGCGTGGAGCGCCAGCCCCAGCAGCAGTAGCGGCAGCGGCGCCAGCTATAGGAAGACCAGGAAGGCCTCGAGCCCCAGCTCGAGTGTTTGCTTTAGCTCGCGAGGACGCCAAGCAGGTGGAGCATGTCACCGAAGGTACGGTTTTACTTTTAGGTGTGCACGCTCGGGTTTTGTTTTATACGGGTGCTACTCACTCGTTCATTTCCGAGCGGTTCTCTAGGCAGTTAGCCCTAGAGTCAGGTGTAGAGTCTGAGGATCTAGAGGTCCCTTTGTCTGTGCACACCCCTGCGGGTACGGTATCGACTAGGAAGTGCATTCCGTCGTTACCTGTGTGCATTGAGGATAGAGTCCTAGATGGGTGTTTCTTCTTGCTAAAGATGAAGGACTATGATGCTATTCTTGGTCTGGATTGGCTAGAGGAGCACTATGCGTTAGTGGATTGTCGTCGGAAGAGGATTGTTTTCCGCATTCCTATTGAGGATGAGTTCTCTCATCCCTTGCCAAGGAACTTGGCGGGAAAGATGGTCATCTCTGCCATGAAGGTGATGCGCATGGTAAACAAGGGTTGTGACGCTTTTCTTGCCAGCGTGGTACTAGTACCCAAGGCTGATGAGTCACCTACTCTTGCAGAGATTGAGGTAGTCAAGGATTTTCCAGATGTCTTTCCTGATGATTTGTCTGGTTTGCCACCGGATAGAGAGATAGAGTTTACCATAGAGTTGCTTCCGGGCACCTCTCCTATCTCGAAGGCTCCATATCGGATGGCACCTGCGGAGTTAGCCGAGTTGAGGAGGCAGTTGCAGGAGTTGCTTGATAAGGGATTTATTCACCCTAGTGTTTCCCCTTGGGGCGCACCAGTATTATTCGTCAAGAAGAAAGACGGGTCACTTAGGTTATGCATTGACTACAGGAAGCTGAACCAAGTGACTGTAAAGAACAGGTATCCCTTGCCTCGCATTGATGATTTGTTTGACCAGTTGCGAGATGCATCAGTCTTTTCTAAGATTGATTTGCGATCTGGTTATCATCAGTTGAGGATTCGGAGTGAGGATGTGTCCAAGACGGCATTCAGATCCCATTATGAGTTTTTGGTCCTTCCTTTTGGATTGACCAATGCCCCGGCAGCGTTCATGGATCTCATGAACAGGTGTTTAGGCCGTATTTAGATAGCTTTGTCGTAGTGTTTATTATGATGTGCTGGTCTACTCTCCAGACGAGGCCACACACCGTCGGCATTTGAGGGTAGTGTTAGAGGTTCTTCGTGAGCACAAGCTATATGCTAAATTCATCAAGTGCGATTTTTGGTTGCGCGAGGTTCATTTCCTCGGGCATGTTATCTCCGGTGCTGGTGTAGCAGTTGATCCAGCAAAGGTCCAGGCAGTTATGGATTGGGAAACTCCCATGACCCCTTCGGAGATTCGTAGTTTTATTGGTTTAGCTGGTTACTATCGGCGATTTATTGAAGGATTTTCATCCATCGCCGCCCCTTTGACTCAGCTTACCAGAAAGGGAGTGAAGTTTGTTTGGTCCGAGAAGTGTGAGAGTAGTTTTCAATTGTTGAAGACTAAGCTCACGACAGCCCCGGTGTTAGTCTTACCGAGCGGTGTAGAGGGTTTTGCTATCTACACAGATGCGTCTCGGGTTGGTCTAGGCTGTGTACTCATGCAACAAGAAAGGGTAGTGGCCTATGCTTCTCGTCAGCTGAAGGAGCATGAGTGTAACTATCCGACTCATGATTTGGAGTTAGCAGCCGGGGTACATGCACTAAAGATCTAGAGGCACTATCTTTATGGTGTCAGATTTGAGGTGTTTACCGACCACAAGAGCTTGAAGTATCTTTTCTACCAAAAGGAATTAAACCTGAGGCAGAGGAGATGGATTGAGTTCTTGAAGGACTATGACTTCGACCTTCAGTATCACCCTGGAAAGGCGAATGTCGTAGCGGATGCTCTGAGTAGAAGAGGCCATCTCTCCAGCAGGATTGGAAGATGTTGGAAGATGCAGCTTGCGCGTTGACTGAGTTAGAGCCATCGCTATGCCAGGCTTTTGTAGCTCAGTTATCCCTTAGGTCCTCGGTTTTGGATGAGGTGATCGAGCAACAGGAAGCCGACCCTAGACTCCTAGGGTTAGTGGGCAAGGCAGGCATTGCTCGTGATGAGGACGGTGTGATTAGATTCCATCACCGTGTTTGTGTCCCCGATTTAGTAGATGTCCGTGGGCATGTGTTAGCGGAGGCTCATAGATCGCGATTCTCTATTCATCCGGGTAACACTAATATGTATCAGGATCTGAAGAGATCATTTTGGTAGTCCGGTATGAAAAAGGATGTAGCAGATTATGTGTCTAGGTGTTTGGTGTGTCAGCAAGTGAAAGCCGAGCGGCAGCGACCATCCGGCCTTATGCAAAGGATGGACATCCCAGTTTGGAAGTGGGAAGCTATCACTATGGACTTTGTTTCGGGTTTGCCTCGATCTAGAAGGGGCAATGACTCGATTTGGGTAGTTGTAGATAGATTCTCGAAGACTGCTCATTTCTTGCCTATGAAGAAGAAGCAGTCAGTAGAGAGTTTAGCTAGATTGTATGTTAGTAGTATCATTAGATTGCATGGTGTGCCGAAGTTGATCATTTCGGATCGAGATCCGAGATTTACTTCGAGGTTGTGGAAGGGTCTTCAGGATGCTTTAGGTTCGGAGCTGAAGCTCAGTTCGGCGTTTCATCCCCAGACCAATGGACAGTCCGAGCGGACTATCTAGATGCTCGAGGATATGCTGAGAGCATGCTTTTGGATTGGAAGGATGATTGGGAGCGCCATCTACCTCTAATGGAGTTCGCATACAACAACAGCTTTCATGCAAGTATTGGTATGGATCCATTCGAGGCGTTGTATGGTAGGCCCTGCAGATCTCCTTTATGTTGGGAGGAGACTGGTGATAGGCAGTTGATCGGTCCGGAGTTAGTTCAGGAAACTTCGGATAAGATCCAGCTTATCAGGAAGAGGCTTGTTGCGACACAGGATAGGCAGAAGAGCTATGCCGACAACAGGAGGAATGATCTTGAGTTCGAGGTTGGTGATCATGTCTTCTTGAAGATATCGCCTACTCGAGGTGTTGTCAGATTTGGCAGGCATAGTAAGTTGAGCCCTAGATTCATTGGCCCATATGAGATTCTCAGACGTTTGGGTAGCGTGCCGTATGAGCTAGCCTTACCCCCAGCTTTGGCTAGTGTTCATCCTGTCTTCCACGTTTCGATGCTCAGGAAGTATGTCCGAGATCCATCTCATGTGATTAGTCATGAGCCAGTGGAGATTCAGCCAGATCTTTCGTATGTCGAGCAACCAGTACCTATTCATGACCGGAAGGTTCAGCATCTCCGGAACAAGAGTATTGCATCGGTGAAAGTTCTCTGGCGGAACTTCTCGCGAGAGGAGGCTACTTGGGAGCTTGAGGATGCGATGAAGAAGAAGTATCCCCTTTTGTTTGAGTAGTGTCGTTCTAACTTCGAGGACGAAGTTTCTTTTAAGGGGGAGAGGGTGTAAGACCCTCGAATTTGTTACATTATTGGTATTGTATGTGAATACTTCATGTTTGTGCATGTATGTATGCAAATGTCTACGTATGTACTAGTTAGTATATTATTGCATGCATGTATATAGTTAGATGTAAATAATGTATGAATGGTATGATGGTAGTGTGTACATGATAATACATACATATGGCATGTATATAGGTGTAAGTTGTGTATGGTTTCTGCATGTTTTAGAGTTCTGGCCGAAGGCCAGATTGGCGTCAATATCAGTAGACGTCGATGTTGTGTCGGTGTCAACCCTATGGACGCCAACACTAAGTCCAGCGTCCAGCGATGTGGACGTCAATTTCTTTAACCTGCATGCGTTGCAGAGCCAGAAATTCTGGGAACAAGCTACCCCAACCATTGGGGAGCTGTCTCCAACGGTCTGAAAGCCCTCTATCCGACCTGTGTGAGAGGAGAGCTTACTCTCCTCTATATTCAGAGCCTCTCTTCAACCCTCAGCCCCTCTTGGCTCTCTTTTGCAAGAGGAAAGAAAACCCTAGTTTCTGTGAGAAAACCCCACCTTTGCAAGCCTAGATCCGGGAATGTGGAGCTTCATCCGGCCATCTACTACGACTGGGAGATAGCTGAAGTGAAGGAGGAGGCTTCCCCGACCTCATCTTGGAGGCATCTACATCCGAGAACCCGGAGGAAGGCATCTTTGGGAGCTTCTTGGGACTGCCCAAGGAGAGCTTCACCGCCACCTTTGATCCTTCTGGAGATTTTTGGAAGGCAAGCAACTTACCCCTATAGTCCATGTAGATGTCTAGTAGGGTTTTGTGATTTTTACATATTTTTCCTCGTGTCCTAGATCCCCCATTCTTCTTGATTTTTGGAGTTCGGTCTGTGTTTCTACACAGACAGGAACTTGGCGTCAATGCCCTTGACGCCGAGATCCCTGGTGTGCGTCCAACGATCTTGCCGTCAACTCCTGGAACAGCCAGAGACCGCCGTTAAGTTCTCCAGGACAGAACAATGAGCTGTTCTTCCTGATATAATTGATTAATTTCGATGTGTTTTTCGATGAGGATATATTGTAAACTTATTATGATATGTAATATGGATGCCTGAATGTGTGGTGAGATCCTTGTAATTTCTGTGATTTGGCATAAATGGTTTATTTATGGAAAATGTGTGCATGATGAGATCTAGACCATGTTCGCTACCGTGTATGAAATTCATGTGGAATTGGATGCCCTAAATCTTGCTAAACCAAGAATGGGTGAATCAGTCCATGCTCTAAAATTTTGGGAATTTTCTCCATGTTCCCCCGAATTATTAAATTTTCTATAATGAAATTAGAAAAGCATGTGTAGGGTTGTAAAATCTCCAGTAAATTGTGTACCGTGAAATAAATTCGGGAAAATTCCTGTGGTATTGTGCATATTGATTTCAGGGTTATGGTCTGTTATAACTGAATTTTTATGTAATACTTCATGATAAATAGAATTTTGAATAATGCCGGAGTTTATGTTAAATTTTCTGCAATTGTATTTTGGATCAGAAAATGTGAAAATTTTCATGTGGGGTCCTAAACCTGAAATTAGCATGTGGTTAAATTCTCAGGTCATTTGGACAACTATACCATGCTATATGAATTTTCCATGCAAAAATAGGCAATTAATGCATGCCTTGGTGAAATGATATAATTTCGGCGTAACCCAACCTGATTGTGAAGCTTCCTGAATGTTAATTTTTGTCATCTGTAGTGGCATGATTAGGAGAACAGAGTCATGTTGGGAGTGAAAGAATAAATGAGATGTGAGCGTCATGTGTAAAATGTGTAAACACCGATATGTGTAATGTGTAAACCTGTGCCAAGTGTGATACTGCTTCCATAGAGGGCTGTGGAACCGTACCATGGAAAAGTTCCCATGGGAAGGTTCAATGTGTTGTGATCCTAAGGGCATTAGGATGAAATCCTGGAGGTGGACAAGTACCACTGGTTAGGGTGGAGACTTGTTCTCCCGGTCTGCGCAGTCCAAGAGTTGTCACTGTATTGCCTAGGTGACGTCTATGTGTATGTGATGTGATGTGTCCTTCTTATGGTGGTTTGGACTATGTGTCACGGCACTAAAGTGTAAATGTGAAATGTGAAATGTGATTGTGATCATGTGCAATGTGTAAAAGTGAAGTATGTGAATTAGAATTTGTTTGAAAATGTAAAACCAAAATGTGAGGGTTGTGAATTTGTGATCCATGTTGCAGTAATCTGAAATCATGTTAAAACAGCAAACTAAATGTATTTGTAATCATGCCTTACGTGTGCAAATTGCTTAGAATTCATGTTAGAAATGATTCTTAGTGATGTGTAAGTAATCCCATGCTTGTTTGCCTTCATGTTGTAACTTAAATTGATTAAGTAACTCTCATGTGTTGGGATATGCTTCCTAGTCCATGTGAAACCAGCAAGCTTAAAGCATGAAAATGGTTATGTGCATGTGTATGAATGAGTAGTAACCATGTTAGTAATGTGTTCTTTCATGTATGTAAGCTAGTCATGCTAGATTGGTCTCATGTTTTAGTTTAAATTGAAAGTAGAACCTTCATGTGTAGGAATGATTAGAGAGCATGTGGTAGGAGATTTTGATTTAGAAATCTGAAAGCATGAATTATGTGTTCATTAGTAGAATTTCCAAGATAAGGTTGCCAATTTCAATGTCACGCATGCTATATGTTGTGTCTCGTGAATGTGTATGTAAAACCTACTATGATATGTACATGTATGGTATGTGTAGAGTTATTTGCTGAGTCTTTTAGACTCATTACATGCTTCGGCATACAGGTGTAGTAGGTGACACACCTTTGGAAGAGACCGTGGAAAGCGACTCCGAGCGCGGGGAATGACCAGATTGGTGGAGCTTAGTTGTGACATTTTGGCACTTGATGTATGTAATTGAAACATTGTATTAGCACTATCATGGAAAGAAATGTTTAAGTATGGACAATTGTGTATTTGATTTTCAGCAATTTAATTATGTGGACTTTTAGTTCTTTAAATGTTATCGAATGATGTATGTTCAATGTGGATGATAAATGAAATGAAGACAGTGGTTCTTTTACTTCCGCTACTCTGTTCTTATATTCACGTGTATCTCAGCTGAATGTTATTGTTGGGTAAATGTCCCACTGTGGCAACGTTCACTATATCGACGTGGGTTGGTATAGCCGTACCGATATAATGAGGGTCGCTACACTACCTATCCCTCCAAATCACAGCAGGAGGTTCAATTTCAGGCTCAGTAAAAAGTACAATTGTCACTGTTTCAGAAGAACTTCTAGTAGAACTCTTGGATTGCCTGAACTCTGGACACAAGATCAGTGAAGTTGTGTCCATGGAGAAGCAGAAATTGGGAGTTATTGGGAGTTTAGGTTCCATCACTGAGAAAGGGCACCTAGTCAACGAGCTTTCTGCAAAGAAGATAATACTCCACTCAATCAACACCAACTTCATCACTCCCAGAGCAGGTACACACTCCTCTATCACTACCAAAGATGGCAGTTTGTTATTTTGGGCCATTCAGAGACACCCTTCCATCATCTTGGAAAGGATGGCATGTTTCAAGAACCTGCAGGAGTCCATTCCCTATGGGCCCCTGCTAACCCTTGTGTTTAAGAAGTTTTCGGTGGACTTAAGCGATGAAGTGTCCACCTCTGTGAAAGAAAAGATTGGACTTTCCACCTTCAGAAGAAGCCATTATGTCTTAGAAGACAAGTCTCAAAATGTTTGGATTAAGGACTCTATCCCCAAGTGCACTCACGAAGTGTTTCCAGATGAGGCTCAGAGTTCCTCCTCTGTTCCAACACAAGAAGAAGTTAGAGAAGAAGAAGCTCCAGCAGCAGATCAAACAGAGATCCAGGCTCCTATCCCCTCTCTAGAACAAGATATTCCTAAAGAAACTATCAATCAAGTTCTAAGGGACTTAAGAGGCAAAGGAGTGGCTCAAGAGTAAGATATTCCTCACACCACTCCAGTAGAGCCTTCTTTTGAGGAGCACCATCACATATCTCCACCTTATGTTGAGACCCAGCCTAGGTCTCAGGGGGAGACTAGCAAAAATTTAGGTGATGTGATACAGTTGATTATGAAGCAGCAAGAGATGATGACAGCTCTGCAGATGCAAATCCAGTAGATAAATGTCAGATTTGATTATATGTCTGAGGGCATAAGTTCTTCTCAAGTTCTTCCTGCTCAATTTATTGTAGTTAGTGTGCCAACAGGGCACAAGTTCTTCTCAAGTTCCTCATGCTCAATTTGAGCAGCAGCAACAACAACCGTAGCAACAGTCAGAGGATGTGGTTTCACAACCAGAGAAAAGATCAGGATAGCCTTTTGTGGACCCAGGAGTTGTGTCAGAATAGCAGCAGTCAGGCCAAGTAGAGCATATTTCTGAGCAGCAGTCGGAGTAGCAAGAGTAGCCTTTAGATGCAGAAGCTGACCTTCAAGTCAAAACCTTTAAGAGGAGAGTTAGAAGGAAGCTTATGAAATCTGGTCTTCCAGTTTTTCCTTCTCAACCCTTGACTATCTCATCTCCTCCTACTCCTCCTCCTGCTGACCCAACACCTCCACCAGCCATTGTACAACCACCTCCTTCCACCTCTCACCATATCCCTTCTACCTCCACTGATCCTCCTCCTTCCTCCTCTCAAACAGAAATAGAGTCTCCAATAGATACTTCAATTCCTTCGTTTGCCTTGAAGTATAGTTTCAAAACTCACACTGTGGATACTCCCTCTCTTCATACCTTACCTCCACACTTCTTTTCTACCCCTCCTTCATCCTCCTTTTCTTCTACTATTTGCTCAAATCCTTCTATTGGCCAGATAGTACCTAGTATGGTACTACCCTCTAGAATTTTTATCCATTAAAGCTTTTCTTGAACTTCATGGGATGCCAGACTACAAGTTCAAAGATTGGCTCTCTCTTCTACTCAAAACCTCTGAAGTTCTATTGGCTGATGTGAATCTCATCACTCAGAATAGCCATAGTTCTTCCCCTCTAGAGTTTCTCAATCTTTACCCTGCTAAAGCTGAAATCTTCATCTCAGCCAAATCCAGAAACCCTCTTCTCACCATTCACCAGCACATAATCTTAGGTTCTTTGACCTTTTTAGCAACCACCTTAGAGAAGCCCAGACTAGCTACACTAGAATGAAGGTCTTCAATGAAGATAGATTCAAGTTGGGCTTGCCAGACGTCAATAGAGGGCAGTGGCGGATGATCACTCAGGGTCAAAGACCAATTACTCCCTCCATGACCATTGGGTTACCTTCTGGACTATATCCCAGTCTAGTTGGTGCTATTTCATCAAAAATTAGTTTGCTCAGATAGCTTTCAATTGGCACATCGGGATAGCAGCTAGATTCAAGGCTAAGTATAACATCAAGCTATCCTTCCATAGATTTGCCATGATGCAAGCTCTTACGAATTCTCCGCACATAAAGGACTTTCAGCACTGCATTGCAAGTCTGAGAGATTGAATGAAGATGAATGGGCAACTACTTATCCAGCAGATAATAAAGAGTATTAGAGACTCAAGTTATCTCCCTGTGTCTATCTCCTGAAGCCTTATGACATTCTTTGGAAATCTGTGTTTCAAAAATGGACATAGAGATATGTTATCTATTACCAAGCCAAGGAAGCAGTCCACTCCCAGGGTCTTCACTGGAATCTTACTGTGCATGACTTTCTGCACCATGCCGCCAAGAAGAAATTTGTTTCCCTTAAGTATACTCTGTCTGTTGACAACTACCAGAGAAGACTCAACTGGTTTCATTGCAGGCATGTCAAATCTTATAGGAAAATCCCTTCCATAGGACCTTCCTACAACATAGATAGAGAGAAATTCTCCTCTTTCTTCCCTGACAATGAGCGTAAGACATGGGACATTATTCAACCATTCTTTGCTCAAGTCACCTCCTCCATCTATCTTCCGAGTTCATCTTTTTCCCATTAATGTAGTCTTGTCTTTCCAAATATTAATATAGATTTGTTTCTTCATATCTATGTGTATCTCTCTCTCCCTCCTTGTCTCTTATCCTTTATATTAATGCCAGAAAGGGGAGAAAGAAAGAAAGAGAGGAAGAAACAAATGTTTTACAAAATCAAATGTGTTTCCTTTTTTATTTACTAAATTTAAAAGTTTTTGCCATTAACAAAAAGGGGGAGAATTGTTGAGCAACTATCCCTATCTATTTTGCTAATATAATTGCTAAACATTTTATTTTTGCTATGACAAAATCTTTCAATATCTTCGCCTTTACCATTTATGAAAGTCATAAGGCAATAGGCTCTTATTTAAACAAACATATTTCTGCCTAAGTTTATGCTTACACAGAACCCAAGTATCAACACAACGAAATTCTCGAAGTCCATAGTGAACACTGTATATCATACTAACTCCGACTCCTGACTCCGACTCTTGAAAAGTCGAAGTAATGCTTTGATTGATGAACAACTGGTAGCACTCCAACTCCTGAAAAGTTGAAGTCGGACCTACTCCAACTTCTGATAAGTCGAAGTCTGTATCGATTGGTTATCTATTGAGCCTTACTCTGACTCCTTGAAGGTCGAAGTTTGACTTGCTCTGACTTCATATAAGTCGAAGTCTGCTATCTATTAGTTGGCACTCTGACTTCCTAGAAGTCGAATTTTGCTTGATCTTTACTCCGACTTCCCACGAAGTCGAAGTCATTGTTTCCTTATTTCGACATCAATGAAGTCGAAGTAGTTGTATTCCTTCTAAAGTCAAAGTTCATTATTTGTTATAGTTGTATTGCTATTTCTTACTCCGACTTCCTAAAAGTCAAAGTTTCTCATATCACTTCTGTATATCTGTACTTAGATGATATTTTATGTCTCTATCAGAGAGCACAACTTAATGAACATCGTTACATGATTTTTACATTGAAATATATTTTACATAAAGATAGTTTCCTTAAAATCATCTTCCTTCAATTAATATAAAATTCAATTATCTTTTTGGCAAGAAAATATTTTATATTCATCTGTGAAATATCCTTTTTGGGATCTGTAATGTATGAGATATATTTGTTATCTCTTCCATTGACAGGAAGATAAGCTAATCTCTAGTCGAAGGATGGTCAAGAATTAAATGCTTGATAAGTATAAGCTGTATAGGCTATCTGTCAGAACCTACCTACCACTGTTAGAAATCCCATGACTTTCAAAACGAGATCGTGTGCAAATGTCTATTCATTCTTAAATGTTCTGAACTTCTTCATACTTTATATGTTTATATGTATCTCACCTACCTCCGAAAGTATGGAGATTTCTTTCTGTCCTGTCCTTTCAGGCTTACAAAATATTTATGAAACATGCTTAACCTCTAGTCTTGTGCATGGACCCTCTCAAATCGTTAATGAAGATGTCTCTCAAGCATGAATCTACAAAATATAGCCTAAATATGTTGGGACTCATGGAGCTAAAGATTTGATGGACTAAGAAGATCAAAGTCTCCTCTCAACGGACATCCTTCAACGGCTAGCTTCCAACGACCAAAATTCAAACGGGCAAATTTGAAGCTCATATATATGAAGCCGAAGCTTGAAGTCTCAGCAAGAAGATACAGAGAAGCGACATAGATATACACATACAGAGAAGACATAGAAGCTCACACTTCACTCCCATCTGAAAGCTAGAAGAGCCACTAAGAGAGAAAGAGAGCCACTCCTCAGTCTTAGACTTCATGCTCTCCATTGGCAATTAGAAGTCTTCTTCGCTTGGTGGATTATTGCATTTTAGATTCTCTTCAGTCCACCTCTTTGTTTCAGAAAGAGCTTGAGCTCCACTTTCATTTGTTTCTCTTTCTGAATCCTTGTGTTTGCTCATTGTTGTTGAGTAGACATACAAGTTTTCATACTTCTGTGTAAGATAACCCGCAGGGGGTTTATACCCTACAGTGCCCCTCTTGTGAAGGGAAGACCTACTGGTGTAGGTAGTCATTGTACCCCTTGGTTAAGGGAAGACTTTCTTGGAAGCAAGTGGGTTTGTAATACCTCTCAGATTTGAGAGAAGGCCAAGCATTCTTGGCAGTTAGTGAAATCCCAAGTGGTTTCTTGGGGACTGGACGTAGGACTTCCATGTGGGAAGGGTTGAACCAGGATAAAATCTCTAGTCTTTGTGTGATTATCTCCACCAAGTTTACAGTTGTTTCACATACTCCACACTAAGTACTAACAATGTTATTTATTGTTGTTTATGTTTTAGATAATATTTTTAAAGTGCAAGAAGTCCTACTCACTCCCCCCCCCCTCTAGGACAACTATAGTGCCATCTCGATCCAACATTTTGAACAAGGATTTTGAGATTGAAATAAATTGTTCCCCTTAATACAAGAGTGATTTTCAAGAATTAGACAAATTTTGATTAGCAAATATTGTCATTTTAGACATGAAAGATCAGCATGAAGAGTTTTTAATTAGGAAGACATCAACAAAATTATGTGGGCAGAAATGTATCAAGGTACGCTATGAGATTTGTATATAAGGGATAATATGATTGTACCTTTCATAATGTGCAACAAGGGTTAAAAATGAAGATGATTTTTGATTGAGTTCTTATGTCAATTCTTTATCATCTAAATAACTTCAGAATTTTATTTACAAATGTGACATAATTTTTTGTGTCCTAAATTGAGTTGTCAAGAGTGTATGTCAACATAAAATCAAAGTTTTGATCTTGACACAATGTAGAATAACACTTTAACACTCTTGAACAACATGATTTCTATTTTAAGTTAGCTACACTCTGTATACCTTTTTTTTGTTTCATTTTATTCACTTGAGTTATTTTAGGAAACTAACAAAGAAGATTTAATCAATGTGTTTCTATACAAGCACACACACTTACCCAGTACAAGAGTGCTTGACTACTAGACATATTAATCATTTGTTTGCTTCCTTTTGAATAGAGATAACTTAGCAACACATTTTGACTCAAGCTCCAACCCTTTCCTAGGTGAAAGAACCTAGTTACTCAGTGTACTAATCATTGCTATGCAATTCCTTGAATTGTTCTTTTCCTAAATTCCTTCTTTCAATTTTTTTAATGTTTTTCTCTTAGTGACATGTAGCTTTTTACCTTAATAGATCATGGTCTTGAGTTGTTAAGATTTTATTCTTAGCATGTGTTAAAAACAAAACTCAAATTTTTATTATGATATAGCACTCAAGACTACTCATGTGTCTAATTGAAGTGTTTTGCAACAAAATTCCAAAATAAACTTTGAAGATAAAATAGACACATGACTCTAGATCTTATTCTTATCTTCATGTTTAATTCAAGAGCACAAATATTCAAGATATTTGAAATTTTATTTCTCATATAAAAATATCAAAGGAACCTTGAATGGATTTATTTGAAACATGAAGAGATCAAGCTGTTGATGATAAGAGTCAAAAAATTAGACATGACTTAAATGAGAGGGAAGCACACTTCCCTAACTCCCCAAAAACAAATCTCTCAAAAAATATACAAAGATGAGATAGGAAGGTAACAGTGGGTGTCGACAACCCATGATCATGTGTCAATATATATTGAGAAGAGGAATGATTTCATTCAATTTATGAATTGAACTTGCACTTTGAGCCTTATATGAATGCAGTGATTCTTGATACTTAGTGGAGTATTTTACTCACGTATAGTGATAGTTTCTAGACAAGCTTGACTTGTCGTTCCACATTTCACCATTTTATATACCAAATAGTTAATGCCAAATGAGGTGCATTAAGTATGAACAAGATGATCAATCTCCCCCTCAGAAGGAAAATCAATGAAAGAATCATGTTATTTCAGGCATCAAATATTTCAAATAAATTTTATTTCATGCAATTCAACCATCATCAAAACACCACAACACACTATGAATTTCAATTGATAGAAACTCAAATCATGATTCAGGAATTTGTTTTCAAGATGAATGAGAGATATATGTTAATTAAGTGGTTAACGTGATAAAGTGATTAATGTGTCGATTATGACACTGCTACCATAGAAGGTTATGAGCCGTACTATAGTAAAGTCCCAATGGGAATGCTCAATGTGTATGTGATATCCTGTGGGTATCAATATGAAATCCTAGAGGTGGACAAGTACCACTGGTTAGGGTGGAGAGTGCTTCTCCTAGTTCTGCGTAGTTTACCAAGATTCGTCACTATTTTGCCTAAGTGACAGGTATATGCTATGTGTGTGATAGTGTCCTTTATAGTGGTTGGGCTAGTGTCACAACAATATGTGAAACAATGTGAAATTAAGTGTGAATGTGCAATGTGACCATGTGAAAGATATGTGCAATGTGATCCAATGTGAAAGAATGTGAGAATATGTAAATGTGTTATGTTTATGTTAAAATAGAAAGTTGAGAGTAAGTATTTGTGATTCATGAATGAGTAGAATGCTTATAAGTATCATGATAGTCGATTTATGCCATGTTAGCATCATGTGTAGGTAAGTTGTATGTTTTAACGTGTGAAATCATGTTATAAATGTGTAGATCATGTTGGAATACCATGTGCCATTAGTAATCCATGTGTAGTTGAGTGACTCTAAGCATGTTTACATAATACTTGTTTAATTGCCATGTGAACCATGTACTAGTTTACTTAATGTGTTATGCTTTTGTAGAATGGATGTGGTAAGTGTATGGATGTGACCAATAAGTTGCTTTCTCAGTCTATTGTATAGACTCATTCTTTATAAATCATATAGGTGAGACAGAAGCTTTAGAGATAGAGCAGGAGGTGAAGAGTGACTCTGAGTGTGAGGAGTAGCTTACGACATAGAGAGCTATTTCTATAGCTTTGTTCTTTTCCTTTTTACTTAGTACGTGCAACATTTGGACTTGGTTATTTGGGGACTTTGATATATTACTTTGCTACTATATAGACTATGGGATGTGTGTATTGTGATGAAATAAGATTTACTTTTCTTACTCTGTACTTTCCTTGTTATTTGTGTACATATCTACTATAATGACACAATCTTTCCGGATCAGTGTTTAATTGTTTTGGTGTGATGCTCTTGACCAAGAGGTGGTCATTGGGCCTTGATCGTGATTTTCATGCGTGTGTGGGTGTTGTGGGTAGGAGGTTCTAGCCCAAACAGCCCACTGGTTCACTGGTTGTGAACGCAACGGAGTAAGTCGTCGGGATTTAAAACGCGATGGTCTCCCTAGTCGCGATTTACTGAACCGCCTTTGTGACGCGTGGCATTTTGGTTCTGATTGCCGACGGCTAAGGTGGTCGCATTTAACTTCTAAACGTGACGTCTGCCTACGTCGCGATTTCGACTGTGCATATGTTGCCCTGTTTCGGCCAAACAGAGCAGAGGAGCTCTGTCCGGCGAATGAGGGAGTTGTTGTGGGGGATTTTCCGACGATCCGGCTTCATGGTGGCTCATGCGACGTGGGTTTCACGCGAGGATGGTGTCCGGAGTGTGGACACAGTGGCGATGTAGCACCCCAAAAAATTTCTTAAATAAAAATTTAAATAAATGGAAATAAATGATTTCCATAATATCAAAGTATTTAAACATACGTACCACTATCGTACATGCAAGAACACATCGGAAAATTCTGTGAAAGTTATAAATCAACCCAAAATATTATTCCTAAATGTTCCATGAAGAAATTCATGCAACAAAAAATTCGATTGGCCAAGTGTACGTCACACAGTGACCAATTATCCAAATTAGGAAACAAGGTCGGAAAACCGTAACACAGAAATATAACCCGATCATAAATTAAACAAACATGTTGACGAGACTTCTAACATTATATATTGATGACCCATTATGGAAATTGGGCCAACGGATCTCATTTGGCCAAAGAATAAAATGAAGCAAGAAAATACATAGAAATTCGCAAACACTAATTGAGCTGAAAATGGAAGGAGGTAATTAGGGTAAAATTGGATGCAATTAGAATCTCTCGGCAACCCAAATTCGTGCCTAGCCATCCTTGGGGGTTTCCTAATGGCCAAGACACTCTAATGGGGTGAGAGATTTTCAAAACATGGAAGGGGATATGCTAAAACCGCAACCTTTCCTCTCTTGTTGCAATGGGACTTCTAAATGCCCTAGATGCATAAATACTATCCACAAAACCCTAGGGGACAAGTTAACCATCTTGCTGGGGTTGTGTGGAGGAGTTATTGGTGGTTGGGGAGCAGGAGATCGACCACACCAACCTCTTCTTCTTCCCCGTTGTGTCTACGTCGACCTGTGCAGACAATCTTCTTAGAGTCGACCAAAGGTAGGCCAAAACCAAACCACACCGTGCAAGACTTATGCCCCTAGAAATAGGGTCAAGTCTAGTTCCTAATCACATTGGAATGCCCAACTTTCATGCAGTATACCAGGTGTATTAGGCGTTCTCTAACAAGTGGTCTGAACAAGGGTTTTTTTTGGAGAATGAGACTTCTTCATCCAGAAGGTAGGTGATCTCGGGCCAAATATTAATAACTCATATACCAATGTGTAGAGCATCAAGTCTACTTTCATGTCCAAGTGGTTTCATCGAGTTTCATGGAGTACATCTGGAGTTATAAGTGTTTTTCCAAAGTCGCGCATGTTAGGGACTTTTGTGTTCATGTCAATTTCTCATGCATCCCGAGGGCATTTTAAATAATTCCAAAACCATAGTTCTCTCCTATTCCATGTTCCTAACAAATTTCATGTGGACACTTTATCCCAAGAGCCCTAGAATAGAAGTTATAAGCGTTGCATGGATCGAGCACCTATTTTCTGCATTTTTCAGCATTTTCGGGTTGAAGGTTGAATCGCGTCTTGACCAGATGACGTGATTCATAGGGCTGGTATTGCGTCGGCTTCTGCCGCCGTGATTACCCTAATCGCATCTGCCCATGGCAACGTGATTTGGGCACGTATCGTGCCTCAAACTATGGGCCGTTGACCTGTCAGAAGACCTCTGAAACGCGACAGGTAAGACCGCCGCGATTCAGCGTTTTTCCCGCCCAAGATTTTCGAAAATTTTTATATTGCTATTTTAAAGGAATTTCATGAACGCGTCGGGATACCCCGATGCGATTCAATGTTAAATGTGACCACATAGGTGGACGCGGTTTAGCCTCTTCACAGTAAGTCATGTATCGACTGTACCATCATTAGGAAATGCGTCCACTGTGTGAGATGCATATTTCAAGGCCTACCCGAGACCAATTGTTACAGTGTTTAATGTAGTCTTGCATGATACATTATTAAGTGTTGAGTGTAGAAAGATATCTAGAGGGGGGGTGAATAGAGAATCTTCAATATTTTATATCTATTTTAAAAATTGAAACTAGTGAGATGAAGACTCAACAGAGGACAACTAATTCTCTATGCAAACAGAGTGCAAACCACACACAAGAGAGAGGAATTTTTTAGGTGGTTCGGCTCCAACTAGGAGACCTACGTCCACCCCTCACAAAGCCAGTGAGGTACCACTACGAGAACAATTGATAGTTCCTCGTACATCTGCTAATACACAGCTTCTTCACATCTGTTGGCTTACAGCTTGTTCAAATCGCTGATTACACAGCATCAAACTAGATGATCCAATCACAACGCGTGAAGGATCAACTCAATCCACTTCACAAAGAGGTAGATTACACACCCTTTTAGTATTCAGAAGAAATTAAAAAGAGTTGAGTAAAGAGTTGCCAGAATGTGGTTAGAGATCATCAAACTCTCTACTCAAGAGCTCGATTCAGATTGCAACAATTCTTCGCTCCAAATTTGAACTCTCTTCAGGCGAATTCCCCTTGTAATTATAGCATACAGATTTCACACTCCAACGTTGAAGAAGCTTTCCGATCCCCGGTTCCTGAGGCTCATCAGTAACTCCTTGAATCCATCAGATTGGCTCGATTCAGTAGCACATGCTTTTGATCTTGGCTCCAAGCTGAAATCACCCTTTTTGTTTTGCTGAACCCAGAACTCTGCTCCCTTCTCTTTTCGCCACGCACGCAGGCAACTACCTCGTGAACATGAATACTTCACCCTTTTTATCTGATTGCGCAGGATATTCTGCGGTGGGCCCCTTAATAGATTCCCTTGCTTTTTAGAAGATCTTTTTTGCCGCCAAGAAAATGGTATCTTCTAGAAGAGAGGGACGAGTGCCAAAAGCCCAAACCGAAGTGCCTAGGATCACATGCCCATCACTTATATGCTGGTGGCTGCTTTGACGAAAAGTCCTTAGTGTAGTAGTGTTGACACTCCAAAGATATAGCGTCGACACTTAAATGCTTGAAAATATTGCAAGAGTCACCAAACATACTACCGTAGTGTTAACCTCATGTAGATTGAGTGTCGACCTCATATCCACTTCACTTTATAGAACTCTTTAATTCCTGAATAGTGTTGACCTCATCTACAGTTGGTGTCGACCTCATCTGCTTGCTCCTTTTCAATACAACACAGAGAAATCCACTAGAGTCGGTTTGCTCTCAGAGTTGTGTTGATCTGTCTTGATCACATCTTCTCAATGCAACACAAAGGGGACTACTAGTGTCAACCTATGTTCCAGATAGTGTCGACCTTATCTGACTGTATCAAACTCTTACTTGATGCAACTGAGTTGTACCTGTGAAACAAATGTCATGTGTCAAATATCTATAGCATTTTACTTAGATTATGACATTATCAAAACCAGGGACACAACAATCTCCCCCTTTTTGATGATGGTAACAATCGATCATAGAGGTTTGAGCTTCTAGAGTGAAAAGGCATTTGTTTCTTCCACACTGATTCACAAGTAAACGATGTAAATGACACAATAGTTACACAACTTCATTTGCAAGAGACAATGTTTGATGATTCCATTTCATTAAACTGTGATTCTTACATGAAAAAGCATCCAATAGTTAGACCCATCAGTTATAACACACCAAAAACACCAAAAACACCCAACAAACAGCAAGCAACATCCAACAAACATCCAACAAGCATCAAACATCTATGTAACTTTCTCCCCCTTTGACATAATCAAAAAGTGGATATCATGGAGGAGGTGGCTGCTTTGGAAACAACTTGTCTTCAACCCGAGTCAAGCGAAAGTGCAAATCCTCATAATTCTCTTGGAGATAAATCTGGACAGCATTGAATCTAGTATTCAAAAATCTTGCAACTGTTCAAACTGATGTGCAACAACTACTGGAACATTGTCAACACCATGTGGCATGGTAGGTGCAATAGCTGAAGATGTAGCTTGACTGCTATCAGCAGACTCATTAATATCATGTAACCTCCAAACTTTGTTAAATTCATGTCTAATCAATTGAACTTCCTTAGAGATGTCTTCATTATAATTTCGCAGAACATTCATCCTTTCAAGAATAACTTGGACAGACTGAACTAAGCCAGGAATTACATTGAACTTTTCAGCTCCTTGCTGAAGATCCAAAACAATGGATTCAACTATTTCAAAGATTTTTGCCTGAGTGTAAGCAACTGAATTGAATACATATCCGATGGTAGAAATGAGTTCATCAGATCTGACTTTTGTGAACTTGTGTTTTGCTCTTGCCTGTCAACATTTGCTAAGAATAACTGCTCAATCCTTTCCAACAGACTATCAAACTGTAAAGCTTGTTGCTCCAATTTGGTATTCAAGACATCAAGAGAACTATGGACAGAAGCAAATTTCTCTTCCAGAAAAGTTAGGAGATTCGATGGAATTTGAGCTGCTGCAGAGGATGATGAAGGAAAGTCATGCACTAATGGACCATGTTCAGTATGAGGAAAAGAGGAGGAGAAAAATGTGGAGGATCTGATCTGAGGCAGTTATCTGTAGAGATGTGAGTAGGAGAAGGATTTGTAAGTTGTCTTCCAGTTCAGTAACCTCAGGACCTCTATCCTTCTGTAAATTTTACTCTTCTTTACGTTGCTGAAATTGTTCCATTCCCACATTCTCATGAACATTTTCTTGTGCCCCCAAACTAAGTTTCATGAACTTAGCAATATGTTCTATGTCATAGGTATGGAATCTTGCTATCTTTTGAACTTTTTTCCCTGCTACAGGAACACCCAACAGTTAAAGCATAGAAGACAAGTGAGCAGCATATGGTAAACTTCTTCTTAATTTGTGCTTGGTTACTTCATGTAGTAGTTGACACACAATAGTTGCAAGATTAACTTTTTCTCTCTTAATCAGACAGAACATGAGAAATCTTTGAAGACTGGTGACTCTTTGCCTACCTCCTCCTTCAGGAGTCAAAATGGTAGTGCACCAATGATGCAGTAAACGATTTGCTGGTGGGAATCTATTTGCATTCAGATGGGACACCATTGCTTGTTTTATATCCAGAACATTGTGTGGCAATCCAGTTAAGACTGAGAAGGCCTCATGTGCACAGAACTAGAACTCTTGAGGGTTATGACCCTCGTTTGGAATCCTCAGCAATTGACTCACTACAGCATTTGTGAGTACTATGGGTACACCTCTGACACTGGACTCAAGTGTGTACTTTTTACTGATCAGATTTTTGAAAAACTCTTGAATCAAAATGGGATAGTGTACTCTATACATACTGACAAACTCTGTCCAGCCCTGAAACTCTATCATATCAAGAAGTTCTGGCAAAATACTAGTCATACCTTCATCATTAACATTAATGATTCTGTGATGCAGAATTGGTTTATTTCCAGTAATCATCCTTTTTGCATTCGAAGGTTGTGTTTCAG
This sequence comes from Colocasia esculenta, assembly GCA_014218235.1. Lineage (NCBI taxonomy): Eukaryota > Viridiplantae > Streptophyta > Magnoliopsida > Alismatales > Araceae > Colocasia > Colocasia esculenta. The sequence goes on along the minus strand of CM024756.1, from coordinate 95,933,923 downwards.
ACTCTTCATCATCAGACTCGTCATTACCAGGTACTGATCCTTCTTCTTCTTGTTTCTAGATCTGTGTTGCTTCTTCATCATTAGCTTCCTTTGTAGCATCCTCATTTGCTTCCTCTTCATCATGCTCGAAACTTGCATTCTCTTCCTCGACCAATAGCTGCTCGTAGTTTTCTTCTTCAGATGGCTCAACTTCACTGACACTAACCTTTTACGATCGAGATGTCATCTGCTCTTGCATACTCTGCTTGCCAGATTCATTTTCGGAACCCTTGGAGTTAGGGCTTTTGTCAGACGACATTGGAAAATTTTGCATACTGCCAACATTCTCATCAGAGCTGCTCAACTCAACAAATTCCAACTTTTTCTTACCCTTAGAAAAGGTCTTTTCCTTTGCAGTTCAGGGATGGGAGAATTTGTGACTTGAATAAGATGGAGCAGCAGACTTCTTTTCTCATATCTCAATCCCCTTCGCAGCCTTGGAATGTCGTTCAGGAACAAAAGACTCATCTTGCTTCCTTTTACCTCCGTAGTGAGACTGCTGCTTAGTAGCCATGAGGGTATGAACAAGGTATCATGAAGGAAGAAGAAAGGGGATGCAGTTTTAGAAGAAAAAGTTTTTCTGGAGAAGAGTTGAGAAGGACGAAGATGAGGATTTCAAAACATCTTTTAACAATAGAGACGTCCGAAGAGACGTGACTCAAACACATCGACCTTCCCTGGGAGTACAGTGAACCTGTGGAACAGTGAAGGCATATTGTGAACCAATGCCACAAGATAGAGTAGTGTCGACTCTAAGGTTAAGAGTGTCGACACTATGAGATTACGATTAAGGTCAGACTTCATCAAATTTGAACAGGTGTCATATCACTATGATCCACTAAATTCCTAGTATATCCTAGAAGAGTTAACAACATTTAAGCACTTTTCACACCTTCTCTCGTTATTATAAAGAGTCATGGTTTGAAAATTATGAATTTTAAATTAACCATTTTAAAAAAAATTGAAGCATTCATGAGAGTAAATAATAGATAAGAAGATAATTCTTCAGATAAGAAATTTGCATCAGTATTAACCCACTTACTCATTACATGTAACAATGTGACATTGGAAAGATTTCAAAGCATGCTAAAACAGATTGAATTAAAAAATCTAGCTTGAATATTCAGAAAATTGAATATCTTCATCATCAGTCCAACATTTTTTTTTATTTAACATCAATGAACAATCTGATTTCCCTTTCTCTTTCATGCAAGAGCCCATGTTTTTTACACACCAGAGCTCCTGATTACTTTATGTAGGGAATCATTTTGTTTTAGGGAAGATTAGCATCTTTTCATGTGAGGATACATGTCTATCAAACACCAAAATCCCCAATTACTCAGAATGCACCAGAGAAATTATAACAGCCCTGAACAGAATTAACTAGCTCATCATGACATACAATACTTCTACTGATTTTACCAAAGATTTGCAGTTTCTTAAAGCATAGTCAGTGTTCTGCCATTTGACAAATTTTGATATCAGAAAGATGAGATATTTTCTGGATCAAGTAGATTTTTCAAGACAAAAAATTTCAGATACTTTGAAAGTCTGACCAAGGAAACCAAGATTACATGAACTCTTTCCAAAAATTAATAGAAATGTAATTCTCACCTAAGGAATCCCTTTCTGCACTGTTATTCAACTGATTTGAATTCTTCAGAGAATTTTAAAGATTAATCAAGAAATTTATAACTTTAAAACCATAACCTCTTAAATTTTGAGATAAAGGAGCACCAAAATGTATAAATGTATTTAACTCCCCTGAGATAATGCCCAGAAATTCTGCTTTTCATAGTGAAATTACTCCCCTCAGGAAATGATTTCTTGAACCAAGGAAAATAGTAAACCGAAAAGGAACTCCCCCTTAACAAGTGCATAAGACATGTACTCATGCATAGTGAAAGATTCAAGACAAGCTTAACTTGTCCTTCTTCAAGTCACCATTTCATATACCAGAAGGTCTAATACAATGTGGGGCATGAAATTATTTCCGGAAAGAAGGTGAGATTTATGTACAGCAAGCTAAATAATGATGAATAGACTGAGAAACATGGTAGCTTATTGAATGAAGAGAAGGATAGTGTCGACACATTTGCTAATAGTGTTGACCTATGAAAGAGCAAACAACACCGAGTGGCTGAAAACTTCCTTCTTTACAGATTGCATGATGACTGAGAGCATCTCAAACACTTCAACTGTCCAGCTTGATCACTGAACATGACTTTTCCACAATCTTCTATGTCATTGACTTGACAGAGATTTTATCCAGAAGCAATCAATCATGAATCCATCAAACAAAGACCAATTTCTCTTCTTAAGTAGGAGAATCTTTCATTGCACAATGGTTTAGTAAAGATATCAGCAATTTGTTCTGAAGTTTAAACAAAGTGCAGTTCAAAAGAATTTTTGCCTACTTCATCTCTCAAGAAATGATGCCTAATTTCTATATGTTTGGTCCTAGAATGCTGGATTGGATTTTTTGCCAAGCAAATTGCACTAGTATTATGACACAAGATTGGGACACACCCAAGATCTACTTGGTAGTCTTGGAGTTGATGTTTAATCCACAACACTTGAGTGCCACAACTTCCTGCCGCAACATACTCTGCTTCTGCAGTAGAGAGAGCAACTGAGTGTTGTTTCTTAGAAGCCCAAGAAACTAAACATTCTCCCAAAAATTGGCAATAGCCACTAGTACTCTTTCTATCTAGCTTACAACCAGCAAAATCTGAATCAGAATAGGATATCAAGTTAAATTCACTAAATGCAAGATACCACAATCCCAAACCATGAGTTCCTGCAAGATATCTGAAAATTATTTTTGCCGCACTCATGTGGGATTCTTTAGGATAAGCCTGAAATCTAGCACACATGCACACTGAAAATTGAATGTCTGATCTAGATGCAGTTAGATAAAGTAAGGAGCCAATCATACCTCTGTAAACTTTTGAATCTACAAGATTACCTTTCAAATCGACATATAAACTCACAGTGGTGCTCATTGGGGTTGCCATTGCTTTAGTATTTTCCATCTTGTATTTTTTCAGCAGATCTTGAATGTATTTGGATTGGTTTTTAAAGATTCCTTCCTTTGATTGAACAACCTATAGTCCAAGAAAAAATTTAAGTTCTCCCATTAAACTCATTTCAAATTCATTGGTCATCAATTCTGAAAATTCCTTACATAAGGTGGACTTTGTTGATCCAAAAATGATGTCATCGACATAAATTTGGACCACCAAGATATCCTTTTCTTGAATTTCTGTAAAGACAGTTTGATCAACTTTACCTCTTGAATACCCTTTATCTATAAGGAATGAGCTCAACCGATCATACCATGCTCAGGGAGCTTGTTTCAGTCCATATAAGGCTTTGTCCAACTTAAGCACATGATCAGGAAGTTTAGTGCATTCAAAACCAGGAGGTTGTTCAACATAAACTTCCTCCTTAATCAAACCATTCAGAAAGGCACTCTTCACATCCATTTGTTGCAATTTTATACCATGAGCACAAGCAAAGGCAAGCAAAATTCGAATTGCTTCAAGCCTAGCTTCTGGAGCAAAAGACTCTTCAAAATCTATTCCAAATTCCTGATTATAGCCTTTTGCAACTAGCCTAGCTTTATTCCTGATTACCTTCCCATCTTCACTGATTTTGTTTCTAAAAACCCATTTGGCTCCAATGACTCCTTGAGAGGAAGGTCTTGGAACTAAATGCCATACTTCATTTCACTCAAATTGATTTAATTCTTCATGCATTGTATTTATCCAGAAAGAATCTTTTAGAGCATCTTCTATGTTCTTAGGTTCAATTTGAGACACTAGAGTCATTTGATCAAGTTCAAAAATTGCTTTAAAATGAGATCTTGTCCTAGGAGGGTCAAGTAAGTTACCAATAATGCTCCCCTGAGGATGATCTCTCAACATCCTTATGTTCAACTGATTTCTTTCTTTATCTGCAAATTTTGACTCCTGTATGTCACATCTTCCTAGATTTTTCTTTGCTGTTGATTCCTATTCATCCATGTCTTTAGCTTCTTCTCCCTCAAGGAATTCTCCATCTTCTTCTTCCCTGTCCATGTTAACACCATGTTCATCAAATGTGATATGTGGGGTTTCCTCAACAATTTGATCTTTCAGATTAAAGACTCTATAAGGCCTTGAATGATCAGAATAGCCAAGGAATATTCCTAAATCACTTTTGGGCTCAAATTTGTCCAAATCATATTTATTGTTAACTAAAATAAAACACTTGGTTCCAAACACTTTAAAATGTGCAATTGAGGGTTTCTTACCTTTTAACAGTTCATAAGGAGTCTTTTTGCAAAAAGGCCTTACCATTGCATGGTTTATAATATAACAATAAGTATTCACTGCTTCAGCCCAGAACTTTCTTGGCAGACCACTCTCAATCAACATCGTCCTTGCCATTTCCACAAGAGTTCTGTTTCTTCTTTCTACAACTTCATTTTGTTCAGGAGTTCTTGATGATGAGAACTTGTGAAAGACTCCTTCCTTCCAGCAGAAAGTCTCAAAGTCAGTGTTCTCAAACTCACCACCATGATCAAACATGATTGATATAATTTTGAACTTCCCTTTCTATGTAATTTTCATGTAAAACTCATGAAATTTTGTGAATGCATCATTTTTGTGAGCAAGAAAGAAAACCCAAGTGAATCTAGAGAAGTCATCAACAAGAACATATCCAAACTTTTTTCCATTTAGACTATTTGTTCTTATGGGTCCAAACAAATCCATGTGGATAAGCTCAAAAGGTTTAGAAGACTGACTCTCAGATCTACTTTTCAAGGATTTTATGATTTTCTTACCATGAGAGCATGCTTCACAGAGTTTCAGATTTTGTTTGAAAGAAATTTTAGGTAAGCCTTTAACCATGTTAAATTATACCAACTTATGTAACATGTTGTAGCTAGCATGACCTAGTCTACGATGCCACAAGCAAACTAAATCATTTTTATTTGCAGTTAAGCATAGGTTGGTGTTTTCAGGTTCATCAAGATCAACCATGTACACATTATTTATTCTTCTTCCAGTGAATTTTACAAGATCAGAAATGGGTTCAAAAATAGTACAACCAAGAGAGTCAAAAATTACCTTGTGACCCTTGTCACACAATTGACTTATACTCAGAAGATTGTACTCCAAACCTTCCACCAGAAGAACACCATCAATCGAGTTTGAAAGGTTTTTACCTACCTTACCTGACCCAACAATCTTACCTTTATTGCTTCCTCCAAACGTCACATGCCTAACCTTCTTTTCAGATAAAAGATAGATTTTATCCTTGTCTCCCGTCATGTGTCTTGAACAGCCACTGTCTAGAAACCACATATTGTTTTTTACTGTAAGACACACATGCACACACAATCAATGAAAATTCTTTGGAACCCAAGTGCATTTGGGTCCTTCCAAAACTTCCTGATCCAAAACACAAGATAGCAAACTCTTTGGAATCCAAACTTATTTCTTTACTGTGGAATTATTTCTGTTCTTGAAAATCTGTTGATTTTGGTTTTTTCTGTTGTTTTCATAGTGTTTTTGAGCACTTGCATTCATGAATTTTCCACCAAAATTTTTGTGAGCATTTCTAAAGTGAGGCCAGAAACTAGTTTGATTCCTTAGCACTCTGGAATTTCTCGTTCTAACCAACCTACTGAAATCACACACTTGTGTCGACGCTATGTAAGGATAGTGTCGACCAACATTGTTCCATTTTGTTTTGGTTAAAGCATTCACACAGTTAGGTCTTGACCTACTATGTGCTTACTTGGTGTTTGACCAAACTTGTGATGACGTTGGCCTGTCATAGACCAAACTTGTGTCGACCTATCATTGACATAGTGTCGACCTTCCCAGAAAGAGGATCTCAAGTTTTTGTTCCTTTGAGACACTTGTTTATGTTCAGCATTTGTTTTCTCTCTTCTATTTGATTTTTTATTGAAAATAATTTTTGTTGTCCCGCCTTTCCTTGTTTCTTTCTCATTTTTCTTGTTTCTTTGCCCTGTTGAGGTAGAAGCTTCTGAGGTTTTTGAAGAAATGAATGTTATGGTTTTCAGTCCTACCTCTTTCTTATTTGTGGGATTAAATCCTAACCCCTCTTTATTGAAATTTACTCTTGTGCCTAGAAGGGCCTCCAGATTATTCTTGCCGCTGACAAATTTTTCAAGGACTTCCTGCCTTCTGATTATTTCTTTTTGCAAGACTTCAAGTTCTTTTTTCAGTTTATTATTGACACTGTTTAAGACAAAATATTTTTCAGAGACAAGAGATATTTCATCAAGACTTTCAATATTTTGACTTTTCAATTCATTTATGACTTCTTTTAGTGCATTTATCCCTTGTGAGAATTCTTTTTCTTTTCTTCTGTTAAAGTATTCTGAGGAGAATGTTTCAATTTCTTCTTGAGCATTTTATTTTTCTTCTTAAGTTCATCATACTGGTCCATTAGTTCAAAATAAACATGCTCCCAATCATCCAAAGTGAATCTGTAAAGGGAGAGCTTACCTCTTCTTCTTCCTCCTCTTTTTCTGTAGCCATCAGACATAGTTTTGAATGAGTGTCCTCAGCATCTGAACGTTCTTCTTCCTCACTCCAAGTTCCAACCATAGCCTTTTGTTTATTTCTATTCCACCTGGGCTGAATTTTCTTCTGAACCTCAGGACATTTAGACTTGACATGTCCTAGTTTCTTGCAGTTATAACAAACAATTCTATCAGTCTTCTTATTCGCATTCACTTTGGGTTTTGACAGATTGTTTGTATATGGTTTCTTTTTCAGAAAACCCTTACCTTCGTTTCTCAAAAATTTTCTGAACTTTTTAGTTATCAACGCGAACTCACCTGAATCATCTTCAGAGCTAGAAGACTCACTTTCTTCAGTAGCCTCTTTTGTGCTGGGACTTGCTTTAAGAGCAAGAGGCTTCTTCTTCTTCATATCATCTTCAGTTCTTCTCAAACCCAACTCATATGTCATTAAAGAACCTATTAGTTCATCTACAGTTGTTGTGGATAAATTGTTAGATTCTTCAATAACTGTAGCTTTAGTGTGCCATATAGGTGTCAAAGATCTAAGGATTTTCCTAACCAATTCTTTATCAGTGTAGACTTCGCCTAAATTCTTCAGCCCATTTGTTAACAATGTTAGTCTACCATACATCTCGGAGATTGTTTCATCATGTTTCATTCAAAATGCCTCATATTCAGAAACTAACATGTTAGCTTTAGTTTCTTTTACCTCAGATGTGCCTTCATAGATTACCATGAGGCGATCCCAGATCTCTTTTGCACTTGAGCACAATGATACTCTCGAGAATTCAGTTGGATGCAGAGAGCACTGCATTATATTCATCGCACTCCAGTTTGCGTTAGATTTCTTGATTTCTTCAGGAGTCCACTTCTCCTCATCCTCGGACAGCTCATAAGGTCCATTGTTCACAACTCTCCATATTTGATGATCTTGAGCTCGCAAGAAAACATGCATACGAGTTTTCCAATATGCGTAATTAGTACCATCAAAGTAAGGTGGTCTGTTCATAGAATGACCCTCAGCAATGTAGCCCCTAGATTCCATCATACACTAATCTCTCCTAGTCGTGAAACCAAATAAATTGGAGAACCAGGCTTTGATACCACGTGTTGAGTGTAGAAAGATTATCTAGAAGGGGGGGGGTGAATAGAGAATCTTCAGTATTTTATATCTATTTTAAAAATTGAAACTAGTGAGATGAAGACTCAACAGAGGACAACTAATTCTCGAAGCAAATAGAGTGCAAACCACACACAAGAAAGAGGAATTTTTTAGGTGGTTTGGCTCCAACAAGGAGACCTACGTCCACCCCTCACCAAACTAGTGAGGTACCACTACTAGAACAATTGATAGTTCCTCGTACACCTGCTGATACACAGCTTCTTCACATCCGTTGGCTTACAGCTTGTTCAAACCGCTAATTACACAGCTTCAAACCAAATGATCCAATGACAACGCGTGAAGGATCAACTCAATCCACTTCACAAGAGGCAGATTACACACCCTTTTAGTATTCAGAAGAAATTAAAAAGAGTTGAGTAAAGAGTCGGCAGAATGTGGTTAGAGATCATCAAACTCTCTGCTCAGGAGCTCAATTCAGATTGCAACAATTCTTCACTCCTAATTTGAACTCTCTTCAGGCGAATTCCCCTTGTAATTGCAGCATACAGATTTCACACTCCAAGGTTGAAGAAGCTTTCTGATCCCTGGTTCCTCAGACTCATCAATAACTCCTTGAATCTATCAGATTGGCTCGATTCAGTAGCACATGCTTTTGATCTTGGCTCCAAGCTGAAATCACCCTTTTTGTTTTGCTGAACCCAAAACTCTGCTCCCTTCTCTTTTCGCCACGCACGTAGGCAACTACCTCGTGAACAGGAACACTTCACCCTTTTTATCTAATTGTGCGGGATATTCTGCAGTGGGCCCCTCAACATATTCCCTTGCTTTTTGGAGATCTTTTTTTCCGCCAAGAAAATGGTATCTTCCAGAAGAGAGTGACGAGTTCCAAAAGCCCCAACCGAAGCACCTAGGATCACGTGCCCATCACTTATATGCTGGTGGCTGCTTTGATGAGAAATCCTAAGTGTAGTAGTGTTGACACTCCAAAGATATAGCGTCAACACTTAAATGCTTGAAAATATTGCAAGAGTCACCAAACATACTACCGTAGTGTTAACCTCATGTAGAGTGAGTGTCGACCTCATATCCACTTCACTTTACAGAACTCTTTATTTCCTGAATAGTGTTACCTCATCTACAGTTGGTGTCGACCTCATCTGCTTGCTCCTTTTTAATACAACACAGAGAAATCCACTAGAGTCGGTTTGCTCTCAGAGTGGGGTTGATCTGTCTTGATCACATCTTCTCAACGCAACACAAAGGGGACTACTAGTGTCGACCTATGTTCCAGATAGTGTCGACCTTATCAGACTGTATCAAACTCTTACTTGATGCAACTGAGTTGTACCTGTGAAACAAATGTCATGTGTCAAATATGTATAGCATTTTACTTAGATTATGACATCATCAAAACCAGGGACACAACATTAAGATGCATGATACATTCTGTCTAATGACCTAAAAGCCAGTAACCCATTCTAAAGACATAACAATGTAAAGACTATTCTAATTCTTCTTTAATGATGTGATCATTCATTCAACTAGTGATTTGCTTATCTTACTATTCTTTCTTGCTTAAATGATCACTTGTTATCTTAAAATATTGCAAACCCAAGTATAGTTAAATGCATAGTTCATCTCATGTTAGTATGATAATTGTTTTCAGCAAGTTTGAAACCGATGGATTGTGGATTGAGATACGTACATCACTACACACTTTCACATCTAGCCAGCCCTTTCTTGGGAGATTGAAAGCTCTCTGTCGGTCATTCCGTATTGGCAGACTAGCGACCTTTCTGCTAACACCCTCATAATTCTCCATACTCCGTGGATTCCCTCATGGAGACCGAGTTGGTTGTACCATTGAAGTTCCCTGGAGATACCGTGCACCTCCTTTCTTCTCTTGTTCTCGTGAGTGTGATTTAAAATGTAGACTTAAGCCATTTAATGTAAATAGTGAATTAACATATAAATTGCGCCATTATGCTGCCAAATTTATCTCTTGACTATTGTTATCATGAAATCATGTTCACATTACTCACTTGTTCTCATTATCATCATGAACATGACATTACACATGCTTACATCTTGAAACTCTCATTGGCCATTAATGACTATGGGTATCTACATTTAAAAATAGTGAGATGCTGACCGGGCATGACAAGTGTCCAAGGGCTCCAGTCTAGCCCTAATGACGGAGAGTCATAAATATACTGTTAACCATGGGGAACAATGATTACTGGTGTTGCATCTGCTCTAAGAGTACTTGCATGTTGAATGCTAGATACAATAACCATATACATGTGTCCTAGCGTGCATTTCAAGGTGGATCTTTCCTTGGTGTACATTAGTGTCTACGTACCTGATTAGTGTTACATGATCGTGCTCGTGCGTGCTTGCTTGCTTGCTTGTGTGTTATGGCCATCTTACAATTATTGCAATTCAAAGTAATATCTTGTGTGCTTGTTACATGCCTCACTCTTGACAACATCTTGCTCGTTATATTGTTCTAGATCACGCTCTATCATGATCATTCTATCTAGCTTGTTCATGTATCATGTTTTAATGAGTTTTATTCATACTTGCATATCATGACCATCGTTCTTACCTAGTTCTAAATTGCTAATCACTTATATCATTGGCCGCACATTAAGATATAAATCCTAATGGGCTAGTTTGCTCATTCCCTACTTTTAACCATTCTAGGTGACTATGAAATTCAAGAAGAGGAGCAAGTTGAGGATGGGAATGTGTCCGAGTGATGAGCGTTCCGACTATGTGTCTAGCTATAGTTAGTTTGCTTTGAGTGGTAGAACAATGTAGTAGGAAGTGAGGAATAAATGTAATTTTCTTTTTATTGAGTCTAGTCCTGTTATCCAATAGTTAAAGAGTTTTATTAGTTACCTTTGATACAATGAAATGATATTTCAATACGATTTCAATTGAGTTGAACATTTGGGCCCCATTATGATGTTGTGTTGATACACATTTAGTGCGTGCTAGCTAGAGGCTTATTTTCCGACTGTTCACGTCACGGGATATCGACTCGAATTATCTGAATTAATATCTGCTGCATAATTCTCGGGACGTGACAGTTTAGTGGTATCAAAGCCTAGGAAAACCAAATATGATATATGTCTCAGGATTAAGAGATACCTATGGAACCAAGGTCATGGAAATTAAACCTAGTACTTGGTGAGAATGGGTAGTGACTGGGAATATGTTAGAAAGAACAAAACACTCCTACCCATTGACTCTTATCATGTATCTAGAGACATTAATTGGTTTCTATCCTTTTCTCAGGAACCTTCATAACTCTTACACTCAATTGCAATGGCTCACAATTAGTGGCAAGCTATGCAAGAAACCATAGCTGGATTGACCCAAGCATTACAAAATGTGGTTCAGGCTGGAAATCAGGCTGTTGTAGCTAGGAATGGAGCCGGTGATTTGCACCGCAACTTTAGGAGTTTGAACCCTCCTCATTTCTATGGATCCCCTGACCCAGATGAGGCAGAGAACTGGCAGGAAGAAATAGAAAGAATCTTCCAAGTTATGCAATGGATTATGCTGACTACCAGCCAGAATGATTTTATTTGGCGGCCAACCCATGGTAACTTCACTATTAATCAGCTTATGACTTTGCTTTTTCCCTGGAGTTTACGTGGTGCATGGGCAAAACTTTGGCACCATGCGATTCCTCCTCGTGCTGCTATGTTTTGGCGCCTCTTCTTCATCGGGCTGTCCCGTGGATTCCAGAATTGTCGAGTGTGGTGTTGCCGCTGGTTTCCATGTGTTCTTGCTGTAAAGCTCATCAAGAAAGCTTGGACCATCTGTTATCTCAAGGATATGCCAAGGAGTTCATGGTCTCAGGATCGCTTTCTGAGGAGTTATTCCTGGAGCTCACATGTTACTGGTTTTGGAGTGTTCTTTCAACCAGGTTAATTTCTTGTTGTTTGCCATGGATACTGTATCCTCATGCTCTGGGATTCTGGAGACCAGATTTCTGCTCGGATGGAGGGAATTATTCGCCCTCTGGAGGTTCTCAAGCATTCGGTTATTTATTCCGTGCGCCGATCTGGAGACTGTGAAGTTCAAAGGCTCGATCTCTTATCAAACAATCCTTATTCTCACTCTTTGATTTTCAGGTGGAGGCTAGAGTTAAGCTTTCCTTTTCGGTCAAGTGGATGCTCCTCCGTCGGTGATTTGTGCCTTAATGTGATGGTGCTTCTAAAGGAAACACGGGTGACTGTGGCGGGGGAGTGTGTATTAGAGATACTCATGGGAACTTTATTTGTGGATTTGCCTTCTTTTATGGTTCTGGGAGCAGTATTTTGGCAGAGACAAGGCGCTTCTGATGGGCTGCGATAGCTATTGACCGTCAACTCCAGATCTCGGTGGTTTTTCTGATTCAGCAACTCTGCTTATGCTATTGCTGCTGGGCAGGTTCCTCACTGGGCTGTGTTTCCATGGTGGGCATGGGATAGTTGAGATGTACCCATATAAAACCGCAGCTGGTGCATACTTCCGGGAGAGTAACCAAGTGGCTGATCCCTGGCTAACATCGCTTGTAGCAATGCGTCTAGTTTCTTTTTTCGGAGTTGTCTTCTATTCCTCCTTTGACCAGGGGTTCTTTATTGGTGATAAGACGGGGCTTCTAGCTTCAGGAAGTGAGCTGAGTTTTGCTTGTACTTGGGGGCTTCCTTGCTGGAGATCATTTTATGATGTCGGCGGTCTGTTCCTCATTTTATTCAATAATATCTACCCCTCGGTGCTCGCCGTGTGGAGTGAGAACATCTTCTCTGCTGGGAGGGGGTGCACTCTGCTGTCGCTGACCTATTGGTGGCTTTTTATTAAAAAAAAAAATGCAATGCACCAATAGGGAGAATGTGGTACTGGCCACTTTTCAATTTACTAAGGATGCCCGAGCATGGTGGAAGCCACATCGGCCCATCTGCCTAATGTAGCTGAACTGGAGTGGGCTGGATTCTGGAGATATTTCGGGGAAAATATTTCTCTAAAAGAGTTAAGGAAAAGAAGCGGCAGAGTTTCCACACTGAAACAAAAAGAGCATGTCAATGGCTAAGTATGAGGCTCAGTTCGCTCGTTTGGCTGTGTATGACCAACATCTGGTAGGCACGGAAAGATTGAAGGCTAACAGTTTCATGGATGGGCTCAGGCACATGTTCATCGAGAAGCTCGGACCTCACAACATCCAAACCTACACTGAGATGGTCCAAAGAGCTCAGCTGGTTCAAGACACCATGGCAAAGTAGAAGGCATGAGGGGCAAGGACAACTCCAGCCAGTCTTCGTCAAGAAGGGAGCACCTAATACTGCTCCAACTTTCCGTAACAACAACAACTTAAACAACAAAACAATAAGAAGAGGCCGAATGCTGGAAGAGACAATGCTGTGGACAAGAAGGTCAAGGTAGAAGGAAGGCAGTTTGCTAAGAACTGTAAATTATGTGATAAACCAGGACACCAAGCTAAAGAATGCTGGAAGAAGATCGACGCCTGTCTTAAGATGTGGTGGTCGTTTCCACTGTATTCCTGACTATCCAATGATGAAGGACCAGCGAGGCAAACCTAGAATGTACCACAGTGTCAAGGACGCCTTAATGCTGTCATAGAAGCTGACCTACCCGAGGGAAGAGGGTATGTTGGAAGGTACTATTTCCATACACTCTCAACCTGCTTTTGTGCTTATTGATGCTGGAGCTGCATATTCATTATCTCCACCACATTCACTACAACTCTACCTGTCAAACTTGTACCTCTGAAATCCAAGATCACTGTAGCCTCTCCCCTTGGCTCAGAATCTAAACTCACTCACTACCTACCAAAATGTGAAACTATAATTGGAGGTCACTGATAGCCCACGATGCGTCGTTAAACACGTGGGACTAACAATCTCAAAATTATCGGCCTACACTAAATATTTTAACAATAGTTAAGTGGTGAGAGCCGAGTCGAATCACTCTGCCTAATTCTTTTTTTTTTCATGCTCTTTTTTTCTTTTTATTTACATGGTGCTGCACTTCCCTCACCGTTTGACGCGAGCCTCAACTCTACCTTAGGAGCCACAGGCCGGTACTAGATTAGGGGCATTTTCCATGTTTCTTTTTTTTTTCTTTTTTTTCACTACTACACACATTTTCACATTTATTTGTAGGCAGGTAGCTTTTCCCCACGATTGGTCGTCGATAGGAGTGTAGAATATCAATCAATCAACCGAATGTTAGGTAAACTCTCATCATCCATTTGAATAGCTCCTAATAATACTTTTCTAGTTGATGAAATTTCAAATGTATTTTGAGGAAGATGCTAAAAACATAACTAGTTAACTCACCCCTTCAAATCACCACCTTCACAAGAACATACTATGAGTCAAGCTAGAAAATAAAAATTTCTTGCATGAAATATGAAGCATGAAGCACAATGTTAGGGAAAAATTTGAAGTACAATTTGTCTCTCCCCCCAACTTAAATGACATTGTCCTCAATGGCATAAAGTAATGACAATAGAATAAAGCCATGTAAGTTAAGAGAGGAGAGATGCAACCTGATGATCACATGCGGGTGGTTGCATACTAGCTTTATCAAAGGATAGTGGCAAGAACCTAAGACACAAAATAAAAACAAAATCAATAGAAATCAATTTCCTAAAAATATTGGGTTGCCTCCCAACAAGCGCTAAATTAATGTCTTCAGCCAGACATATGGGGGGAACAGGGTCACGTAACACCCCCAATCAATTGACGCCAAATTTTTGATTTGTAAGGCATCACCGGACATGGGTGGGTTAAGTGGGGCCAAACTTACCCTTCAGATCAATAAATGATAAAGAAATTGGGGCATTCAAGATCATATCTTCAATAAGAAATATTCATTTGGACACTTAAAATCTTTATAGGTGTTGAGCACTTTATTTGGACTTTATTATTTTCAACTTCCACCCACAACTTCCATTTTTAGATCCTCTTTCATGATGTGGTCAGATTGAGTTGAATGCTCAGAGGATTGCTTGAACTCCATAGGCTGACTTATGTCAAAGATAGTAGCATGATCTGGAATGAAATGATTTTCAGCATAAGGATGCTTAAAAGGTTCAAGTGTAGTTGACCAATCAGCTAGAGGTATCCTGTCCATGAATATATTGGATTTTCCAGGGTCAGGGAGAGGTAAAAGATCAACATCCTCCCTAAATCAAGAGATGCTAAATCCGAGTTAATTTCAGACACAATCTCCAACTCCTCTCTTAACCATGAAGAATGGTTAACAACTTCACTCAATCCCATCTCTACACCCACTATTCTTCATCCCTCACTTGGTTATGGTCACCTCAAACTCAGGAAGGGAAAATAGTGGAATTTGATCATCATCTGACTTATCCACTTCCTTTTCGTCTCCCCCATCTTAAGATTAACACACTCAACACATCCCATCTGAAAAGTAGAATTGGGCTTGAGTTGTTCTGGTTGCTCCTGGGCTGATGTTGGTTCTAACATCCCACTGAT
Source organism: Colocasia esculenta (assembly GCA_014218235.1). NCBI lineage: Eukaryota > Viridiplantae > Streptophyta > Magnoliopsida > Alismatales > Araceae > Colocasia > Colocasia esculenta. Next base: position 95,918,694 of record CM024756.1, on the reverse strand, counting down.
ATGAATCCTCAATACCCCCCAAACTATTGGGCCAACAATGATAGAGTGTCTTCGGGTTGGAGAATCTCAAGTTGACCACATGGGCTTGCATGGTGTCGAATCCAAGTGAATGATTTTCAGACAATGCATTAGAGTAACTAGACAATTGGCCCAATTTTATTTCCACTTGCAGAGTGGCTTTAGCAAGCTGGCTAGTGGACTGTCATCTTGGAAATGGATTGATTTTGAGTCAGGATTATCTGTCCATTTGATCAAGCATTTCCTTTTGGAGATTGGTTGGGGCAGGAGATGTGTAGGTGGGCTGGGAATCAAGCTGGATGATAGAAATTTGGGGAATCCTCAGACTGATGGTAAGGTGACTGGGAGTGTAAAGGTTGTCCTCCATATTGGATTTGATGAGAAGAATTGTTGGAAGTGTAAGTCCAGTTCTGAGAATTTGGAATAGGAGGGCTTTGGACTTGGGCTAGAATAGGTTGATCTTGTAGTGTCAAATGTGGCATTACTTCCCCAAGTTGTTGGAAAGTTGTGCCGTCTGGAGCATCTGATAAACGCACAGGCAAATTAGTACCATAGAACCCTTGATCAAACCATGATATGATTTCACTACCTAGAAAGGGTCCTTGAACCTCTCCTTGTGGATCTTGGTAAAACAAACTCAAATTTTCAGAGAGACACCCAATTTCAACTTTGGATAAGGAGTAGGTGTGAAAAACTCTTGTGCAGTTGGGGCTTGATCATGGTTAATAGATGGCCATGGCTAGGAATGGAATACTCATTATCAAATAGCTGGTCAACCCACTTGGTACTATGGGCCTGAGAGGATGGAGATGAGGGTGTGAAGTGGGTTAACATGTTTCCTCAGTCCTGAATCAAGTATGTGATTTGTAATTGGGTGACCATAAAGATGATGGACTTGAGTCCACTTGGAACCATTGGCCTGGTAAGTAGGGTTGATGAATAAGGTAGGTTAGGTTGAGAGTGAATGCCATAATGGGCTGATCCAATTTGTCCAATTGAAGTGCCAATTTCATAACCATGATTGTCAACCCACATAAATCTCTTTTTTTTATTTTTTTTTTTTTTTTGTTGTTGTTTTGAAATATCTGATTTTTTTTGTATTTTCAAATAAGTTAGAAAACAATTAATCCTATGACACCTATGGTTCCCTAGGACATAAACATTTGATTCTCACTAATCAACTGAGGCCTAACTCAAATCCACTCTCAAGCTTGTTAACTGGCCAGGTAAGAGGTGGGAAAGTGGGAGGTTCCCCTGCTCTCACAGGGACCTAATTAAATAACCACTTGTCCACTTAGGCGTTTGCCAATAAACCTCTAGCCTTAGACACCAGTCTCCAAACTTGATAGTGGGCCCAAGTGGCCTAAGTCTCAAAGCGAATCCTAGGTCAAGTTTCTACTTTCTTTTATGGGGCTTGGGAATGCAAAAGATGCAGGAAGTTGTGGTTTGTGGGCTAAGGAAGGGTGATCAAATCCCCACCTTATCTGTTAAGGAAATTGCCCTTAAAGTATTTTAGAAATGATGTGCACACCACAAATCAAAGAAGGGATTCTATGCAAGCATGGCAATGCATGATCATGCTTTTAAGAAAGTTGAGATTTCACCTTGCCTCCCGCAATCTTCGACAAGAAGGAAACTTTTCAAAGGGAAAATTACCTAAAGATGGAAATCTAAATGATGCATGTCGAAAGATGGAAAGTTTTTAATCTTGACATGACATCTTTTATTGGATTCAAGTGATTGATTTTTTATTTAATTGGCTAAACATGGCAACTAAGAAAGGAAACTCAATCAAGAGGGTTTTAATGGTACTTACCTTCAACGCAATCCCTCGTTCTTTTGGAAATGAAAACAAATGAAAGAGTGAGAGAGGAAACTTACCTCACTTACCCATCTTTTTTTTGATTTTTTCATGCAATTTTTGGATTGGTTTTCACTTTTATTTGATACTACGAAAAGAAGAAAATGTTAGCCTAAATATATACAAAAAACACCAAAATTATCAAAACTAAAAATCTAATTCCCCGGCAACGGCGCCAAAAATTGATAGCCCACGAAGCGTCGTTAAACACGTGACTAAACAATCTCAAAATTATCGGCCTACACTAAATAGTTTAACAATAGTTAATGGTGAGAGCCGAGTCGAATCCACGGAGAACTAGATTTTAGAGTTGAAAACGTTGAGTTTTTAGTTAATAAAATAGCATGTGTGATATTAAAACTAAGTTGCAAATAAATCTAAGCTAAGTAAATAAATAGAGAGAGAAAGATAAATGTGAATGAGAGAACACGGGCAAATTTAAAAACTGTAATCTACTGAATAACAAAAATACTTAACAAATATTTTATTCTAACCAACTGTCATTAACAATTGCACTAAAACAAAGAGAAAAAGAATAGAGAGAATAAGAGAGAAGAGAGGAGAGAGAAGAGTGAGAGAAAAGAGAGAGAGGAGAGAGAGGATAGAGAAGAGAGAGAGAGATAGAGGAGAGAGAAGAGGAGAGAGAGGCGGCGCTAGAGGAGAGAGAAGAGAGAGAGAGAAGAGAGAGAGCGGAGAGAGAAGAGAAAGGCGAGAGAGAGGAGAGAGAAGAGAGAGAAGAGAGAGAAGAGAAGGGCGAGAGAGAGGAGAGAGAAGAGAGAGAAGACGCGTGGGGGAGAGAGGGGGGCCCGCGCTACGTGCATGCAAACGCATGCACGTAGGACAGGCTGTGGGCTCGCGCGGGCTTCGCGGGCGCGGGGCGATGGGCCGGGCCGGGCGGCGGCGGGTGCAAGGCGCGCGAGGGCAGGGCACGTGAAGCACTGGCAGGCGGGCGGCTGGGGCGCGCGGGGCGCGTGGCGTGCGGCGCTGGCGCAGAGGCGGGGCAGGCGGCGGCAGGTGCGTGGAGGCAGGGGCGCGCGCGGGGGCGGGCGGCCGCTCGTGCGGGGGCTGCGCGCGGGGCACGCGGGCAGGTGCGGCCTGGGTGCGCCTGTGCGCTGCTGATGTGCTTGCTGCTCCCTCTGTCCGGGGCCGGGAGAGAGGAAAAGGAAGAAGAGGAGGAAGAAGAGGAGAAGGGAAAGAAGGGAGAAGAGAAGGTGTGGCGGAGGAGAAAGAGAGAGAAAGTGAGAGGAGGGGGCTGCGGTGGTGAGAAGGAGAGAGAAAAAAAGTGAGAAAGAGAATATTAGAAAAGAGAGAGAAGAGAGTTTATAAAGTAGTAGAGGAAAGAGAAGAAGGAGGAGAAATTAAAAGAAAGATATTTTTGAAAAATAGAAATGAGATTTTAAAAATGAGAAAGAGTTTTTAAAGAAGAGAGAGGGAATATTTAAAATTAAGAGAGGGAATATTTTAAAATTAAGTCTCTCATTATTCTCTCTCATCCAATTGAATTCATTGGCCCATTTGACACTTCATTTCTTGACCCATTAATCCTGCAATCACAACACAACAGAGATTTGATCAATTTTCGCACTTGTAATGAAATGATAACAGAACTTATGAATTATCAATTATTTGTCAATCAAATGTCACGATTATCATAACAATTATGCAATTATCAGTCACAATCTCCCTACCGACCTCATTTGCTTAGACATGAAGGGCTATGATGCCATACTGGGTGTCGATTGGCTAATTGAATATGATGTCGATGTAAATTGTCGTCATAGAAGGTCACCTTAAAAGACCAAGCCTTCGAACTCTATCACTCCATGGCACCCGTTATCATAACCCTATCTTGATATCCTCTTTAAAGGCTTCCAAGCTGATCAACCAGGGTTGTGATGCTTTCCTAGTTTCAGTCATGGCAACTGAAAAGAATAAACCAACCCTAGAAGATGTTCCCATAGCCAAGGATTATCCCCTGAGTTTCCTAGAGGAATTACCTAGTATACCACCTGAGCGGGGAGGAGGCAAACTTCACCATCGAATTATTCCCTGCGGCAGCCCCTATTTCAAAAGCTCCATATCACAGTCCCTGTTGAATTGCAAGAGTTAAAGAGGCAGATCCAAGAACTACTAGATCAAGGTTTTATCAGGCTTAGTACATCCTCGTGGGAAGCACCTGTACTATTTGTCAGGAAGAAGGACTGATCAATGAGGCTTTGCATTGATACCATCAGTTGAACCAGTTGGCAATAAAGAACAAGTATCCACTGCCCCCACATCGATGAGATATTTGATAGATCTCCGGTGCACAATATTTCTCCAAGATAGATTAAGATCAGGCTACCATCAACTGAGAATAAACGAAGAGGATATACCCAAGTCTGCATTCCGGAGTAGATATGGTCACTATGAGTTTGTGGTCATGCCGTTTGTCTAACAAATACTCCAACGACTTTCATGCACTTATGAACAATATTATAGGTCATACTTAGACCAGTTTGTAGTGGTGTTCATTAATGACATCGTTATTTACTCCAAGTCTAAAGAAGAACATCAAGAATACTTGAAGGTTGCTCTGCAAGTGCTTAGAGATAATCAACTCTATGCCAAACTTAGTAAGTGTGAATTCTGGATGGAGAAAGTGTCTTTCCTTGGCCACATCATATCCAAGGAGGGAATCTCTATAGATCCATCTAAGGTGGAGGCTGTAAAGAACTAAGCAAGGCCGACAACTGTGTCGGTTGTAATGACCCACTTCCACCCAGTACGGTTACACCAACCCACATTGGATAAGAGCAAGCCACTACAGGGGACAAAACCCCAATGATATTCATATGCGCTGAGATATACACGAATAGAAAGGAATATTGCAACAGAATTTAAATAAACAACTCTTATTCCATCAACATTTAATCCACATCCAAGTCTATATAGTCCAAGAAAGAAATGACATAACATAATAACCACTAACATGTAGCCAGTTCCAATTACATAAACAAAAGTTCAAATTACAATGCAATTACATACTAGGAAATAAATTACAAGTCTTCAATTATTCTTCACGCCTCTCATTGGGTCTTGCTAACTCCTCGACTTCTAATCTCCTGAAATGTTTAGCAAGGGTGAGTCTATACAAATAGACTCGGCACTTCAAACCATATACTTATCAACATGCTTCCTAACAATTTAAACTAACGCATGCTCATTCTAAAACATGGATAATAACATGGAATCTATTAAGTAAAACTATACTAACACATGTGAAACAATAAATCAAAACATGAATACTAATAACATGGTATCATCAACATAGCACAATCATACAATCACATGCTTTCATAATTTACTCTCACATAGCACTAACACATGGCCATTATTTAATTTACAACATGATATTGAGCACATGCACATCAAGTAATTATAATCCATGATATGATAAAATGCACCTACACATGGTACTAAACATGATATCACAATTTATAAAATCACATTAACACAAGTAGGACATGATATGCACTTGTATTTTGGTTTTCACATGAGCTTACTTTCACATTACATTCACTTCATTTACGCACGATTTCACATAGTTTTCACTTTCATATTCACGCATCACGAATCACTTCACTGTCACATAACATGGCAACGTTCACCTGTCATTTTTACACATTTTACACGTTCATTTTACACGTTGCCAAGACACAGCCCAAACCACCACTAGAAGACCACATAACATTTACACCTACACTTTCACGTACTTAATCACCAGGCAAAGTGATCAAATCTAGGTTCCTACAGAAACACGGGGAAATCCCACACCATTACCAGTGGAACTTTGTCCACCTCCAGGATTTTCAAGACCCTTGCCATGGGCACTACTACAGTACAGCTCCACAAGAATCTAGGGTGGCAGTGTCTTATGGGCACAATTTATTTATCTTGTCACATTAATCATTATACACAAACAAGCCATTTGTTCTCTCACTTTCCATGCACACACATAAATGAAATCTATTCTTAAAAACATGGTACAGAAAGTTTTGGAAATTAATAGCCATTTGCACAGTACTTAGAATCATATCAAATTTTAACCCGGTTTAAATAGCACTTGGAACATATCTATAATTTTCACAATTTTCGGAAGCAGTCAAACTATTTTTAATATTAAACAGTGATTTCTGGAAATTTACAAGTTATTCAATTAAACATGGTAAACAGTGAATCATCTGTCTAATAGATCTAAAACACATGCACCTGTAGTCATAACTTCGTGGAAATTTCTGAGACAATAACATTCAACATATATAACTATTCTGAATTTCAATCTATCATAACATGTTATTATCTCCATAACCGAAATTAAGTAAATAGCAAATATTATTAGAAAATTATCATGATTTCGGGGTTGCTCAAATGAACATATTAAACAAGACATGATTTTCTAAACACATACTATATTCACTTTCTCGAAAAACAGATCACAGAGATCAAACTAATATTCAGAAAAACCATAGGAACTTGACGTCCAAGGGTTATAGTCGACCACTTAACTAAGTACACTCACTTTTGCCAGTGAAGAATAAAGTGGTCAGTAGATGTCTTGCTGCATTGTATGTGAAGGAAATAGTCAGATTACATGGAGTACGGTGTCTATCGTGTCCAATAGAGACCCTAAGTTTACATCCACTTTTGGAAAGGACTGCACTATTCCTTGGAATCTAAACTGAACTTTAGCACGACTTTCCATCCACAAACTAATGGTCAGACGGAGGAGAACCAATTCGGTAATTGAGGATGTGCTCAGAGCCTATGTCCTAGATTTTGGAGGTAGCTGGCATGAACACTTACCTCTTGTGGAGTTCACCTACACAATAGCTATCAAGCTAGCATTCAAATGGAACCATTTGAAGCACTCTATGGTAGGAGTTGCCGATCTCCAATATGCTGGTATGAAGTTGGCAAAAAATAAATACTAGGACCAGAGATGATAAGGGGAAACCACAAAGAAGGTGAAGCTTATCAAGAAAGAATGGTTGTGGCACAACAAAGACAAAAGGCATATGCAGAAATAGAAGGAAAGACCTAGAGTTTTAGGATGGTGATCATGTATCTTAAAGGTGTCTCCAGGCTGTGGGATCACACGGTTTTGCATTAAAGGCAAGTTGTCACCAGGTTCATCGGGTCTTTCGAAATCCTTGAAAAGAATTGACAAGGTTGCATACTGTCTGGCATTAACACCACAAATGGATGTAATACGCAATGTGTTCCACATATCCATGTGAAGAAATATGTACGAGATCCGTATCATGTCATAGATATGAACTTCTGGAGTTCAACAAAGACGGAACATAGCATGTAACGACCCTCCCTATACCGATATGATTATACCAATCGATGTCCGTACAACGAATGCCGTCACAGTGGGACATTTACCCAACACTAACACTAGATTGAGATGTACATAAATATTGGAAATAGAACAGTGGAAGTAAAATAGATATTCAATCTTATTCCATCACCATCATTATATCCACAGGTCCATATAGCATAAAGAAAGTACAAATGTCACAAAATAACAACTCCAAGATAAACACATTGTTCATATGACATACATCACTTAATGATTGCATACTTATGAAAAATGAAAGTACAATGTCGAAATCTCCACAAACACAAGCTACGCCTCGCACTCAGAGTCGCTCCTAATTATTTTCCTCCTCAGAAGTGGAGACACTGTCACACTGTACGCCGAAGCAAGTGTGAGTCTAAATAGACTCAGCAAGCAATCCATGTACAACATCCATTCACATATCATATGCACATGCTGACTTTAAAGATAGGGAGTAACACATGTTGTATGCTTTATACAATCTAAACTACTATACATGGAAAAACATATAGCAATAGAACACATGATTCATGCTTATAAAATTAAATAGTATCACTCACATTCCTACACATGCTTACTACGTATAATATGTAACATGATTTAACGATTCAACTTATCCATATTATGGTACAACTCTACCCATCTAGAACATGGAACTAAGCATAAAGTAATTAGCAACCTAGCATGGATTCTAATCATTTTCATATGCATTTAACACCAACATACATATCTTTTGCTTGCTTTTGAGATGCATTAAACACATTCATATGGGTTTACACTTATTCACATGCTAAACATTCATTTAACATTTCACATTCACATTTTAACATTTCACATAAACATATACACATTTTCACATTTCACACTTAGTTACCATGACAATTGTCCAAACCACCACTAGAAGGACACCATATACACATTCACATACCTATCACCTAGGCAACACATTGATAGATTGGGTTAACTGCGCAGACACTGGGGAACAAACTCTCCACCCTAACTAGTGGTACTTGTCCACCTCCAGGATTTCATCCTAATTGCCTATAGGATATCATACCTTGAACCTTCCGTGGGGACTTTACTACGGTATGGTTCCACAGCTGTAGCGGACCACGTCGTTCAAACCCGTTAACCCACTAACGAGCTTGACCCGACTTCGTCTCCCGCGACAAGTCGTAGCCTCGCAAGGGATATCATGCACACATCCGTGAAAATACAAAAGAACACACCGATATATAAAAGATTCACAGTCTCATACATATTCACATTAGATTTACATAGCCAAATTTCAACAAAAGTTAAAGTAAAATACACAAGCCTGGGGCATACCCGAGGTACAACAGAAGAAAATCTACAATGCTGGAGGCATCGGCCCAACACTGTTGCGATGCGGCTCTGAACTGGATGACGGTAAGGAAATCTCCTACTCTCCTTCACCTGTAGGAGTAGTGGTGAGCCTCGCAAGTCACTGGCTCAGTAGGGAAACTCCCACAAAAAAAAACGAGGAAACTAAACTCAAGTACGTAAGTAGGAAACTACGCTAGCCATTTATAAAGTAAACTAAGCAGGATATTAAAAACTGTAAATACCACTTACCACTTTCGGTTAACACAAACCAATTAAATTAAGTAAACGGCAAAAACAACAACAACACAGTGTAGGGGGTAAAGTAGACACGCCACACTCAAGCCAAGTAAACTGGTTTGCGATACTAGCAACTGACTCGGACAAACCACACAAGTCTACCACTCAGCCTCGCAGCCACAGATGGAAGGTCTAGCTGCCGCTCCATGGAAACATGTCAAACAACTATGTGTAACGACCCGAGAACCCGACCCTCGGCCCATGCCGAGGACCCGATTTTCGTGGTCGCCGCCCATGGATCCACGGACCCAGAAGGGCTATAATCTACGTCTAACAGGATATGTAACAGAGGTAAATGTCAACTGCTAATCTAGAAGTGTACGTGCGGAAACAGAAAAGAGAGTGAGACACCACGTACCACTCTAAGTACAGTCCCAATGCACGCACGCTAGTACAAGTAAAGGTAGGGGAAGAACATTCCCTTAGGGGCATACCCCGAGGGTGACGTACACTGAAAAAGGGGAACCACTGCTAGCTACGGGGACTCCGACTACCGCCCCGTCTCCTCCGCCCGGTGCGTACCTTGCCGCTGCTGAGAAGTCTCACGTGGGAAAAGGAGGATAAGCTTCACAACAGAAGCTCAGTAGGGGACTACCAATCTCCTACTTGCTCTAAATAGGAAGGAGAATATAAATATCAAATGAATGACAACAGTTTTCTATCTTCTACCTACAAACGGAAGTGCGAAAACAAAGCTACAGCTAGCACGGTATGGAAAATACACACGGTCGGAAACTCCGTATTATGAGCTCGTTGTGACCACCACACGGCTAGCAACCACAGATGGAGGGAACTCTGCCTGGACAAAGAACACTAGCTACGGAAGCACTACCACTAGTCAAGGTCAGGTGCGTCCACCGACTTCTTATCCTCGACCGGGTCCTGTCCCTCACGTCTCGTCAGAGCGAGTAGGACACAAGTAACACAACAGTAACCGCTATTCTGGCTGGACTACGGTCCCACGCCTGACCTCTCCAAATGGTTCCGCGGCCGCAAGGAGCGAGGCAGTGAGAAGAAGGACTGGCTGGCCTGCGCCGGGTAGAAACTCCTAACTGTCCTCGGGTCCCAGACCACCCACGAGAGCTCTGCAAGTGTCTCACATGCCACTGTCCTAACCACCTTCCTCTAAGCTCTAGAGTCCGCCTGGGGCTGCCAACTCGAGCACACTCGTAGCCCGGAGTGCTCCCTCAACAGGTTCCCGAGGATGGGGGTCCCAGGCAATGGTAACACCTCTCACACGGGACAAGCCCTCAAGTGCCGAGCACGGGCGAAAGACTAGTGGGGACCGCACTAGGGAACTAGCACAGGTGCCATGGGTACAATAAAAGGAATGGAAACGGCAAAGGTTGGAACCTGTCTCACTACTGAGGTTGCGATGCATCAGGCCGTCGCCACCAGGTCACGATCCTGTCGCGATGGCCCAATCTTGTCGCGACCGGCCAGGCCGTCGCGACCAGATCGCGACCTCCACGATCGTCGCGATCACAGACAGAAGGGGGGGTTCCGGGCAACCCCTCGAGGACCACCCCAAAAATGGGAAAACACCCACACAAGGGGAGGGGATCATGGTCAACATGATAGAAAGCTAGTAAAGCATTCCAAACCACCCTTAAAAACCCCATGAACATGGATCTACACTCGAAGGGAAACCTCACTCAACCTCGAGCATGGAGTTCTCACACCCCAAAACCCCAAACCACAGAGAAACCACGCTTTAGAGGGGGAAGGGAGCATGCTTAGGGCGAGGGATCAAGAGTCCCTACCTCCACGCGAAGAACGAACCGTTGGGGCCTTTTCGTAGGAAAGGACGCTCCTCCTCGCTCCAAAACGGCACAAACATGTCCCCTGCATGAGCGGGACGACACCACCTCAGCACATACTCCTCAAGCACCACGATCCGCCAAGAAAACCACAAGGGAAACACAAGAGGGAAGGAGAGGGGAGAAAGAGAGTTGAGATGGCGATAGGGGGAAATGGGGCGCGGCCTTGGTTTTAAACCGGCGGCCAGAATGCGACGAAAACGACAGGTCACGATAAGACTCTCGTCGCGACGCCCCTAGGCGTCGCGACCTTATCACGACGATCGCCTCTGCGCGACCCCAACAAAAAAGTGGGTCAAACCTCAAAGACCGGGAAAGCGATTGCGCCGGACTACCACATCGCATTCACGTGCGCGCGCCTGACACTTGACAGAACCGTGACAAACCGTTGTGACAAAAAGGATGCTGGTCATGTCTATCAGAAGGGCCGTCGCGACACCATCGAACATCGCGAGACACAACACAACGGCCATACCGTCACGACTAAAATGCGACAGCCCTGGTTGTCGTGACCCGACCCTTGTCCGACGGCCTCCTTGTCGCGACCACGTGATGACCAGAGAGCATGTCGCGGACCCTGGGATGTGGCCACAGGGCCCAAGGGGGCCGGGTCTTACATGTGGACACCAACCAACACCACAACCACGGACCACACTACCCGGGGCCCATGCTGGCACCTTTAGGGACTCTGGCCTGAGCTCCCTAGAGTGAGGCACTGGTAAGGACTAGTTTGGGACTAGTGACATCTACTGGTGTCCATACCTCCAACTACGAGCACGCTACACAAGAACAAAACAAACAAACTCACACAAGTCACTCTCCCACTATCGTCTTTCCCTCAGCTGGACGGTACAACTCAAACTAAGGAGTGAGGGTGTCCAGGACAGATGACCAGACCTTGATGGACAACAGAAGTACCGGACAAGCCCCGAGCACAAGCCTGGCTCACATAGAACCTGGGGCACCTAACTGAAGAGATAGTAGGCGTCGTACTACTCTCCATGCACACCCAAACCACGTGCACACGCACAAACCACGTGAAACCCACGTCAACCACGTGAACACCGTACACTGACCCCTGTGAACAACACGCCAGTCACGTGTACCACTGCGAACCTTGAAAACAACACGCTCCTAGAGCGCCATAGGTGCCAATGCACTGCTCTTACTTGTCATACTCAATAAATAACATTTATTGGATAATTTTACCTTTGAAACCATACATAACAGACCTCTCTGTTGAGGTCGCGACACTGGGTACGTCGCCTTCAGAATGCGATGCCCCGATGTGTCGCCTTCACAACATGAACGCGACGGGTCGGCCTGTCGCATTCTGAACGCGACAGGGGGCTCTGTCGCTTTCATAGGCAAAAACCCTAATCCGGGAGGAACTCCATGGATTACAACCCCAACCGCACAAACCTCGCTTAATTCACATTTACATGCTTTAATGGATATCCTAGCATGGTATCTACTGTCTCAACATCAAAAAAACAATCACACAAGCATCTCATGCAACTAAACGGTTGTAAAATGGGCAGAATTCCTACCTTCGTGAAGAATGCCAAGAACGAGACTATCCCGCATTTCCCCCGCTCCACGCAGGATCCTCGCGGCGAGAACATGCCAAACGCACCCCGATCACCGAAATGCCCCGAAAATCGCCACAGCTCCCTCCCCCGGGTCGAGCAGAACTGTTTACAGCTTGCTTAGCCAGGGCAACTTAAAAATGCCAGTGGTTGGGAACACGACGGACACCTCCGTCGCGACCAGAATGCAACGGGATAAGGCATCACCTTCCCAAAGCTGACGTCTACATGTCGCCTATGCGCGACACGTGGGCGCATGCAGACGACGGGCCGCTCAGCAACGGCAACAGGAATGCAACATGCAGGACTATCACGTTTAGACGTGACGTCCCTCACGTCGCGTTCACAGACATTGAACGGGCTGGTGTTTTAGGGCCCAACCTGCCCCCCAAAACACCCCAAACCGCTCACACACCTGAAAATAACACATTGGCCACCACAATACCAAACAGAGGATTCGTAAGGATCCAAATTACGATCCACAAAGCGAGACATTACATTACCATCATCTAAAAAGAAATTTTGACCCTCGAAATTTAGAATATAATTCATGAATTTAAAGCTTTAAACACATAATAAATACTATCATCTAAAAAGATTTAAAAAACTTACTCAAAACAAATAAGGATACGCCTTAATCATTTCCTCTACTAACTCCCAGGTATCCTATCCTCCCTGTCTATTTTCCCACTTGACCTTTACCAGTTTAATTTCTTTATTTCTCAGCTTCTGTGTTCTGCGACCTGTGATCTGCACAGGATACTCTGGCATAGACATATCTGGTTTCAAATCATCCTGCTGATAACTGACTATTTGTGCTGGGTCTTCAATACACTTTCTCAACATAGACACATGGAACACATCATAGGCATCAGTGAAAGCAGCTGGCAAATCATTCTGTAGGCTGTCTGTAGGCTGTCTCCCCAATTCTTTCTAGCACTTGGAAGGGCCCCACATATCTTGGGCTTAATTTCCCTTTCTTACTAAACCTCAAAACACCTTTAGTAGGGGAAACCCTCAGAAAGACAAAGTCTCCAACTTCAAACTGAAGTGGCATGCGACGACGATTATCTCATAGCTTTTCTGTTGACTTTGGGTTGTCTGTAATTTTTCATTGATAAATCGACCATTTCTGTTTTTACTGAATCAATTCAGGACCCATTACCTCCCTTTCTCCCACATCATGCCAATTTAATGGAGTTCTACATGGCCTGCCATACAATGCTTCATACGGTGCCATTCCAATACTGTGTGATAACTGTTGTTATAAGCAAATTCGACCATGCCCAAATGGTGCTCCCAACTGCCTCCCCACACTAGCAACAAGCTCGTAACATGTCTTCAATTGTTTGTATTGTCCTTTCTACCTGACACATTTGTTTGCGGGTGGAAAGCTGAACTGTATTTCAATTCCATACCAATTACTCATTGTAAGCTTCTCCAGAAACCAGAGTAAACCTGGATCCCTATCAGAACAATTGTCTTCGGGATGCCATGCAATGGACAATTTTGTCAACATAAATTCTTTGCTAATCTGCCTACTGTCTAGGACATACTTACTGCTATTATCTACATACTCTTTAGTTAACCTATCAATAAATACCTAATTCCATTATGCCCTATAGCTGTCTTGGTAGCCCTGCCACAAAATCCATAGCAATGTCGTCCCAATTCCACTGTGGAATGGGTACGCTATAGTAAACCTCCAGGCTTCTGATGAGCTGCCTTTATTTGCTGACAAACTGTACATCTTGTAATAAATTCCACTATTTCTCTCTCATGTGTGGCCACCAAAAATGGTTTTTCAGATCTTGATACATTTTAGTGCTATCTGGATGAATTGTATACCTGGATTTATGTGCTTCTTCAAGAACTCTTTGTTTTACTTCTCCTTCTGCGGGTACATATAACCTGCCTCTGAGCCTGATTACACAATACATCATCAATGTAACATCTTCCATTTTAACAATTTTAGCTAAACTTCTATCGTTTTTGTCTTAGCTTAATCTGTCAATACAAAGATGGCTCTACAGCACTACTGGCTAGTACTGCTCGCCGCTGACTGCTCAAAAACATATAGTGAATTCTATGGCTATTTCCTCATATAATTCCATTCTTATCATCATATAACTCATGTACGCTTTTTTTCTCAATGCATCAGCCACCACATTGGCCTTACTCGGATGGTAAGCCAAATTGAAATCATAATCTTTCAAATATTCCACCCATCTACGCTGACGGAGATTCAATCTTTTTGAGAAAAGATATACTTCAAACTTTTATGATCTGTAAATATTTCAAATCTTTCACCATAAAGGTAATGCCTCCATATTTTAAAGCAAATACAACTGCTGCTAACTCCAAATCATGCATTCAGTAGTTCTCCTCTGCTGGCTTCAATGCCTGGATGCATAAGCTATCACCTTACCATGTTGCATTAATATTGCTCCAAGCCCTCTCTCGATGCATCAGTATAGACCACAAAACCACCACTGCCTACTGTAATGTCAATATGGGAGCTGTTGTAAGCCTCTAATTCAATTCCATAAACTTTTCTAGCATTCATTTGACCACACAATTGCACTTGTTTTCTGGTCAATTTAGTCATAGGTGCTGCAATTCTGGAGAAGTCCCTGAATGAACGCCTATAATAACCTACCAAGCCCAGGAAACTCCTAATTTCTGTGATTGTCTTTGGCGCTTCCCACTTCATAACTGCTTCTACCATAGCTGGATCGACTGCCACTCCCTCTGTGAAATAACACATGACCCAGAAACTGAATTTCTTTCAACCAAACCTCACACTTACTGAATTTGGCAATACAATTGATTATTCCGTAAAATTTGCAAAGTAAGTCTTAAATGTGTTGCATGCTCTCCTTCAGATGCTGAGTAAATCATATATCATCAATAAAGAACACAATAAACTGATCCAAATATGGATGAAAATTATGTTCATCAGATTCATAAACGCTACTGGCGCATTGGTTAGCCCAAATGGCATAACCAAACTCATAATGCCTATACCTGGTTCTAAATGATGTCTTATCAATATCTTCTTTCCTTATTATTAACTGATGGTACCCTGACCTCAAATCAATTTTGGAAAACACTTAGCTGACTGGAGCTGATCAAACAGATCATCCATTCTCGACAATGGATACTTATTCTTTATAGTGACCATCATTCAATTTTCTGTAGTCAATACACATTCTAAAGCTACCATCCTTCTTTCTTACTAATAACATTGGAGCTCCCATGGAGTATGACTTGGCCTGATGAATCCTTTTTCAAACAATTCTTGCAACTATTTCTTCAACTCTTTCAATTCTGCTAGAGCCATTCTATATGGGCCCTAGATATTGGCAAGTTTCTGGTTGCAATCAATAAAAGTCCACCTCTCTTTGTGGAGCTAAACCTGACAAGTCATCTGGAAACACATCTGCAAATTCTCTGACTATTGGAACTGCCTCTACTGACTTACCAGTCTCAACCAAGCTCACAGAAGTCAAATAAGCTACACATCCCGCATTTACACATTTTCTGGCTTTATTTTCTGAAATTATAATCTTGGAGATATAGAAAGGCATACCTTGAAATTCAAACACTGCTGCACCACAGGATGACAAAACCTGATTCTCTTCTTTCTGCAATCTACCATAGCTCCATAGGCCTCAAGCCAATCCATACCTAGGATAATATCATAATCCCTCAATTGTAATCATATAATCTACCTGGCATTTGATTCCCTTGAATCAATAGGACCTCATCTACATAACAGGAGGTGAGCATAAACTCACCCGAGGAACCTCTACCACCAACACACAATTTCTCTTCTAGTGGATGCACCATACAATCCAAAAACTCCTCGAAATAAAAGAATGCGAAGCCCGGATCAAATAAAAACTCTTGCTGAAAAATCATAGATAGGTCATATACTTCTATTAGATTTGACGCCTCTACTTGGGCTCGGGTGATAGCCATAACTCGGCCTCTACCTCGCTGATGCGATGCTTCCCTACCACGACCTACTAGTGACTGTTGGGGCTGCTGCTGCTGCTGAACTTCTCTTCCGTATCCATATTCCCGAGGATAGGGGCAATTGCGGATCAAAAGCCCCGAATGATTACAATATAACACCTGTACCCTGGTGGAAGGGTAGGCTGCCTGGTGGTACTCTACTGTTACTCTTCCACCTCTGGCCTGTAGCCACGCCCCTGCTGAAACATTTGCTAGCGACTCCTCTTCCTCCTCGACCTTGAAATACCTTTCTTCATTTTTGTCCTCATTTGCTGAAACCTGAGGAAGATGCTCCTACTGGCGCCGCCTTTCCTTTGCTAATCTCCATAGATTGTGTGGTAGCCGAAAACTACCTGAACCTGACTCTCCTTCCGCCTCACGAGCGAATGGACCTCTCCTAGTGTAGCTGGCTCTCTTAGCTGCCTCCTCTACAGTCCTGCACATCAGCAGTATCACTGCATTCTGCAATTCTACTATCAGACCTCCATAAAATACTCGACCATCATAGCATTATCTGATACAACATAGGATGCATATCGACTGAATGCCATAAACCTCATCTGGTATTCTAAAACAGAAGATTCCCTTATTGAAGTGTCCAGAATTGCTCCCTTTTAGCCTGATGTACTTGTACTGGAAAAAGTATCATTAAACACCTCAAGAATTCCGACCAGGAATGGTCTCCTCTGCTGCCCTCACGGCGGTGGCGGTGGTACAGGTACTACAAAAGGTACCTCTACACTAGGTGATGGTGAAACTGGTGCAATGTACAGCCCTCCTGCAACTGGTGGTACTGCTGCTGGCGGTACTAGTGCCTGCTGGTCCATTCTTATCCGAACTCCATAAGACTCTCCCATATCCTTTCTATCATGCACTGAGTAGACTCCTTAGGGTCATCTCCTCCACCACCCCAATCCCTCCTATCAGCCATCATCTCAATTCCTGCACAAACACATTTCAACCTACATATACGAAAGTAACTCATTACAAACCAGGCAGCTACCAGCAGTAGACTAGTGTAGAAATAAGGCTATGTAATTTCCCAGTTCCTTTATATTTACACGGACCTTGCTCTGATACCAGCTGTAACGGACACACGTCGTTCAAACACCCGTAACCCACTAACGAGCTTGACCCGACTCTGTCTCCAGCGAACAAGTCGTAGCCCCGCAGGAATATCATGCACACGTCCGTGAAAATACAAAACACACATGATATATAAAAGATTCACAATCTCATACATATTCACATTAGATTTACATAGCCAAATTTCATCAAAATCAAAGGAAAATACAGAAACCTGGGGCATACCCCGAGGTACAACACGAAGAAAACTACACTGCTAGAGGCATCGGCCAACACCCGCTGTGATGCGGCTCTAAACTGGAAGATGGTAGGGAAAACCTCCTTCTCTCCTTCACCTGTAGGGAGTAGGGGTGAGACTCAAAAGTCACTGGCTCAGTAGGGAAACTCCCAAAAAAAAAACGAGCAAACTAAACTCAAGTACGTAAGCAGGAAACTACGCCAGCCATTTATAAAGTAACTAAGCAGGATATAAAGCTGTAAATACCACATACCACTTGCCATTAACACAAACCAATTAAAATAAGTAAACGGCAAAACAACAAATAGTGTACGGGATAAGTAGAGACCGCCCACACTCAAGCCACGTAAACTGGTCCGCGACACCAGCAACTGACTCGTACAACCACACAGGTCTACCTCTCAGCCTCGCAGCCATGGACGAAAGGTCTAGCTGCCGCTCCACGGAAACAAGTCAACAACTGTGGTGACCAACCAACACCACAACCACAGACCACACTGCTACGGGCCATGCTGGCACGTTAGGGACTCTGCCTTAGCTCCCTAGAGTGTGGCACTGGTAATAGGACTAGTTGGGGACCAGTGACGTCTACTGGTGTCCGTAACCCAACTACGAGCGCGCTACAAGCGACAAAACAAACAAACTCATACAGTCACTGTCCCACTATCGTCTTTCCCTCAGCCGACGTACAACTAAAAACTAAGTAGTGAGGGTGTCCAGGATAGACGACACAGACCTGACGGTACAACACATGTACCCGACAAGCCCTGAGCACAAGCCTGGCTCACACAGAACCTGGGGCACCCAACTGAAGAGGTAACCATGGGCCTTGTACTACTCGCCACACACACCACACAAACCACGTGCACACCGCACAAACCATGTGAAAACCTCACGTCAACCACGTGAACACCGTTACACTAGCCGCGTGAACAACACGCCAGTCAGTGTACCACTTGCTAACCTTGAAAACACACACTCCTAGAGTGCACAGGTGCCATTGCACCACTCTTACTTGTCATACTCAATAAATAACAGTTATTGGATAATTTTACCTTTGAACCAATCATAACAAGACCTCTCAGTTGTGGTCGCGACATAGGGTAACATTGCCTTCAGAACGCGACGCCCCGATGTTCGCCTTCACAACATGAACGCGACGGGTCGGCCTGTCACGTTCTGAACGCGATAGGGGGCTCTGTCGCCTTCACAGGCGAAACCCTAATCCAGGAGGAACTCCACAGATTACCACCCCAAACGCACAAACCACACTTAAATCACATTTACATCTTTTAATGGATACCGTAGCATGGTATCTATTGTTCTCAACATCAAAAACCAATCACACAAGCATCTCATACTACTAATGGTGTAAAATGCACAGATTCCTCTACCTTTGCGAAGAATGTGAAGAACGAGACTATCCCAGCGTTTCCCCCACTCCACGCAGGATCCTCACGAGAGACACGCCAAACGCACCCAAATCCCTGAAATGCCCCGAAAATCGCCACAGCTCCCTCCCCCTGGCAGAGCAGAACTGTTTAGAACTCTGCTTGTCCAGGGCAACTTAAAACGCCCAGCGGTTGGGAACGGATGAACACCTCCGTCGCTACTAGAACGCGATGGGATAAGGCTCGCCTTCCCAGGGCTGACATTTGCATGTCGCCCTGTGCGCGACACGCGGTGGCGCATGCAGAAGACGAGACCGCTTAGCCAACAGCAGCAGGAATGCGAC
Organism: Colocasia esculenta; assembly: GCA_014218235.1. NCBI lineage: Eukaryota > Viridiplantae > Streptophyta > Magnoliopsida > Alismatales > Araceae > Colocasia > Colocasia esculenta. The sequence goes on along the minus strand of CM024756.1, from coordinate 95,899,297 downwards.
ATGCAAGACTGTCACATTCAGATCGCGGCATCCCTCACTGTCGCGTTCACAGACAGTGAATGGGTTGGTGTTTTGGGCCCAGCCTGCCAGCCCACAAACACCCCAAACTGCTCACACACCTGAAACATAAACACTTGGCCGCACATTGGCCACCACAACTACCAAATAGAGGATCCGTAAGGATCCGAAGGATGATCCATAAAGATCCCAAAAAATGCGAGACGTTACAACAGCCCTCTATGGTAGCAGTGTCACACACGACACATTTTAGCACATTTCACTTAAGTCACATATTTAATTACATTATTCACATGCACTAATCGTTCATGCTCATGTACTTAATACACATGCATGGTTTAGTTTTCCTAATATGATGCTACTGGCACTATACTACAACTCATACCACAGTCTTATCATGCTATAATCATTGCATTATACAAGAATTAATTTAACATGTTCACTTGGCAAATATTCACTATTAAAATACAACCACACCTACTTTCACCCAAACAAGATGAATTATTTATCACAAGTTGAAGACATGTAACACATTATATGCTCAATTTTTTCAGATTTTTGGACTTATATACTACTTATGATAATTAAAAAAGATATCATGCATTTCCCATCAGAAATTCATTAGCATGGTTACATTCATACATCAGTTTCTAGTAGTTCAGAAATCTGAAAACAGTCATCATGATGTCATGTAAAAATAAATAAAATCCTAACTCACAACCGATCAATTTATACAAGATTAAACATGTCATTTTCAGCTTATAGTTCAATTACAGAAATTTTAATAAATAACACAAATCACAGAAATTCAGTACCTCCTCATGATATGACCTACTACCTATGCTGAACACAACATAATTTCTACAGTAAACACAGACAACCACAAGTCCGAATATGATCATACAGATGTGAAACTAGGGTTCTGTAAACCCAGACAACAACTTGGTGTCACACATGTTGCTGCCACAGGGGTTAACGACACCATAGGTTTACCACCAACTAAGGATCTTAACGGCAGAAATGTTGCTGTTAAGTTCCTGTCTCCGAACTACAGACAGAACGCACAAAACAAAGGTGAATGGGGGTTCTAGGACACGAGATAAATTCTGTAAAAATACCTAGGACCTACTAGACATGGGTATGGACGATGTCCAAGGGTTACTTGCCTCTTAAAAATTTATTAGACGGAATTATTTTCCAGAGAAGCTCTCCTCGGACAAGCCAAGAAGACCCTAAATCCTCCCCAGATCTGGTTCTGTGATGATGGCTGCACACCGGAGTGGGGCGGGAAGCCTTCCTCTATGATCAATGTTCCTTCCAGTTGATGTAGATCCCCGGAAGATGCACCAAGTGATCGGATCAGAGCCCCCAAAGTACAGGTTTTGCACAGTGTTCTCTAGGGTTTTTGACACGAGCCAAAAGAACCTATTTTGGCCCTAAATGGGTGTTTTTTATATAGCCAAGGGGGTTGGGGGTATGCGTAGATAGGGTTTCCTACCGTTGGAAGACGGTTTTCGAAAACAAGAACCGAAGAAATCGCGACCGTTTCCCAATCTGAAACGCACAGATTTTGGCGAAATAGACATCCACATTTCTAGCCATCTATTGGGAGTTGGCGTCCATCGATCTGGACGTCGACTCTCCATAACATCCATACATGTTGACGTCAATTGACCCTTCAGCCAGAACACAAGACTATCAAGAATCATATATATACACTATACACATACATGCAATTGTAATGTACAACTTCTAATATATATATACTATGTAAATACAACAATATGTACATAGTAACTCATATAACTACATAATAATACAATTTTATAGAATATTACATATACATGTATGCATACATATATACACAAGACAACTAAATCACACTGACCCAACAACTAAATAAAAAGGGCAAAATTTCGAGGTCCTTACATACCAGAGAGGCCAATAAGATCGTGGACCGGGAACTGCGCCAACTAAGGAACAAGGTCATCCCACTGGTAAGGGTTAGATGGAATCAACGCACGGATGGACGAGATTGGGAAACACCGAGGGAAGCAATGCGTAAGAGATATCCGGAGCTATTCACAAGTAAGTACACCTCACTAGTACAATAAATTCTATCTATGAATTTGGGGACCAAATTCTCTTAAGTGGGGGAGGGTGTAGCGCCCCGAAAAATTTATTAAATAAAATTTGAATAAATGGAAATAAATGATTTCCATAATATCGGAGTATTTAAAACATCGTACCACTATCGTACATGTAAGAACACATCGAAAAATCCCGTGAAAATTATAAATCAACCCCAAATATTATTCCTAAATGTTCCACGAAGAAATTCTTGAAACAAAAAATCTAATTGGCCCAGTGTACGTCATACGGTGGGACCAATTATCTAAATTAGGAAATAAGTCGGAAAACCGTTAGCACGGAAATAAACCCGTCATAAATTAAACAACATGTTGAAGAGACTTCTAACATTATATATTGATGACCCATTATCGAAATTGGGCCAACGGATCTAATTTGGCCAAGAATAAAATGAAGCAAGAAAATACATAGAAATTTGCAACCCTAATTGAGCTAAAAATGGAAGGAGGTAATTAGGGTAAAATTGGATGCAATTAGACTCTCCTGGCAACCCATATTCGTGCCTAGCCATCCTTGGGGGTTTCCTAATGGCCAAGACACTAATAATGGGGTAGAGAGATTTTCAAAACATGGAAGGGGATATGCTAAACCCCGCAACCTTTCCTCTCTTGTTGCAATGGAACTTCTAAAGACCTAGATGCTTAAATACTCTACCAAAACCCTAGGGGACAAGTTTACTATCTTGCTGGGGTCGTGTGGAGGAGTTCTTGGCTGCTGGGGAGCAGGAGATCGGCCACACCAAGCTCTTCTTCTTCCATGTTGCGTCTGCGTCAACCTGTGCAAATAGTCTTCTTGGAGTCGACCAAAGGTAGGCCAAACCTAACCACACCGTGCAAGACTTATGCCCCTGGAAAGAGGGTCAAGTCTATTCCTAATTGCACTGGATGGCCAACTTTCATGCAGTATACCGGGTGTATTAGGTGTTCTCCAACAGTGGTCTGAACAAGGGTTTTCGAGAACGAGACTTCTTCACCCAGAAGGTAGGTGATCTTGGGCCAAATCATAATAACTCATACACCAAGTAGAGCATCGAGTCTACTTTCATGTCTAAGTAGGTTTTCATGGAGTACATCTGCAGTCATAAGCATTTTTCCAAACTCACTATGTTAGGACTTTTGTGTTCATGTCGATTTCTCACGCATCCGAGGCCGTTGCATGGATCGAGCACCTATTTTTCTGCATTTTTCGGCATTTTTGGGTTGAAGGTTGAATCACATCCTGACCAGACGACGTGATTCATGGGGCTGGTATCGCGTCGGCTTCTGCCGCCGCGATTACCCTAATCGCGTCCACCCATGGCGACGTGATTTGGGCGCGTACCGTGCCTCAAACTGTGGGTCGTTGGCCTGTCAGAAGACCTCTGAAACGTGACGGGTAAGGCCGCCACGATTCAGCCAGTTTTCCCCGCCCAAGATTTTTACAATTTTTATATTGCTATTTTAAAGGAATTTCATGAACGCGTTGGGATACCCCGACGTGATTCATGTTAAACGCGAATCACATGGTGGACGCAAATTAGCTTCTTCACAATAAGTCATGTATGAACTGTACCATTGTTAGGAAATGCATCGACTATGTCAGACGCGTATTTCAAGGGCCTACTCGAGACCTATTGCCATACCCTAGAAATTTCATTAATTAAAATTTTAGATAAATAGAAAATTCGTCAATTTATAAAAAACCAAACTAGCTAAAAGATACACGTCATTATTGCATGAGTAAAACTCATGTAAAATTCTATAAAAACAAAGTTGTACCTTAAAATTATTATCTAATGACCCATTAAGAAATTTGGGCATAGAAAAATAATTCGGACCATGATTTAGAATTTTTGTGACTTATTATTGTAAATAAGGAAAAATTAGAGAATCCATTATTACATGAGCCAAGTGGATTAACAATTGAAATAAAAATTATGGGTAGACTTCAAACAATATGTGGGGATAGTCCATAAAGGAATTGGATCAATGGACAACTTATGACCTATGAACAAATTCAAGTATGAAAATAGTAAATAAATAACTTACGTATTATCGAAATGATAGAACTTATGTACCACTATCGTACGTGAGAAAACACATTAGAAAATTCCGTAAAATTATAAATCAACCTCAAACATTATCTTAAGAGTTTCATGAAGAGATTCGAGCAACAAAAAGTCCGATTGGCCAAGTGTACGTTACACTGACCAAGTTAACCGAATTAGGGAACTAAGTCGGAAAATTGTTAACACGGAAAAATAACCCAACCATAAATTAAATAAATAGGTTGGAGAGACTTATAACATTATGTATTAGTGACCCATTATGAAAATGGGCCAATGGATCACTTTTAGCCTAATAATAAAATTGGAACATAAAAATACTCAAAAATTCGTACCTGTAAATATGCAATAATTGTGAAGGGCACATTAGGGTTAAATTAGGGTAATTAGTCATACAAGGTAGTCAAAACCGGACCCAACTCTAAGAGGTGGTTTCCTAAACCTTTGCTACCTCCTTTGGGTGAGAGAAATCTCAGATTTTGGAAACTAGAATGCAGAAATTCGCAGCCCTCTTTCCTAGTCCCATTAGGACATGAAGTAGCACCCTAAAACTATAAGAACTCTTCACAAAACGTTTGGGGAAGGTTAGCATCAATTGGGGTCGTGTGCAGCATGTTTGGGGCGCTGGAGGAGAGGAGAAGGCTGGGGAAAAACGTGGTCTTCTTCCACCTCGCCCTGTAGCGAACCAGGAACCTACAGGAGTTCTTTGCATTCAAAGGTAGGCATTCCTGGGTCAAGATTAATGAAAAATAATACCATCTTGTAGAGCTTCGTTTCTAGCTTCATTTGCTTCTGATTTTACTAATTTTCATGGAGTATACTTTGTGTATTAGTCGTTCTCCCTAAGTCGCACACAGTTAGGGCTTTTCCCGTTCTTCTTATTATGCACACGATTTGAGACCGAATTAGACTAAATCATAAACATCAAAGTTCTTCTACTTGTAGTCACAATCATCTTTTATGTTGAACGTTTTGTCTAAAAGTTTTTAGTTAGAGAGTTATGAACCCCGTAAGAGAGTCATGCATAATACTGCGTTTTTTGGGTTTGCAGTTAGCCTTAGGTTCTTCCTGTTTTTTCTTGAGATTTAAGACCAAAGTAGGTCAAGTCTCCAACATGAAAGTTCTTTTATTATCCGATATGGTCATCTTCCATGTTAAATTTTTGCTTAAATGTCATTATTTAGAGAGTTATAAACTTTGTAATAGAGCCGTGCATGATACTGCGTTTTCTGGTTGCATTTAACTTTAAGTTCGTCATGTTTTTCACAAGGAAAAGACCGAATTAGGTAAAACCCCCACACATAAACGTTCTTCAAATAGTTGTCTTGGTCATCTTTTATGTTAAACGTTTTGTCCAAATATCAGTAGATCTCATGTTACAAGCCTAACATGTAAGTCGCAACAAAGTCATGCATGTTTAGGGATTTTTTACATTCTTCCTATATTGCATGCAATTAGAGACGGATTCAGACCCAGCCCACAAACAAAAGTTCTTCCAATAGATGTCCTCGACATTTTCTATGTTGAGAGTTTTGTCTAAAGGTCAGCATATAGAGAGATATAGACATTTCATGAATATCACACTGTGTCAATCATGGTAGTTTGAATCAAAAGCATGTCAGATCCCTGTCGGACTCAGGCGCAGACCCTGTGAACGCGACGGCCCGATATGTCACGTCCTGAGGTCGGGTCGCGACAGTACTTCTGTCGCGTTCTGGTCGCGACAGTACCTATGTCGCATTCTGCCTGCCTGATCTGACGACCCCGTCGCGATCCTTGCAAGACCACGTCGCGATCTCAGTTTTGGGCCAGAAACCCATCTTGTGCAAGTCTCACTGTACCACCGTAACTTCCATATCATGTTAACGGTCTTAATTATAGAAAAATGAAGTTTTAAGTATTGGTTGCATTTTAATATAATAAAAGTCAATCACTTGATCTTTCATATCCATGATTTCATGACACATGCACACACGTTGAACCATTCAAATATGGCTTAATTGGCATGAATATGATACATAACCTATCTTGTAATTATGCAATTAATTACCTTATTTTAAGAAGTACTTGTTTACAATTCGTGCGATGTTTTGGAACACCGATCCCGACGCTCCACTGTTCTAGAATTCCTCTAGAACGTCGAGTACTTGTTTCTATAATTACACACTCTCTTGACTTGGACGAACTCTCCATCGGATACTCCTTCCGCCGGACTAGTGAATCCTTGTTCAAGGCCTCCACAATCTCCTCTGATCATGGATTCCCACATGGTCGACGAGCTGGTTGTACCCTAACACCTATGATACACTCTAGGGATCAGTAAGATCCAAACGGCCTTAGATTGTTCTCTCACTCTTATCTTGAATCACGCCGGACCTCTGGACTTGTGCATAACATGGCCAGCGGAAAGATCGTGAGTTCCACCTGACTGCCAACACCAACGCGCGTGTTGTGCAACTGTTACCATCGCCTGTTTACTCGTCGCATTACGTGCAATGTCCACTAGCTCTCATCTATACTCGACTCGCTCATCTATTCACGTTCACTCTACTATCTCGTCTCTCTCGTCTATTCATCTAGTACTCTCTTGAGACTCGTTGAGCTGTTGTGGCTCCTATCGTTTGTACTATTTCATGACTGTCTAGCGCTATAATGCATACTGTGCAGGGCACGGAGAGTGTCCGAGGGGCTCCAATCTAGTCCTGGGGGCAGAGAGCCCCCCGAAAATACCTGCAGGGGCTATTGACGGTGTTCTGCATTGCACCGTTTCTGTCTACACTATCTTAGCTAGACATCTGACTATTATCCTTTTAGTCTGAGGAGTTCAGACGTACTGTGATATTACTGTGCTATCACAAACTGTTATAACTTAGTCTGAGGAGTTCAGACATAATGTACCATCATGAAACGGCTACTGTCCTAGAAGTGACTACTGCCGTATTCCACCATTGTGCACCATTGTACAAACTATACACGCAATCTCGTTACACGCTATCTCGTTACACGCTATCTTGTCATACACTCTACTTGCTCTACTTGATACTCGTTATCTTCAGTTACTATGTGCTATCACGACTTGATCATGTTCAAAGTGCAATTTACCCTTTACATGACCAGCTACTATCATCTCTTCTTGCTATACATGTCGCTTTCTATTCTTGACAATATCGTTACATGCTATTGTTGTTATCGTTTTCTATCGTGACTGACTTTAATTATCGTGCTATACTTGATTCATCTGCTATTTGAACCAGTTACTTGTGCTATTTTTGGAAACTATACTCGATCTCGTGCCATTGTGCTATCCTATTACCTGTTGCTCTATCCCTTGCTATATTTTGACTCTCTTGTACCTGCTATCTTTACCATACCTGACTCTCTCGCTCTATCATTAGTTACTCTGCCTTTAATGCATTAATTACTTAAAGCATGCTTGACTCATGAGATTTAAGTCCTACTGGGCGTTGTTCGCTCACCCTACGTTTTTGGTTATTATGTCTCAGGTAAGTCGGACAATGACGTTAGATGCACTCATGGAACAAGACCCGAGTGTTGAGTGACCTGGAATTAGTTGATGAAGATACTCTAGTACAATGGAGTCTAGTAGATATTGTTTTTTTTAGATTTCTTTCTAATGTAATAGAGTCAATGAGCTATATGTTTTGGCTCTGGATTAGTGGTTTTAATAGTCTTAGTGGAATTTCAATGAAATAAAGAGTTTTATTCCAATTATTGTTCATTCGATACTCTGATTTATTCAACTGATTGTACATGTTACTCTACTATGTACTTCGTTCACGTCTCCCCCGATTTATTCCGCTACTAATTGGAGGGCGTGACACCTATTGTTATAGTGTTTAATGTTAGTCTTTCATGATACATTATTAAGATGCATGGTACATTCTGTTAAATGACCTAAAAGCCAGTAACCCATGATAAAGACATAACAATGTAAAGACTATTCTAATTGTTCTTTAATGATATGATCATTCATTCAACTAGTGATTTGCTTATCTTACTATTCTTTATTGCTTACATGATCAATTATTATCTTAAAATATTGCAAACCCAAGTATAGTTAAATGCATAGATCATCTCATGTTAGTATGTTAATTGTTTTCCGCAAGTTTGAAACTGATGGATTGTGGATTGAGATACGGGGGATTGGAAGCTCTCTATCGGTCATTCCATATTGGCAGACTAGGGACCTTTCCGCTAAGACCTCCGGAATTCTCTGTACTATGTGGATTCACTCATGGAGACCGAGTTGGTTGTATCATTGAAGTTCCCTGGAGATAGCGTGCACCTCCTTTGTTCTCATGTTCTCTTGAGTGTGATTTAAAATCTAGACTTAAGCCATTTAATGTAAATAGTGAATTAACATATAAATTACGCTATTATGCTGCCAAATTTATCTCTTGACTATTGTTATCATGAAATCATGTTCACATTACTCACTTGTTCTCATTATCATCATGAACATGACATTACACATGCTTAAATCTTGATACTCTCATTGGCCATTAATGACTATGGGTATCTACATTTAAAAATAGTGAGATGCTGACCGGGCACGGCGAGTGTCCAAGGGCTCCAGTCTAGCCCCAATGATGGAGAGTCATAATATACTATTAACCATGGGGTATAATGATTACTACCGTTGCATCTGCACTGGGAGTACTTGCGTGTTGAATGCTAGATACAATAACCACATACATGTGTCCTAGTGTGCATTTCAAGGTGGATCTTTCCTTGGTGTACATTAGTGTCTACGTGCCTGATTAGTGTTACATGATCGTGCTTGTGCATGCTTGCTTGCTTGCGTGATATGGCCATCTTGTAATTATTGCAATTCAAATTAATATCTTGCGTGCTTGTTACATGGCTCACTCTTGACAACATCTTGCTCGTTATATTGTTCTAGATCTCGCTCTATCATGATCATTCTATCTAGCTTGTTCATGTATCTTATTTTAATGAGTTTTATTTGTACTTGCATATCATGACCATCGTGCTTACCTAGTTCTAAATTGCTAATCACTTATATCACTTCCCGCACATTGAGATATAAATCCTACTGGGCTAGTTTCCTCATTCCCTACTTTTAACCATTCTAGGTGACTATGAAATTCAAGAAGAGGAGCAAGTCGAGGATGGGAATGCGTTCGAGTGATAAGCGTTCCAACTATGTGTCTAGCTATAGTTAGTTTGCTTTGAGTGTTAGAACAATGTAGTAGGAAGTGAGGAATAAATGTACTTTTCCTTTTATTGAGTCTAGTCTTGTTATCCAATAGTTAAAGAGTTGTATTAGTTACCTTTGATACAATGAAATGAGATTTGAATATGATTTCAATTGAGTTCAACATTTGGGCCCTATTATGATGTTGTGTTGATACACATTTAGTGCGTGCTAGCTAGAGGCTTATTTGCCGACTGTTCACGTCATGGGATATCGACTCGAATTATCCGAATTCTTATCCGCTGTGTAATTCTCGGGACGTGACAGGAGACAAGTGTTCTTTGTGTTCTTCGGGCTCGTACAGTTAGTAGGGAGACTTCTCCTTTTATTTAATTCATTTTAAATAGGTTAAGGGGTGGAATCCATGTTGGGTGGGTATGCCATAGTATAGCGTTCATATTTACTATTTTATGGCCATGTGAATGGATTCGAGTGGGTTTTTCTGGTGGAGAAGGTGGGTTCGGCCGTTGAGCTGACTCCACTGTCGCGTTTGAAATGCGACAGCTTCACCGTCACGTTCATGGTATGAAGCGACGCAGTGAGACATCGTGTTCTATTTCTGATTGGTGTGCTGTTTCGGTTTGGCATAAATGCGACCATTAGGGTCGTCGCATTACGTTAGTATTGATTGTGATTATCGATGGTCATGAACACATCGCTTTGTCACGTCGCGTTCATGAATGTGTTAACTGACCTGCGTTGTCACAACGCATCGCGTCGTCACGATTTGAACTCCGACTATCGGATTTGGCTTGAAGGCGATGTATCGGGCCATCGCGATTCTGTCGCGGGCCTTTTGGTTATGGTAGCGTCCGGACAGGTCGTCGCGATTTGAAAGGCGACGCTTGTATCCGTCGCGTTTTAGCTTCCATGGGGTTGTTGTGTGCTTAGGCATAAGGGTCCTGTGTGGACCTAGCCTTGGCCTTTTGCTGTCCTTTTAGGGTTAGTTAAGATGGTTAATGTTAGTAAAGCATGTGTAGGATAATGAGTTGGTTTATGATGAATTGATGATTCATGTTAAACATATGTTGTGTGTTATTGTATTAAGTTAAGTGGTTAATGTTCACTGTAATTTAATGTTGCTATGGAGGTCATGAGATGACCAATGATAGGCAAGGTTATTATATGTTATTGTGGTTCATGTATGTATTGGGTGTAGGTTGGCTTGGAGGTCACACGGTGACCGGTGACAAGCTAATTACGATACATGTGCACCGTAGTTTATAAATAAAGGTTATATAAATATATAGCATCGGTTATGTGTTTGCCGAGTTTGGTGGTCCGGCACCTATTCCGGAATGCCTCTTCAGTCGGGTACCCTAGGTTTTGTGTGAGCTAGGCACGTGTGTTTGTTGTGCTCGGGGTTTGTCCTGGTACGGTGTGTGTACTGTCGAGGTCTATGTCGTCTTCCTGAACACCCTAACTCATGTGATTGAGTTGTACGTCCAACTGAGGGAAAGACAGCAGAGGGGCAGCGAATTGTGAGAGTTTGTGTTTAGTCGCTTGTAGCACGCTCATGGTTGGGGGACGGACACCAGTAGACGTCACTAGTCCCCAGCTAGTCCTGTGTTTCCAGTGCCTCACTTTAGGGAGCTCAGGCCGGAGTCCCTGAAGTTGCTAGGCATGGGCCTACAGCTGTGTGGTCTACAGGTGTGGTTTGGGTTGGTCTCCACTGTGGTTGGCTTACTTTGTGTGTTTGTGGAGCGGTAGCTTGACTGGAGTGTCCGTGGCTACGAGACTGAGTGGTGGTTCTTGTGATGTGTTGTCCAGGTTGGATACTGGCGTCATGAACCAGTAGTCAGTTCCCGTGTGATGGCATCGTTCCTTTCCGACTCATGCTTTGCCACTGGTTGTGGCTTGTGTGTAGTGACTCGCTGGTTGAGGTTTTACCCGTTGGGGTGTGCCTTGGTAGTGGCACAGTTGTGGTTGTGGTTCGGTGGTGGTACCTCGTGGTGGCAGGTACCTGTACCCTTTGTGGGTAGACATTTATTGTGGTACATCACATACCCCGTTCTAGATTTAGAGTGAACTTGTGTTCTATGGAGGTCGTGTGGTATGACCATCCACTTGTTGTATCTTACCCTTCTTAGGGTAAGCTTCCGATTATGGTTTTAGTGTGTGCTGGATTGGCTTGCTGATGTCAGTCTTGTTACCCTACATGGTAGGTTGCCTGTGAAGCTTGTAGCCTAGGCAGTGGTTTGCCCGTAAGGTTTGGGCTTAGGTGATCAGTTGTTGTGGTGGTTTGCTTGTAAGGCTGTGGCCTAGGCATTTCAGTTGTTGGGCGGACTAGTGGTGTTGTGCTAGTCCTATTGTTTATTCTTACTTTCCAAGGACCCTGTTAGCTGGTGTGATTATATTTTAATTACGGTTTAATAATGTTTGTCATGAGCATGTTATGGTTTGGCTCTCGGCGTAGCCAGTGAGACCCTTGGGGTTGAGGTCTCTTTCTTCGTAGGTTTATTTTGGGAGGTCCCTACTGAGCCAGTGACTTGTTGAGGCTCACTCCTTTACAATTCCTTTCAGGTGTTAGCCGTATGTTGGCTCGTTGTGGCGTTGTGGCAGACTTGTACCACCAACAGTAGAGTTAGTTGTGTTTGTGTGAGCTTCTGCTCCCTCGGGGTATGTCTCAGGTACTTGTACTTTTCTCTTGGACATGTAATGATGTATTGGGACAGTTGTACATTATTGTATACAGGTTTGGGCATATGTACTTTCTTGTGTCTTATACAGTTGTTGTTGTCTTTTATATTCTTACTGGACACTTGTGCGCGTTATCCCATGTGAGACTTCGGTCTGTTCGTGGGAGGCGGGTCTGGATATGGAGCCTTATTGGGCATAAATATCCAGGGCCGTTACAGTTGGTATCAGAGCATGGTCCAGTTAGAATATGAAAAGACATTAAGGTTACAATGTCCCAAGACATAGTTTAATGTCCACTGTTGGTAGTAAGTATGCAGTTTTGTGTGGTTTAAAGTGGTGTTCACATGAGTTTTTGTTATGTGGAATGTGTATAGGTGTCTGTGAATTTGGAAATTGTTAGTAGTTGCTGAGGAATGGTGTGGTTAGTGGTATAATTTGAGTGGTTATACCAGAGTGCCAGTTTGCAGTAAAGTGTGGTTGTTTAAAGGTTCACAATTATAGAAATTAAAGAAATTAGTGAATTCAATTATGATATTCAGAAAAGCAAAGTTGTGTTCTGGGAAGGATATGTTTTAATATGATGAAGGTGTTTTAGTGAAGCACAGATTTAGCAGAGACAAGTATAAGGTAATGGTATGATAGAGTGGTAGTGGGAACAGTGGTATAATATGAAATAGTGAGTGTGTTAAGGATTGTGATTGAGAAAGTTAATAGAGATAATTGTGTGTTTGAGATTTGTGTTAGTAAGTGTTAAGAAGCAGCTTGTATGATAATGTGATTAGTGATATGGAAGGTTTGAATAATTGAGTGAGGCAGATTAGCTTCAGATGAGTACTGGTAAATAGAGGAGCAGTGATTTGCGGCAGTCAGATTAAGTGTGCTTTGTGATTAGAGATGGTTGTAGTAAATAGCTTGAGAATAGTGTTGTTGTTAGTAATGATGGTAATGGGAAATTTGATATAGAGATCCATGTAAGTAGGTGCCGAGGTGACCAGTTGGGTAAAGAGTGAGTAAGAAAGATCATTATATAGTTAGATTTTCTGACAATTTCATAAGAATGATATTCACTTGGCAAGTGGCAGTTTGTGAGCATTCCACAGAATGATTTGTAAAAGATTGCAGAGTTAAAGATAAGATTAGTGATGTTTAGCAGTTGTGAACAGTTTGTGGAAAAAGAAGAGGTAAAGTATGTGTCAGCAAAAGATTGAGGTTGAAGTTAAGAATGTTTGGAGTGAGGTAGTGTTATGTGAGTCAGAATAGACGGAAATGATCAGTTGAGAAGCAATTAAGGAATATCAAGATGAGTGGGACAGCAGGCAGATTGTGAAGGAATTCAAGTAAAGGTTTGAATGGAGAGCAATTAATGGGTATACCGTAATAGTGGTATTTTCAGTATTTGAGAATAAAGCAGTAATGTGGAATAGGAATCAGAAGAGCATATTATTGTATTTAAAGAGGTCGGTTTAGGTTCTGGCTTTAGTAGTATTTTAGTGAAAATGATTGCGTGTTAAGAAGAGTTATAGTGTGATGGTATAGTGAGATTAGCCAGATGACAGAATAATTAAGAGAAATATTTTGCAGAGATAATATTATGTTTAATGTAGTTGGTAGTAAATTTAAAGTTAAATGCTATTGACCAAAGAAAGAAAGAATATAGCAGATTATGAAATAGATATAATCAGATGGTTCAGAAAGTGTTTAATAAAAGTTGCAGTACACATAAAGTGATTCAGCGAAGCAGAGGTATTCTTCTGTAAAAATATTCCAAAGTTTGGCGTAAAAGTAAAGGGAGATCCATTAATGAATAAGTAACAGTTGAGATTATGGTGAAACTAAAGGCAAGATATGTGCAGAGTTAGTTGAGCAGTTTTATTTCCCGGATAAGAGAGTGCAGTGTCACAGCAATGAGAACGGATATTTTGAAGGGTTATGGAATAGATTTGTAAAATCAGCCAGAGAATGTTATTTAAAGCAAGAAATGTATATGAAGAGCAAGGTAGGTCAATAGCGGTATGACAGAATTCAAATTTAAATATGTGGCACAAACAGAATTAAAGTATTAAGAAAGCAGTTCAGAAATTTAGGTATTTCTCTTCCAGTGATAATTGATTAAGTAAGGTGATTTGAGAGTAAGTAAAGTTAGAATTAAGTCTAGCTGGAGTTAGAGTATAGTGAAAGTGGAAAGTAATTGAAAGTAATAATGAGGGCAGAATTTGTAGGATATTTGCCAAGTATCTAGTGTAATCAGAGTAGCGCAGCGGAAGCCTGAAAGATTTAATATTCACATATTATCAAAGTTTTGATTGATTGAAGAAAAGTTCAGATTTTGCACAGTTAGGTAAAGGCAGTGGTTTTGAGCAAGATGTGAGTTAAGGCAGCATAAGCAGAATGGTATACAAGAAATTCAGATAGGTAATTTGCTTTTCTTAAGAAACTGGCAGTTGAGAATATGAATAAATTGAGGCAGAATAACAGTTGGCAGTGATAGCCAGATAATGGAACAACACCGAGGAATCCAATAATTTAAAGAGAGTTTAGCATGGCAAAAACCTAAGGGTGGCAATTTATCGTAAAGAGTTTCAAGCAAGAGAAGCGGCACAGAAAGAAATGTTGCAACATAGCCGCGGAAAATGTGGAAGCAGGTTGAGTCTAAGGAGATAAAGAGCCAACAGCAAGGTAGGATCATCTATGTTGAAAGGTAATGAAAGGCAGATTGACTTAAAGAGAAGAGCAGCTGTGAAATGAATTAAAGAGAAAGGAAAGCAAAAGCGGTACGGAAATGAACAGACTGAGTCAGGCAGCACAGAGAAAGTGTATCCTACTTGTTCTGTAATGGTTTAAATTCTTTTTAGGTGATAGTCTGGCTTATTGTGGTTCATTTCCGAATGTCGGGACGACATTCCTTTTAGGTGATAGTAATGTAATGACACGATCTTTCCGGATCCGTGTTTAATGCTTTTGTGTGATGCTCTTGACCAAGAGGTGGTCATTGGGCCTTGGTCGTGGTTTTCATGAATTGTGTGGGTGTTGTGGGCAGGAGGTTCTAGCCCAAACAGCCCACAGGTTCACTGGTCGTGAACGTGTCGGAGCAAGTCGTCGCGATTTGAAATGCAACGGTCTCCCCCGTCGGATTCACTGAGCTGCCTTTGTTACGCATGGCGTTCTGGTTCCGATTGGCGATGAAGAAGGTGGTCACATTTAACTCTTAAATGCCACGTCTGCCTACATCGCAATTTCGACTGTGCATATGTTGCCCTGTTTCGGCCAGACAGGAGCAGAGCTCTGTCCGGCAAAGGAGGGAGCTACTGTGGGGATTTCCAGCGATCCCTTCCTGGTGGCTCGTGTGGCGTGGGTTCCATGGAGGATGGCGTCCGGAGAGTGGATACCCGGCGATAAGGTGTTTCTCCGTGTTCTTCGAGCTCGTTCAGTTGGTAGGGAGATTTGCCCTTTTGTTTAATTCGTTTTAAATGGGTTAAGGGTGGAATCCATGTTGGGGCAGTGTGTGCCATATATAGCTTTCATATTTACTAATTTAATGGCCATGTGAATGGATTCGAGTGGGTTTTCTGGTGGAGAAGGTGGATTCAGCCGTTAAGCTGACTCTAGTGTCGCGTTCGAAACGCGACGGGCTTCACCGTCACATTCATGGTATGAACGTGATGTAGTGAGACATTGTGTTTCTATTTCTGATTGTTGTGCTGTTTTGGTTGGCGTAAACGCGAACATTAGGGTTGTCACGTTTACGTTAGTATTGATTGGTGATTATCGATGGTCATGAACGCATCACTTTGTCACGTCACGTTCATGAGTGTGTTAACCGACTTGCGTTGTCGTGATGCATCACGTCATCACGATTTGAACTCTGACTGTCAGGTTTGACTTGAAGGCGACGTATCAGGCCTTCACGATTCTGTCACAACACTGGGCCTTGTCGCATTTTGGTTATGGTCATGTAGGTCATCGTGATTTGAAAGGCGACGCTTGTGTCTGTCGCGTATTAGCCTCTGTGGGGTGTGTTGTGTGCTTGGGTAGTGAGGGTCCTCTGTGGATCTAGCCTTGGCCTTTGCTATCTTTTAGTGTTACTTAAGATGGTTAATGTTAGTAAAGCATGTGTAGGATAATGATTTGGTTATGATGAATTGATGATTCATGTTAAACATATATTGTGTGTTATTGTATTAAGTTAGTTGTTAATGTTCATTGTAATTTATGTTGCTATGGAGGTCATGAGATGACCAATGACAGGCAAGGTTATTATATGTTATTGTGGTTCATGTGTGTATCGGTGTAGGTTGGCTTGAGGTCACACGATGACCGGTGACAGCTAATTATGATACATGTGTACCGTGGTGTATGACTCGGCCCTCTCGGGCCCTTGTCCTCGTCCTCATGGTCGCGACGGACACCCTGGGTGCGACATTGTCACGCGCTAGAGGAGCCAGTCGCGACAGGCTTTTGGTCGCAGCACACCTGGCCATCGCATTCTAGTCACGACAGGGGTGGGCGTCGCATTCTTGTCGCGGTGTTTGGAGGCGATGCGACTGCTTTTCTGACCACTGTCCTTTCTGTCAGAATGGCCTTATCGCTATCAAGTGTGTACAATGTTGATGCGACGTTGACGCGACCTGGCAAGCCATCGCTTCAAGGTTTTCCTGGTCTTCGAGGTTTGACCACTTTTGGTGTCGCGCCGGGGCAGGCGGTCGTGACATGGTCATGACGCTCTGGGGCATTGCGACAAGCTTGTTGTCGCGCCGACCCGACCTGTCATGTCTCTCTGGGCCCGTCGGTTCAAAACTGAGGCAGGCGCCCCTTTCTCCTTACCCTTCTTATTCTTATTTTCTTCTTCTTCTTCTTCCCTCTTCCTTCCCCGAGCTACTCTTGTGTTCTTGGATTATTTATGGTGCTCGTGCGGGGAGGTGACGCCTCCTTGGTGTAGGCGACATGCTCGTGGAGCTTGGAGCGAGGAGGAGGTGGCCATTCTAACAAGAAGGCCCCAATGGGTTGGCTCTACTCCTTGAGGTAGGGACCCCTTGTCTCCTCTCTTCCTAGCATGCTCCCCTCCCCTTTAGATTCTGGTCTTTCTCGTCGTGTTGGGGTTGTGGGGTGTGAGATCCATGCCTCATTCATGGAGAGAATTTCCTTGAGTGTAGATCTCCATGTTTATTGCATGAATCATGGGGATGAGGGTGGTTTGTATGTTTATAAGCTTTCCCATGGTTTCCCATGCTCCCCTTCCCTCTATGGATGTGTTGTACCGGCTTTGGGGTGGTCCTTGGGAGGTTGTCCCAGGACCCCTCTCTACTGAGGTCACGACCTATATAGGGGTCGCGATGATGTTGCGACTGACATGGCCGCCACGACATCATCGCGATGCCCTAGGGCGTCGCGACATGGTCACGACTGACCGGCGCGTCGCAATAGTGTCACGGCGGCTCTGAGCGTCGCGACAGTATTAGATACAGGTAAGTTCTTGTAGAGTTCTGTTTCTCATGGAGTCTTCACTGTTTCCGGTTCTTCTTGTACCTGTGGCACCAGTGCTAGTTCCTAGTACGGTCCTACACTAGTCGTTCGCTTGGTGTTCGGCACCTGAGGGCTTGTCCCGTTGAGAGCGGTTGTTACCGTTTACTTGGGACCCCCGTCCCTGGGCGCCTATTGAGGGAGTGCTCCGGGCGACAGGCATGCTCAAGTCACAGATTCTAGAGCGGAGGGGAAAGCAGTGGTTAGGACAGCGGTGTTGAGTCGTTTGCAGAGCTCTCGTCGTTGGTCTGGGGCGCCGAGGTCGTCTTGAGGTGTTCTTCCCGGCGTAGTCCAGCTAGTCCTTCTTCTCACTGCCTCGCTCTTTGTGGCCTCGAAACCACCTAGAGAGGCCAGGCGTGGGACTATAGTCAGGCCAGACTACGGCGGTTACTGTTGTGTTACTTTGTGT
This sequence comes from Colocasia esculenta, assembly GCA_014218235.1. Classification (NCBI taxonomy): domain Eukaryota; kingdom Viridiplantae; phylum Streptophyta; class Magnoliopsida; order Alismatales; family Araceae; genus Colocasia; species Colocasia esculenta. The sequence goes on along the minus strand of CM024756.1, from coordinate 95,881,279 downwards.
TCCTGCCCCCACTCTGATGAGAAGTGGAGGTTTCGACATGGGTCGAGGGTAAGACGTCAGTGGACGCTCCTGACCAGTTGACTAGTGGTAGTGGTTTCTGTAGCTAGTGTCTCTTGTCCAAGCAGGGTTCTTCTGTCTGTGTTGCCATCAATATGGTGGTCACGACGTGCAGGTCGTATGGAGTTTCCGACCGTGGTGTCCTTCTGTAACCGTTGCTAGTTAGTAGCTTTGCTTCCGCACTTTCCCGTGTAGAGTAGAATTTATATAACTGCTGTTATTTACTTTGATTATATATATTCTTTACCGCTTGTTAGAGCCAGTAGGAGATTGGTAGTCCCTTCCGAGCTTCTGTTGTGAAGCTCATCCCTTCTTTTTCCAGGTGAGACTTCTCAACAACGGCAGGGCGCACGTCGGGCGGAGGAGGCAAGGAGATAGCCGTCGTCCCCATAGCTAGCAGTGGTTTTCCCCTTCAGTTGTACGTAACCCTGGGGGTATTCTTCTAAGGGACTTGTTCTTCCCCTTTGCTTACTCGTACTAGTGTGTGTGTTGGGACTATACCTAGAGCGATACACTGCGGTCTCGCTCTTCTTTCTGCTTCACGTGTGTGCTCCTAGTTAGCCGTTGATGTTTTTTCCGTTACATATTCTGTTAGACTTGTGTTATAGCCCTTCCGGGTCCCCGGATCCTTGGGCGGCGACCGTGAAAATTGGGTCCTCGGCTTGGGCCGAGGGGTCGGGTTCTCAGGGTCGTTATAGTTGGTATCAAAGTGAGATTCTAACAGGACTTGTAGCAGATTTAAACTGCAACCGGAAGTCCCACAGTAGTACAAGTGCACTACTAGCCGCCCGAGTTAGTGTCGTTAACCTTGTTGGTTGTGTGTCGTGCAGGATATGGCTCCGCGCAGGCGTAGGCAAACTAGAGAGCTGATGGAGCAGCAGGGTGAGTCAGATATGCCAGCACCGGGTCAGGTTCAGGAGGATGAGTCGGCTGAGGAGTCTATGGCTCAGCCTCAGGAGGCAGCGGCGACAGCAGTAGCAGCAGGTGAGCAGCAGCACACAGTGGCACCAGCCCCCACCTCAACTGTTTGAGGATTGGTTCCCCATGGCCGAGTAGTTCTTTAAGACCATATTTCAAGGGCCATGGCAGCCAGGGCGGACGACAGTGGGAGGTCAACTGCCAGTACCTCCCATAGCAGTACCAGAGTAGCAGGCAGATCCACAGGTGTAGCAGCCAGTAGTTCAGCAGGCGTTGGGTACTGGGAGTACTCGGGTCGGTAGGAGGAGGACGGCTGTCACTGAGGACAAGACCGCCCTCTTGAAGAGGTTCTTACATCTCCGACCACCGATGTTTTTTCGGTGACAATGACCCAGACAGAGATCGGAGTTGGACGCATGAGTTGGAGCGTACATTCGAGACCATGGAGTCCGCCGAGGAGGATCAGGTGAGACTGGTAGTGTATCATCTCAAGGGACTAGCCCATGAGTGGTGGAGAGTTCAAAGGTGGCACACTTCCCAGGGCAGTGATTGGATTAGGTTTCTTGGCAGCGGTTCTTGGAGTTCCTCCACGATGAGTAATTTCCTTATTATGCTCAACGTGCGAGATGGGACAAGTTTCATGAGTTGGCTCAGGGTGATATGATAGTTGCTCAGTATCACCAGAGGTTCGTCAGGTTGTTGAGGCATTTTCCTCATGTCGCCAGAAGTGAGTAGGCTTGTGTAGAGAGATTTATTGCAAGACTGAGGCCAAATTTGCGATGGGTGTGACCGCTCACATGTGTGCCACTTGGGAGTGGTTGTGGCTAAGGCCACTACCTTGGAGAGAGAGACCTAGAAGCCCTAGCAGCAGCAGAAGAAGGGAGGAGCTTCCTCTAGAACCACCTCGTACCAGCGTCCCGTAGGTAGTCGTGGTAGTGCGGCTTCTTCTTCTTCGGGCTCGGGCAGTTCGGGCAGTTTCGGGTTGCGCTCGATGTTCAGACAGATGAACACTCGTAGGGTGGACGGAGCCGACAGCAGAAGTCCCAGTCGAGGTTTGTAGAGCAGTCTGTCTAGCAGGGAGCCAAGCAGGGTAGGCAGGAGGCAAGTTGTTACACTTGCGGTTTACCAGGCCACTTTAGGAGGGATTTCCCAATGGGGCAAGTCTAGCAACTGCAGCAGCCAGTGCAGTACACTCAGTAGTTGCCGCAGTACCAGTACCCTCCACAGCAGCAGGCACCCCGTCAGTAGCAGCAGGGGCAGTACTAGCAGCAGCCTCAGTAGTTTCAGCAGTACCAGCAGCCTCAGCAGTTTCAACCATACCAGCAGTAGTAGCAGTTTCCATAGCACCAGCAGCCGCCGCAGCCACAACAGCCCCAGCAGGCGCTGCAGCATGGGCGTGGTCGTGGTCATGTGATGGCTCTCACCAGGGAGCAGGCCGAGTGTCGAACCTAGTTATAGGTACTTTGCCTATCCTTGGTAGAGCTACTAGTGTTCTGGTTGATCCTGGTGCTTCTCTTTGTTTTGCTTCCGAGGAGTTTTACGAGTCGCTTGTTCGTCACACCCCTGAGAGGCAGTGTGATGTCATGATTGATCTTTCGTCTGGTGATTATAGGCTTCTTTCAGTTACCTTGAGGGTGTCACAGTTGAGGTCCAGGGACAACAGTTGCGGACAGGTTGTACACATTGCAGGTTCATGACTTTGATGTCATCCTCGGCATAGACTAGTTGGAGGCTCACTTAGCTGTGGTGGATTTTCAGCAGAAGACCATTCGGTTTAGGATACCTAGAGCGCCTATTCTCAGCTTCCGAGGTATCCGGTCTACCCGTCGACCTTTTATTTCTTTTTGTAGAACTCGTCATTTGATCTGCGATGGTTGCGTAGCATATCTTGCTTTTGTTTGTACATCAGAGCCTAGCGGGTCATCGGATTTTGATGTACTAGTTGTTTGTGAGTTCTCTGATGTTTTTCCGGAGGATCTACTTAGGTTACCGCCTGAGCGGGGGGTAGAGTTCTCCATTGAGCTTTTGCCTCATACGATGCCTTTGTCTAAGGCACCATATCGGATGGCTCTGGTTGAGTTGCGCGAGCTAAAGCGCCAGTTGTTTGAGTTGCTTGAGCTGGGTTTCATCTATCCGAGTCGTTCTTCGTGGGGAGTGTCAGTGTTGTTCGTAAGGAAGAAGGATGGTAGCTTGCGGTTGTGCAACGATTATAGGTAGTTGAACCAGGTAATAGTGAAGAAAAGGTATCCGTTGCCCAGGATCGATGACTTGGTTGATCAGTTGCAGTCGGCCAAGGTGTTTTCGAAGATTGAATTGAGATCAGGGTACTACCAGTTGAGTATCAGAGAGTCAGATATCGGCATGTCAGCTTTTCGTACGAGGTACGGCCACTTTGAGTTCGTCGTGATGCCGTTTGGGCTCATGAACGCGCCTGCAACTTTTATGGATTTGATGCACAGAGTGTTCATCGAGTTCTTGGACAGGTTTGTGGTCATCTTTGTAGATGACATTTTTGTCTACTCGGCTTCTGAGGAGGAGCACGAGGAGCATCTGAGGATCGTGCTAGAGACGTTGCGGAGTCACCAACTTTATGCCAAGTTCGACAAGTGTGAATTTTGGCTGAGGGAGGTGCACTTTCTCGTGTACGTGAACTCAGGTGCTGGTGTGGCAGTGGACCCTGTCAAGGTTGAGGCAGTGTTGTCTTGGGGCAGCCCACTTCAGTGTCAGAGGTTCACCGCTTTCAGGGTTTGGCAGGCTATTAAAGGAGGTTTATCCAGGAATTTTCCAGGATTACAGAGCCATTGACCAGATTGACCAGACTTGAGGCCAGGTTTGTTTGGACTGAGGACTGCGAGTGGAGTTTTCAGGAGCTGAAGATGAGGTTGACTTCAGCGCCAGTGTTATTCTTGCCCTCAGGTAGCAGAGCTTTTGTGGTCTACACTGACGCATCGAGGTCAGGTTTTGGTGCAGTGCTGATGCAGCATGGTGGGGTCGTTGTCTATGCTGCTCGACAATTGAAGAAGCATGAGGAGAACTACCTAGAGTTGGCAGCAGTGGTGTTCGCTTTGAAGTTGTGGAGGCACTATTTGTACGGTGAGGTGTTTGAAATCTTTACAGATCATCACAGTTTGCAGTATATCTTCATCAGAGGGATTTGAACTTGAGGCAGTGCAGATGGATAGAGTACTTGAAGGACTACAATGTTACCCTCTCCTATCACCCAGGAAGGGCTAACGTCATAGCAGACGCTTTGAGCAGACGATTTCGCTTGAGTTCGTTGCTAGTCAGAGAGTGGAGGTTGCTTGAGGACTTATCTCAGGGAGTTTTCTGCCCTTTGAGGTATAGAGACCGTGTAGTGATGACTAGTTTGTCAGTTCGCCCGTCAGTGTACCGTTAGGTGCTGGAGGCACAACAGGCAGATACAGAGTTGGCAGACATATTGTAGATGCCAGATGTCGAGCTGCACAAGGACAATGAGGTTAGGTTCAGAGGCAGATTGTACGTCCCTTGTGATGCGCGGCAGGTGCTTTGTCAGAGGCACACTGGTCGAGGTATGCTATTCATCCTGGTTCCACCAAGATGTATCATAACCTGAAGAGGTTCTTCTGGTGGCCAGGGATGAAGAGGGGTGTAGCAGAGTTTGTTACTCGTTGTCTTTCCTGTCAGCAGGTGAAGGCAGAGCATCGGTATCCTGGTGGTGAGCTATAGTCGTTGCCCATTCCTGAGTGGAAGTGGGATGACATCACCATGGATTTTGTGGTTGGTTTGCCCCCATACTCCACAGAGGCATGATGGTATTTGGGTGATTATGGACAGGTTGACCATGTCAGTGCACTTCCTTTCAGTCAGGATGTCTTGGTCAATGGACAAGCTTGCCGGACTGTACGTGGACCGAGTTGTTCCGTTGCACGAAACCCTAGTTTCCATTGTTTCCGACAGAGATCCGGTTCACTTTAGGGTTTTGGCGCAGTTTGCAGAGAGCTCTTGGCACAGAGTTGAGACTGAGTTTGATAAGTACAAAATTTTTAGTGTTAAATTTCGCACATATAGTTAATTTTAGACAGTATTTTGTCTAAAAATATGCACATTGATTTTAATTTTTATTCATCCATGAATAAAATTTTGAACATATTAGTTAAAATTTTAGATAGAACACATAATTAGATTTCCATTAAATAAAGTCAAAATATTTTGAATAATTTTGACTAATAAAAATGTTTTTTTCTCTTGTTACAAGTATATAAATAATTCTTAGTCTTATATTTGTTTAAACATCCTCTAATAAATATTGTAAATATTAGTCTATAAATAATTCAAATTTTAAATAAATTTTAAGAACCAACCCCACTCATCCATCATACCACATCTAAAATAGTCCATGTACACTTATTAAACCATTTCTTAACTCTTTTTCCTACCCAGTTGATGGAGACAAGAAGACTCAGACAAGAAGACTCCAGAAGAATAGCTCTGGCGGTGCATCTGAAAGGGAAAAGGTGAGCATCTCTGGCGAAGCTGTGGGCTGTGCACAGCAGCGGCCCAGGCGATGGCGGCAGCTGGCTGGTGGGTGCTGGAACCATGGGCGGCCAGCGCCCATGTGTGCAGATGGCGAGCTGGCCGCGGCCAGATCTGGGCCAGGCGTCGTGCGGCCAAGCCCAGCTGTGTGTGGCACCTGGAGATGCTGTGCAGGCGGTGCGCTGCTGCGGAGGCGGGCCCGTGCGTGGCAGTGAGGCGGCCAGGGTGCGCTGGAGCTCCTGTGTGTGGAGGTCTGTGCTGCGTGCGATGGACCAGAGGCGGCTGGGCGCTGATGTGGCCAGATCGTGCAGGGGCTGCTGAAGCCCGTGCGCAGGGGATGCAGATCAGCTTGGGCGGCCGGATCTCCATCTGGCGGATGGAGATGGGTGTGCTGCATCTGGCAGAGGGCTCGTGCTGAGACCAGGGCGATCAGGCCGTGTGAAGATGGAGAGGAGGTGCAGATGCTGTGTACAGCCCGTGTGTGTTGTGTGTGAAGCTGGATGCCTCCAGTGCGATGCGCGATGGTGCTGAGGAGCTGGTGGCCCGGATCGTGAGATGTTGGCGCATGCGATGGAGGCGGGAAGCAGATGGAGCTCGGCTGAGCTGAGTTGGCCTGCTGAGGCCTGGTGCTGTGCGCGGCTGTGGCCAGGGAGGGTGGCGCGCTGAGCTGGCGATCTAGGTGCCCATGAGGAAGCGATTTGGGGCAGAGCAGAGGCCCTGAGGCCTATAAAAGGACCCCAAGGTCCTCTTCTCCGGAGGTCCCCGGGGTTCGAAATTTTTTTAGAATTTTCAGTTTCCCATTTCCTGTAATTTTCGTTTCGGAGAGCAGAGCAGTGGGGGGGGGGGGGGTTAGACTTTGTTTTAGGGATTTATTTTTCCAGTTTTTTCCTCTGTAATTTTTCTTTTCTGCAGAGCTGTGAGGATTTGCAGAGGGGCTGCTCTGGTTCGAGTTTTAGAAAAATTTTAAGTTGTTCTATCTTGTTCTTCCAGTTCATAGCAGGGTTGGATTTCTAGTTAATTTCTTTGCAATTTCCTTTCTTCGCCAGTGAGACTCTGAGATTAGTTTGTTCTGCCATTGTTGCTTCTGCATTCCTGTTTAAGCAGTAGAGCAGAGCATGTGAGGGTTGAGAGACTCCGGGAGTAAGAAATTTCTTTTCTATTGTTCTTGCTGTGAGTTGGGCTTTAGAATTTGTTTTGAAATTTATCTTGTTCTTGTTCTGGTTCGATTGCAGTGGAGGGAGGTTGGTTCAGATTTGGTTGGTTTGATTTTCTTTTTTTTTGAGTAAATTTTAGTTTTCCTGTTATTCCAAAGTTCAGAGAATTGAGAGTTAGATTTTTCAAGTTCTTAGTTTCTTTCCATTTTCTGTAAGCTGCTGCTGTGAGGTGATGAGACCCAGATGTTTGATTGGAATTTTTAAGGTTTTGTTCTTCTATTTTTCTATGCTATGTGAGAGATTTCGGGGTTCGATTTTTTGAGTTTTTTTTCATCTCTTCTGGTTGTTTAGCATCTCCTCTGGTACGGTAATTTTAGGGGATTTGGGGAGTTCTGATTTCAGATTGTTGGGCTAATGGGAGGTTCGATTGTAAGAGAGATCGATCTAGTGTGTTGCAGGGAATTGTGATTTGAATTTTAAGTTCATGTTATTCTTCAACTAAATCTTTGATTGAGTTCTCTAATTTCTTCTTGGTATTATTTTGATCTATGTTCTTCAGTAATAACAGTAAAAATTTGAGTTTGCAATTTTTCATTTCTGTTCTTATTCTCTGTTTATTCTTGAGCTGTGAGTAATGATCCGGTGTCGTGGAGAGTTGTGATTGTTCATCCCCTAAGCTTTAGGGGTACATTGGCTCGATAATTTTCTGTTGAGATTCGCTAATTTCATTCTACTTGTTCTTCCATTGAGCTTGACATGTTGGATGTGAGGAATTTTATTGATGAATTTATAGAATTAATTGCAATATTATTTTGGTGAAAATGTGAATGGTTTCAAGTCAAAGTAGTTTAATTCATGCTTTATTCTGCCTCTCCGTGGATATGACCTGTTCTCACCATTGTGCTAGTTCCTTTTTACTATTTTAATTCTGTGAGACAGTTTAGAGGAAGTGGGCATATTGATTTGTGCACGGAACTCTCGACAACGGAATTGCACAATCAACAATGTCGCGCGTATCATCTTGGCGTCGTTGCCGGGGAGGCATTAGAGTTTGATTTAATCTGCTTTCATTTGATTTCATTTGCATTGGGCTTCTATTGTCTTGTTGTTGGGCTTTTATTTCAGAATTTGCACTAAGGAGGACTTGGAGATTGGGCTTGGTATTTGAAGCCCATTGGAGGAGGAGCTTGCTGAATTTTTTTTTATTACTTTCAATTCTGAATTTTAGATAGAAAGAGTGTGAGTGAACTTTGTAGTGAGGCTTTGATGTATTCTCTGTGCATGTACAGAGATTTCTTTCACGTTGGCATGTAATAATTGGCCTCTTGGTGGTTTGATTGGTTTGGCATTAGTCTATAGTACCATTTCATATTTTCTTAGTTAAATTTCATTTCATTCAATTCAAAAATTAAATAAAAATTAAAAAAATCTAAAATTTAAAAAATTTTCAAATCGCTCTTTCATGTTAGCCGTTTGTTTGTAAATAAAATTTCCATCCTCTCAAGATTAGAAACACATGTTTTAGGACATTCATCATTTTAATTGTCATTTCATTTTTTTTCTTGCATTGAAGAGAGCGGGGGAAAGGTAAGACTTCCACCACTTGTTTCATGCATTAGACTTAGCATTAGAAAACCCTTGTTTCAAACTTGATATGTTGCATTTCATAATTGTAATTGGGACTGCTTAAGGGCTTTACCCATTAGAATAAAAAGATAAGGTGAGGGATTTTATCACCCTTTCCTTTGCCCAAAAATCACAAAAATTTTCACATCTTTGCATTTGCCCAAACTTTTAATAAAAATCAGTAGACTTGGCCCTAGGGTTCATCATTAGATTCATCCTTTCTTGAATTCAAAACTTCTCTTTAAGTCTGGTGTCTAGGATTAGAGGTTAAAAAGCTCACGCTTAAGCGAGCTAGAGGTTACTTAATTGGGTCCTTGCGAAAGCAAGGGGGGCCTCCCTCTACTCCACCTCTTACCTGGCCAGTACAAGAAGAGTAGGATTGGACTTAAGCAAGCATAAATCTAATTTTGAGAAAAATAACATAAGTCCAAGGAACACTTAGTGGTAGGTTAATTTGATTTGAAAGTGTTTGTTTGTTTGTGTTTGTTTAAAAATTCATCAAAAATCAATAAAAATCTTAAAAATTCAAAAATCATAAATAGAGGGCTTTTCATCTATGCATGCTTGGTAGACGATCCTTGAACATAGATTTGGTTCAAGCTTTAGGCGAGATTGAGAGATTCTTTCATATGGCCAACCAAGAACAAATTCAAGCTGTCCAAGATTTCTACAATCCCTCTTATGAGTCATACTCTTATGATCCATACAACCCTGGTTGGAGAAATCACTCGAACTTTTTTATGAAAATCAATATGAACAAATGTCTCAAACTTCTTTCAACCAATCCATGTACGGTCAATCCTATCCAAATCAGAATCTGGGATTCGACCAATCTTCTTATTCCAGACATCAACAATTCAAGGAAGTCAAAACTTCGATCAATTTTCTCATATCAATTTTCAGCAACATTCATACAATCAACCACCATCTTCTCAGTCCATTGGGAGGATAAAATGAATCAACTTCAAACATGATGATGACTCTTTGCCAAACTATGCAAGAACAACAAAATCAATATCAAAATCAGAACCAAAATTTGCAACAAAATTTGGATAGGATAGAGTCTCAGATTGCTGATGTGTGTAGGAGGGAATTGGGTCAGTTACCAAGTCAAACTATAGCAAACCCAAGGAACAACCCTCCCGAATTTTATCAGAACCAGCAATATCATCGAGTCTAGGGGTACAGACCACTTGTTCAACCAAATATACCCCCACCATCAAACACACAACAAACTTTTGTCCAGAACATTCCAACACCACAAATTCAAAATCAATTTATACAACAGGACCATTCTCCTGCCCAAGCTAGGGGTCCCCAAGTAGAAAATATGGAAACAATGTCTACAATAAGAAGTGGAAAAATCTTGAAAATCCTCACCCACACATGACAACTTTGCGTGAGGATAAAGAAAATGAAAATGAACTTGAAATTGAAGAAGAGGTTGAAGAGAAGGTTGAAAAAGAATAATCCAAGGAAAAAGAAAGTTGTCTGGTGGTAGACTTAGTGGAAGAATCTTGTGAGGAAAAAGCAGTAGACCAACCCTGTGCTCTAGGGTTTGAGGGAGAAGAAGGACAGCTTAGTTCCATGTTTCAGAATAATGATCTGTCATTCCATTAGAATGTCCTCCTAAGGTTGAGCTAAAACCACTCCCTGCTAATTTAAAATACATCTTTCTAGGAGAGAACGAAACTTGGCCCATCATAATTGCTAGCGATCTTGATGAAGGGCATGAGAAGAAACTAATTGAAGTCTTGAAAATTCACAGAAAATTTTTGAAGTGCATGATAAGGTCGGGTTATTCAATTCTAGGCTTCATGGAAAATTGAAGTCCCGATGGGATGGTCCTTACATTGTTGTCAGATCTTACGACAATGGTGCTGTCATTATTCTCGATCCTAAAACTTGACAATCATTCACTGTTAATGGGCAAAGGGTAAAGCATTTCTTTGAAAGCCCACTTTTCTTAAAAATTGATTCTACCAAGCTACCTGAGCCAAACGAAGCCTAATTGCGTCCGGCTGAAGACGAAATAAACTTAGCGCTTCTTGGGAGGCAACCCAAGTGTACAGATTTCCTTTATCAGGTAATTTTCTTACTTTCTTTTCCTGAAAATAAGTAGGGGGGAGAGGTAGAATAAGCATACACTCATAGTCTCCACCCCATCCATGCTTCATTTATTTTCTTAGCTTGTACATAGAAAAAAAAATTTCACAATGTTTCATCTTTAAATAAATCTTTGAATAAAAATACTGTCATTTCACAGACTATGTGTCTGATCTTTAACCATTAAAATTTTGTGGTTGTCACACTCCTTTGCAAACATCCATGTTAGATAGCATCTAGTAAATGATTACATGTACCTCTTGTCTACCTTATGTAAGGATTTATGGTAGGAAGTTTCATACACACACTACACAGCCACTTAAACTAGCTGGACCCGAATGTAGCAATTTGTCAAGGCTAGTAGAGAGAGGTATTGATTTTCTCCCCCTCCCCCTAAGTGAATTGCGAAGGAAGTGAAGGCATGTGATCAAGGAACCTGACTGTTCATCATTCCGAAAAGAGGAAAAGAAAAGAAAAGCAAAGCAAAATGCAAAAATGCAAAAGCAAAAGCAAAAGAAAAAAAATATATCCATGAAAAATGCCACGGATCTGAGTAAAGTTGGACTCGCTACTCTTGAAAAGTGATGGGTTGTGCAGCATTATGGATGAAAAAGAAATAAAGAAAATCTGAGTGCACAAAGTGCAAATAAAGAGGCAAAGTCCCCAACTCAGAGAAATAATCCTCAAGGAAGATGAGCAGAATGGAACTAAGAGAAACAACCAGATCTGACTGAGTAAGGATCTTATTCCACAATTCTTTTCTTCTCCCTCAAATCAATCTAATCTCGAATACTGCTGAGGTAGAGGAGCTCCAGAAGGGCTGATGTGAACTCTTAAGTGAGCTACCTTTTGTGCACTAATTTCTTGCCATAAGCCTTTACAATTAGGAAAGACATGTCTTTACATGAATCTTTTACATGATGGCTGGTTAGCATGAGACATTATATTTTCTAGTCCTTGATTTGGAGTAATTTTCATTGCTAAGGAACTAGCAATGTTTAAGTAGGGGGGAGTGATAAGTACAAAATTTTTAGTGTTAAATTTCGCACATATAGTTAATTTTAGACAGTATTTTGTCTATAAATAATATGCACATTGATTTTAATTTTTATTTCATCCATGAATAAAATTTTGAACATATTAGTTAAAATTTTAGATAGAACACATAATTAGATTTCCATTAATAAAGTCAAAATATTTGAATAATTTTTACTAATAAAAATGTTTTTTCTCTTGTTACAAGTATATAAATAATTCTTAGTCTTATATTTGTTTAAACATCCTCTAATAAATATTGTAAAATTAGTCTATAAATAATTCAAATTTTAAATAAATTTTAATAACCAACCCCACTCATCATCATACCACATCTAAAATAGTCCACGTACACTTATTAACCATTTCTTAACTCTTTTTCCTACCCAGTTGATGGAGACAAGAAGACTCAGACAAGAAGACTCCAGAAGAATAGCTCTGGCGGTGCATCTGAAAGGGAAAAGGTGAGCATCTCTGGCGCAGCTGTGGGCTGTGCACAGCAGCGGCCCAGGCGATGGCGGCAGCTGGCTGGTGGGTGCTGGAACCATGGGCGGCCAGCGCCCATGTGTGCAGATGGCGAGCTGGCCGTGGCCAGATCTGGGCCAGGCGCCGTGCGGCCAGGCCCAGCTGTGTGTGGCGCCTGGAGATGCTGTGCAGGCGGTGCGCTGCTGCGGAGGCGGGCCCGTGCGTGGCAGTGAGGCGGCCAGGGTGCGCTGGAGCTCCTGTGTGTGGAGGCCTGTGCTGCGTGCGATGGACCAGAGGCGGCTGGGCGCTGATGTGGCCGGATCATGCAGGGCTGCTGAAGCCCGTGCGCAGGGGATGCAAATCAGCTTGGGCGGCGGATCTCCATCTGGTGGATGGAGATGGGTGTGCTGCATCTGGCGGAGGGCTCGTACTGAGACCAGGGCGATCAGGCCGTGTGATGGTGGAGAGGAGGTGCAGATGTCTGTGTACAGCCCGTGTGTGTTGTGTGTTGAAGCCGGATGCCTCCAGTGCGATGCGCGATGGTGCTGAGGAGCTGGTGGCCCGGATCGTGAGGATGCTGGCGCATGCGATGGAGGCGGGAAGCAGATGGAGCTCGGGCTGTGCTGAGGTGGCCTGCTGAGGCTGGTGCTGTGGCGGCTGTGGCCAGGGGAGGGTGGCTGGCTGGAGGGTGCTGCCCAGGCTGGCGATCCAGGTGCCCATGAGGAAGCGATTTGGGGTAGAGCAGAGCCCTGAGGCCTATAAAAGGACCCCAAGGTCCTCTTCTCTGGGGTCCCGTGGTTCGAAATTTTTTTAGAATTTTCAGTTTCCCATTTCCTGTAATTTTCGTTTCGGAGAGCAGAGCAGTGGGGGGGGGGGTTAGACTTTGTTTTAGGGATTATTTTTTCCAGTTTTTTCCTCTGTAATTTTTCTTTTCTGCAGAGCTGTGAGGATTTGCAGAGGGGCTGCTCGGTTCGAGTTTTAGAAAAATTTTAAGTTGTTCTATCTTGTTCTTCCAGTTCATAGCAGGGTTGGATTTCTAGTTAATTTCTTTGCAATTTCCTTTCTTCGCCAGTGAGACTCTGAGATTAGTTTGTTCTGCCATTGTTGCTTCTGCATTCCTGTTTAAGCAGGAGAGCAGAGCATGTGAGGGTTGAGAGACTCCGGGAGTAAGAAATTTCTTTTCTATTGTTCTTGCTGTGAGGTTGGGCTTTAGAATTTGTTTTGAAATTTATCTTGTTCTTGTTCTGGTTCGATTGCAGTGGAGGGAGGTTGGTTCAGATTTTGGTTGGTTTGATTTTCTTTTTTTTTTGAGTAAATTTTAGTTTCCTGTTATTCCAAAGTTCAGAGAATTGAGAGTTAGATTTTTCAAGTTCTTAGTTTCTTTCCATTTTCTGTAAGCTGCTGCTGTGAGGGGATGAGACCCAGATGTTTGATTGGAATTTTTAAGGTTTTGTTCTTCTATTTTTCTATGTTGTGTGAGAGATTCCGGGTTCAGTTTTTTGAGTTTTTTTCATCTCTTCTGGTTGTTTAGCATCTCCTCTGGTTCGGTATTTTAGGGGATTTGGGGATTCTGATTTCAGATTGTTGGGCTATGGGAGGTTCGATTGTAAGAGAGATCGATCTGTGTGTTGCAGGGAATTGTGATTTGAATTTTAAGTTCATGTTATTCTTCAGTAATAACAGTAAAAATTTGAGTTTGCATTTTTCATTTCTGTTCTTATATTCTCTGTTTAATTCTTGAGCTGTGAGTAATGATCCGGTGTCGTGGAGAGTTGTGATTGTTCATCCCCTAAGCTTTAGGGGTACATTGGCTCGATAATTTTCTGTTGAGATTCGCTAATTTCAATTCTACTTGTTCTTCCATTGAGCTTGACATGTTGGATGTGAGGAATTTGATTGATGAAATTTATAGAATTAATTGCAATATATTTTGGTGAAAATGTGAATGGTTTCAAGTCAAAGTAGTTTAATTCATGCTTTATTCTGCCCCTCCGTGGATATGACTTGTCTCACCATTGTGCTAGTTCCTTTTTACTATTTTAATTCTGTGAGACAATTGAGGAGTGGGCATATTGATTTGTGTACGGAACTCTCGACAACGGAATTGCACAATCAACAATGTCGCGCGTATCACAGACATATCACCAACCCCTTCCTGAAAACAGATTTTCATCTTTAAGGAGAGAACTTGGTCTTTGTAAATGTCCCATTCTTGATCTCTCTTTAGTTTGGGTTGAGTGTTATGCACTGTCTAAGGGGGAGTTCTTTTCATATCATAACCCTTTGCTTCCTTCAGTCGCACTGTCATACATCTCTCTCAATTTTACTTCAATTTTCCTTTGGACAATAAATTCTTCAACTCTTATTGTGTTGAAATTTCTTGGTATATCAAATGGTGACTTAGAGAAGGACAAGTCAGGCTTGTCTGGACACTTTCACTATGCGTGAGTATATAACTCCGCCAAGTACTAAGAATGAATATGCAATTACTGAGGGGGAGCTTTTATTGTTAAAAGAAAATTATCCTTCTTGATTTCAAAACCTTGCATATCTTTATTTTGAAAGAAAATGATTGAAATCATCATCTCAGGGGGAGCTAGAAAATTCAAGTCATGACTTTTGCAAAATTCATAACTTTTCTTGCATTTCATCAATTCCTGCATGATGTCATCATTCAGATGTCTAGAGTCTCCAAATGATCCTTTGAGTGATCTATCATATTTTTTTACTAGTCAACTGTCAACTATATTTTTCAACCCACAGAAATTCAGAACTCTTCCAAGATTGAAAACAATTTGGTCTTGAAATTAAAACATCTCTTTGTTTGCAACTGATGTTGGATAAAATTGAGTTCTATCTTACAAAACTCTCAAACTTTTTTGAAAATTCAATAGAGCAATGGCATTGTGCTGAGAAACTGCACACCTTCACAATGAATGAAGTGCCATGCATGTCATGAGGCATTAATGTTATCTCTGTTCAAAGGGGATAAAAATTCAAAAATAAATTCAAAATACAGCAAAATGTGCTATACCTTTTTGATGATGACTGAGTAACTGAAATATTGGCGTCTACAAAACGTATATTTTCATGTCAATAGGTCATCATTTACCCCTTTGAGACTTGACAATGAATAAATTTTAAGTATCCAGGGACTATGGTGTGTAAAAAGCACTAGTACTTGAGTGAAAAAGATTTAATCATTTGATAGTCTGTTATAAAAACAGAATATGTGTATTAGTGGAGTTTTGCTTAGAAAGAATCATTTTCATCCTTCATCAAGTTGTTCTTTAAGATTGTGTTTTATTTTCAAACCAATTGTATTCAATCTAGAGGATATCTTTATTTCTTTAACGTTGAGAAATATGGTAGCTTATAGTTGATTGTTAGATATATTACATCCCTCAAATCATCATTTTATTGACTCAAGTCCTTGAATGCTCATATCCTATTTGGAAATTGTTTAAACTTGAATGTGTGATGAATTTTTTGCAAAATATAACAAATGAATTTTTAAGTCTCTTAAAAATCCTTGAAATGACTATTTCTTTCTTTGATTATCATTTTAAAGAAGGCCCACAAATTCTCAAATTTTCCTTCTCAAAAAATTCAATTTTTCTTCAAAGGCCAGGTCGACACCACATCTGTCCCATGTCGACACACTCTCCAGGTCAGGTCGACACTACCGTCCTCCAGTGTCGACACTGCCCTCTTGCCAGACCTCTTTAAATCGTGGGTTTCGGATAACCCCTTGTTGTTCCTGCGGGGTATTGCACGACTGCAAACCCCTTTTAGGCATCAGGTCGACCCGACGGTCGCTTTCTTCTCATTTCCAGCAAGAAATTCCACAAATTTTCTCTCTCAGTCACATCCTTTCTCAATCATCTCTCTTCTCCTTCATCAACTTCCGATTCCACTCCATCCTTGCACCATGGTGAGAAAGTTGGGTCCTCGCCGTGGAGCAAAGTCTCAGGCCTCATCTAGGCCAGTTCTGGCAGAGGATGATGTTCCTACCCTAGAAAGAAGAACCAAAAGGCGCAATGACCCTGCAGAGCAACCAGGGTCCTCTACTGCATCTCAGCCAGCTGCCAAGAGAGGTAGACCCTCTTCTTCGGGCAGAGGTAGGATTTCTAGACCTGAGAATCCGGGCTCCCCTTATGAGATTCTTCAGAGTCATCTTCGTATGATTCTTCCAACTCCTCAGACCATTAGTGAAGCCAAGCTCATCCTAAAGCCCAGGATAGTGGATTTGAAAGATATTCAGCTAGCAAACACATTTCCAGAAATTCAGACCTACTTCTCCTTTCAGTCTTGGTTACTCTTTATTCTGAGTTTCAAATCTTTTATCCAAGACTTGTTAGGGAATTCTTCAAGAACTTGAAATGCACAGATGAAGGTATCAATCAAAGGTTAAGGGAATAGCTATTGACATGCCAACAGATAAAGCTGCCTCTATCTTCAAGGTACCAAATGAAGGGGCAGATTATCATAATTTCGAATTCAATCTTCATGAAGCCTATTCCATCATGATAGGCTTACCTGCTGATGCATCTGATCCAAAACGACCTTTGTCACCAAATTCAACACAAATTCATTTCCCCCTGTGTTGAGACATCCACCACATGCTGACCACAATCATTACCCCTCAAGGTGGTGGAAGGGACAGGCTAACAGATATCCAGAGTTCTATCTCTATTGCATGGCAAAGGATATCAAATCAATCTCAATGTCATAATGTATCAATCATATCTGAAACAACCAGGAAAGACCTCAAGAGATCTCTTCCATATGCTGCACATCTGACCTCAGTGTTCCAGCACTTTGGTGTGCCTTTAGACAATGAGAAATCCCAGTCAATCCCTAATCCAACATCTACAGCTTAAGAACATTCAGAAATTCATGGGATTTAGACTGGAGGGTACTCAAGTAAGGAGAGGCCCGTTGTTGTTGAGGAACAGCCTCAAGCTCAAGAGGAACAGCCTCAAGGTCAAGGGGACCAGTCCCAGCTCAAGAGGAACATCCTCAAGGTCAAGGGGACCAGTCCCAAGCTCAAGAGGAACAGCCTCAAGGTCAAGGGGATCAGCCCCAAGGTCAAGAGAACAGCCTCCAGCTCAAGGGGACCAGCCAAGGTCAAGAGGATCAGCCTCCTTTGAATGAGGAACAACCTCAAGTTCCAACTGAAGGTGACATTCCATCTCATGCCCCACTCTCACCTCAGTTTCAACATTTCTCTCCACAACCCACTTTCAAGCATCCACATCCTCTGGTGGACCTTCTGTTCCACCAGAGTTGTTCTCCTTTTTTAATGAAAATTTGAAACCTTGAACTCCTCCATTCAAACCATGTCAGAAACCTTTGAGTTGAGGATTCAGAGATTGGAGAACACTGTGTCTGCCAAATTCATAGAACAAAAAGCTGCCTCAGACTATGCAGCTCAAAGATTCAACAGATTAATTGGTACAATGGCAGATGCCTCTGTTCAACTGAAGGAGCACCAGCAAAAATTAGAGACAGTACTTCAGGGAATTTTGGCAAATTCCCAAGCTGATGTCTTCAACACCAAGCAGACATTACATGAGATCACCAGCACTAGACTGTCTTTTGCTCACTTTGTGGATGATTTGGAGAGCATGAGGAACTTCAATGCACACATTGACAACCAGATCTCTGATTTGACAAAGGAATTCAAAATCATGCAAAGGCCTGGTTGGTCAGCTGGATCATCTTCTTCTTCACAACCCATTTCAGCTGATCTAGCCAGAATTCAAGCTACCTTGATAGGAAATTCAGACAGAATGGAACACTACTTGCACACAAAACTCACAACCATTCAAGATCAAATCAAGTCCAGCTTGAATTTCATGGAGAAAAGACTGTCAGATTTGAGACCATCTTACTTCCTATTCCTCTCCTCCTCCATCTTCTACTTAATGTAATTTTTCTTTTGATGATGTCAAAGGGGGAAGAAAGGAAACAAGAAATGATTGTAATCCTTTTGAAATGATTGTACTGGTTCTCTTGAATGAAATGAATGCTTTTTGCTTAGCTTGAATGAATTTCTCATTGTGTCTTCAATGTGATTGAAATTTTTATGTGAATGTGAATGTATGAATGCTTGTCAAGTTGCTTGACTCTCTTTATGCAACTAACTTACTTCAAGGAACACTGTACTTCACAAGTACAACCATCAATTGTGACTGAGCTACATTTAAAGGTCTTTGACAAGCATGAACATGTACAAAAATAAGGACTTTGAATAACCAAAAATTGCTTAAAATCACATCTCATCAAAACCTCATTGTCATATGGATTTAATGTTGCCATCATCAAAAAGGGGGAGATTGTTGGGTTGAGTGTAATTTCATATCATTTTCCCTCCTATTTTGATGATGACAAATGTGATTTTAATGCAAATTAATTGGAACATGATAAACACATTTGACCTGAAATTTATATTCAAAAAGCATGTTTCAAAGCACACTTATCATTTGTACTCATAATAAAAAATTAACTAATGATTATATGTGTTTTAATTTTCAGGTACAAATACATTTTGCAAAGATGGTGTCGACACACCCTACAATGGTGTCGACACAACACCTCAGACTCCAAGGCAAAAAGCTGAAGAAATGCTGAGACTGTGTTGACACGAGTCAAAAAGCAGGTCGACACGAGTCACATATTCCAGGAATTAGCCTACTCAGGTCGACACACCATCAGGGCAGGTCGACACTGGATCTCGCTCCCAGAATAGCCTGTTTTCAAAATTGGGACAGGAGGTCGACACAGCACCAGGGCAGGTCGACACTGGATCATCTCCCAGAACAGCCTGTTTTCAGGATTGGGACAGGAGGTCGACACCACATTCAAGCAGGTCGACACCAGAGTCTCATCCAGTCTTTTATTCAACTAGTCTCCAGACAGTGTGTCGACACCACCACCAGGGCAGGTCGACACACTACGGAAAAATTCCAACTTAAGATGGATGATTGCCACGTGTCAGCCTAGGGCAATGGTGTATCAACCTAGGATCGTGTGCCCCTGTACCTAAAGGGTATCTTTGGAATCTTTTGGGTATAAAAGGCCCCCAATTGGCCATCCATCACAAGTGAGACCCAACGAACTCTTAGAGCTTCCCGGAAAAGCTTCCTTGGTGGCTAGAAGAGTTCATCTCCTCCTCTACTCTCTTGGTGTCTTCTGAAGACCAGTTTCATCAATTTGATTGTGAGAATTGGAGTTTGATCCTTGAAGAAGTAATTGAAGCGCATCAGGAAGCAGATCAAGTAGGAGCATTCGTTGAGAGAATTTCAAGGAAGATCCCAAGTTCAAAAGTGCAGAGCATCATTTGGGACTTCAAGATTCCAAGCCTCTTCCCAATCTGAGCTTCTACAAGAGTACACTGAAGAACAAAGTCTTTTCATATATCTTTCAATGTACTTTTGTTTCTTCTGAGACATTTTGAGATTGTGTAAGTGCTTCTGCATGATTCTCATGAATGCTCTCATGTTCGACTAGATCTGTTGCTAAAGATCTATGTCTTGTGTTGGTGTCTAGCAAAGTTGTTTGTGAGCCATTGTGCTCAGTTTGAGTCATCGAACTCAAGTGTTTGTTGAGCATCTTGCTCAGGGTTCTAGAGTAGTCTTACTCTAGAGTTGTGTGAGTTGTAAACTCAGGTGTTGGAGTTGTCTGGCTCCAGTGGGTGTGTTACCCAGTTGTTTAGTGAATCCTCACTAGGTGTGAGGGGTGGATGTAGGAATCACATGGGTGATTTCCGAACCACCTAAAAATCTTGTGCACTTGTCTATTTGTGGTTTGATTCTATCATCCGTTATGCTTGCATAGGATCGATTAAGATTCACTTAATCAACTGGCTTTCACATCTATTTTATCAACTTACTTAACATTTCATCAGATCTGTGTTTTTTCACTGTTAAAATTGCCTCTGATTCTAAAAGTATTTTAATTGCTTATGCTTCTGCAGAAAGTGGCATAGATCTATTCATCCCCCCCCCCCCTTCTAGATCTTATCCACACCTTTCCTCCTCGATCCTTCATCAAGAAGCTCCCATCCTTGTTCCTTCTCCTCTCTTCCACCCTATGAGCGTCTAGAAGGCTTCATCCCGAGCTGGAGGAGCCCCCACAAGGAGTCAACAATGCCAACAACGAGGATCATCTCCCTCCTTTTTCTCTCTTCCCCTTCTTTCCTTCCTTTAATTTTGCTTGACACACATACACACACACACCCTAGGCACATAGGTCACCTTCCTACACACCTAGAAAGGGGTTTCTCAACAAAAAACGGAGGGAAGAAGGGTGGTGATAACACTTGGCCACCCCTCTTATCAAGTCTGCAACCGGTACGGGGCTCTCCTTTTGGGCATTTTCTTTTCATCTAGGACGTTTACTACACTTCCTTTAGTCTAATAGAATCTCTTTTCGTGGCAGGAACACATCAAAGAAGATCGTGGAGCTCTCATTCTTTGGCCGTCGAAGAAGGAGAAGTTGGAGTCCCACAATCCACCGCTACGTGAGGCTACTGCACCAACGTGATCACAAACACGTCCTTAGGCACAGGTAAGGCCCTGGCGATCACAACATCTCCCTTTCCTTTGTGGTTTTATTTGTTTTCTCCTCGGTCAACTCGGTAAACTAGAGAGTCAACGAGGTCAACCAACAACCCTTCATCACCAACGAGGGAGCGACATCGTTCGTGAATGACTGGAAGATCCCACAGTCACGGGGATCGCGACTTACGGATCGTCCACACACTGGGTTTGGTTCCCTTGGAGTTGTCCTTGGGATCGCAATGTATAGGGTTGTCATGTTCTGAACGTGACGCGTTCCGTGTCGCCTTCTGGTTGAGAAGGCAGCGGCCCCTGTGTCACGTTCCGGTGGTCTTCTGTGGTTGTTTTCCACATGTCCACAGCGCGTGTGTGAAGGTGACGTGCCAGTTGTCGTTCACCTGAGATGCCTCCGTGTGTGACACGTGGTCTGGAGTTTGTCTGTCTGTCAGAAGACCTGTCAGAACTTTTGAGAAGGCGACGAGATAGGCGTCACGTTCTTGTTGAGAATGTGATAAGCATCTTGTCACGACCTCAATTCCGAGGCCTTAAGGCTGGTAGGCGCCTCTTTCTTCTCTTTTCTTTCTCCTTTTTTACCTTTCTCCTCTTCCTCCTCCTCTCCGAGGTGGGGGAGCTCCCTCCCTTCTCTCAGGTGTTTTGGAGCGTGGAGGCACCGGCGCTCATGGCGGAGTAGTGGAGCGGCAACGTGGAGCGAGGAAGAGGTGGCCGACCCATCGTGAAGGCCCATTTGGGTTCGGTTCTTCGTTTAATGGTAGGGATTTCTTGCTCTATTATCTGTTAGTGTGGATGGAGCTTGTTTTGGAGCGATCCGCCCCGTGCTCGTAGTGCTCTTATGGTTTTGCACAGGCGGATGCTTGCCAGTGGTGCTCCTTCCATGTGTTTAGCTTAGTGATTGTTGTGTAAGGGCGAGGAAGCTAGCGTGGTGCCCCTCGAGCCACTTCCAGTTTCATTCCTTAGTGTGCTCCCCTCCCCCTGTTGCTAGGTGGTGGTATTGTAGCTTGGGGGACCATGGATGGCCCCCCACCCATGGAGTTGGGCTTCTGTCTTAGGTCGCGATAGATTGACTGTCGCGACACCAGATAGAAGGCGACATCTAACTTGTCGCGTTCTGGTGGCGACAGGTTGGTCATCGCATTACCCCTCTGCCTTCCATTTCCAGTTTCTGATCGTGGCGGAGGATGCTCATGTCCAAGTTGGTTAGATGGAGGTCTCACCAACTTGGCATGAGGCCCATCCTTCTGTTTGGGGCCTTGCCTTGGTGGCCCTTTGGGGGGTGGGCCTTCGGGTGGGTCTGCCCCAAGGGCCCTACCATCAGATGAGGAACGCGATGGTTTGATACGTTGCGTTCTGAATCTGAAGGTGACACCTTGTGTGTCTCTTTCTTGTTGCGATAGGATCCATGTCATGTTCTTCCTTCGGGTCACGATGGGGTTCTCGTCGCCTTCTGGCTTTGGTGTTTATTGGCTG
The DNA here is from genome assembly GCA_014218235.1 of Colocasia esculenta. Lineage (NCBI taxonomy): Eukaryota > Viridiplantae > Streptophyta > Magnoliopsida > Alismatales > Araceae > Colocasia > Colocasia esculenta. The sequence continues at coordinate 95,859,354 of CM024756.1, read as the reverse complement.
CGGGTCTGCTGACTTTCTTTGGGTTCGGCCTCCTGATGCTAAACATGACGGGTCGATATGTCGCATTCAGATCAGAAGACGCACCCTGGTCATCGCGACCTAGTGGCGACAGTTTGTCATCGCCTTCTTGTTCGGAAGGCGATGCCCCTATGGTCACGTTCTGGTTGCCGAGTTTTGTGGCTGTGGTTTGTGCCTTGGTTGGCCGACGGCCCTCCTAGGGGTTTCCTGGAGGTGTGTCGTGCGTGCCTATGCATGCTGGTTTATCCTGGTTACAACTAGCTGTGCCGTTTGCTTGTGGTGGTTGCCCCGCCTGTTCTCTTTCGCCCGGTGCTTGACACTTGAGGGCTTGTCCCATTCAGAGGTTATCTTCATTTTCCTAGGACCCCCATCCTCAGGAGCCTGTTGTGGGAGTTCTCCGGCTACGAGCGTGCTCGAGTTGGCAGCCGTGTTGGCAGACTCCAGAGTTGAGGGGAAAACGGTGGTGGGCAGCGGCGTAGAGTTGCTTGTGGAGCACCCTTAGCTGAGTTTGTGTCACCGAGGCAGTTGAGGCATTCTTTCCGGTGCAGATCAGCTAGTCCGTTCTCACTGCCTCTCTCGGTGTTGGTTCCGGAGCCACGTCGTGGTGTCGGGCATGGGGCCACAGCTCGGCCAGGCTGCGGTGGTTCATGCGTGTGTGTTCTTTGCGGTGGCTCACTCGCCTCACTCTACCGGGGAGGTTGTAGGCAGGAGTCAGTGGCTGGCGAGTTGGAGGTGTGGACAGTGTGTCCTCCTCTTAGCTGCCATGTGGTGTGGCTTGGTTATTCTTGTTGTGACGGCGGTTCACATTGTTTCCAAGTGAGTCTCGTTGCCCAAGCTTGAACGGTGGTTGTAGCCTAGCCATGTCTACCTTCCATGGGCATTAACGGTCTGGCCTGGTTGGCTTGTGCTTGTGGCGGTGTTCCGCGTAGCGTGTTCCCTCGGGGTGCCTTGGGTAGGCACTCGACTGCTGGTTCCGTAACCCGTTCCTTGGTGCCGTCCATGGTGGCACCAGAGTGTGTAGTTCCTTGACCTCGTGGTGTGTCCGAGGTCCAAGGTGGTTCTACTTGTAGGCCCTCAACCTTGTGGAGGTTTGAGGTGGCCGTGCCTGTGGTGAGACTTCCTTCTCACGTGGTTGCTCTGTGTCTCTCATGGTGACACTGCGGGTGCGTGCCGAGGGTTGCTTCCGCATTGTGTTTGACTCTGCCGATTTGCAGGAGTTGTGTCTGGCCCGACCCTGGTTGTGGGTCGTGGTATTACTCTGTTCCACTGCTTTGTAGTACTCTGCAGTAAGTGTTTTTCACTTTACTACTTTCTAGTTGTTTGCTTCCGCTTTCTTGGAGTTCTTGCTGCTCTGGCTTGTAAGGGACTGGTAATCCTACTGAGCCTTGTTCGCGAGCCTCACCCCCCCTACTCTTTTCATGTAGGGACTCTCAATCACAGGAGTTCGTTGTCGGACGGTCGTGGTGGCGGTTTGTACACCGTGCGTTGCCAGTAGTGTGACTTGCGAGTATGTGAGCTTTGTACAGTGTGAGTTGAAAGTGGCCTTTGCAAGTCCTCGGGCATGCCCCTAAGGACTGCACCTTTTTTTCTGTACCTATACTTTTATTTTGGACATGTTGTACATAATTTCCATATTAATGCATGAACTTTCTTGTTACAGTTATTTGAATTCGTTGCTAATCTCACTGAACTAAATTCTAACCCTTCTGGGTCTTCGGATCTGTGGGTGGCAGCACGACCTTCGGGGTCCCCTTGCCGGGGGTCTGGGAGGTCGGGTTGTTACAGTGGTATCAGAGCTCAGGGGTCCAACGAGATATGTAATGAGTTAATAACTATGGTAGTCCCAAAGAAAGGTACTAGTACGCTGGTGGCCCGTCCGTGTAGAGTTACTGTTAGGTGTGAGCAATTGGTTCGTGTTGCAGGTGCTAGCTTTCCAGTAGGGTTCAAGTGTGAGCTGAAGGAGAGTGTTGCTGCTATTGCTAGGTGCACGTGCTACGAGCGTGGTTTCCGGTTCGCTCGTGCTGCGGTTGAGTTTGTCGTCGGTCTGCGCATCCATGTGGTGTGTCGTGAAGGCTGAGTGAGCCTACGTGTGGTGTGGCCTTCACCGGTGCAGGGTTGCGGTCTGCGGAGCTGGTCGAAGGTGTCCTTGCCTCGTTGGTTGTCCCCTTGTTGTTGGGGTGTGTACTGTGTTGGTTGTGTTTTTGGCCTCGCATGTCTGTGCGCCGTTGTGCGCTGTGCTATGCTCATGTTGGCATCTTTGCTCGAGCTATGTAGATGCTTGTGTGCCGTGTTGCACCTGGTTGAGCGCTGCTACACCTATCTGTGGTTGTTGTTGGCTTTGTGCTGGCTAGTTGTGAACTCTAGTGAGTTGCTCTCGGAGTTCTTCTCTGTTGGTTCTGGTGGAAGTGAGGTTTCCCCAGAACTGTGTTGTGCTCGTTTCTAGTTGATGTTGCATTGCCCTCAAGGTTGAGGTGCATCGCTTGGTTGCCCTATGTTCTGGTGATGTTTCCTAGAACGGTTTGTTGTTCTCCTGGTGAGGGTTTCTCTCAGGACTGTCCCGTGCTCGCTTCTATCTGTTTTGTGCTACCTCAGGGTCTGAGGTGTGCTATCCGTTTGGCTGGTGTTTCTGGCGGGTTTTCCCAGAGCGGTGCCTTGGTGTTTCTGGTGGAGGTTCTGCCAGGACTTGCTTGCATTGCTTCTGCAGTTTTGCTTACTGCAGTGTTATCTCTTTTGGTCCGTGTTGTTGGTCGTTTGGGTTGTGCGTGCTAGTGAAGGTTCTTCCTAGGATCGCCCTTTTGTTGATTCTAGCAGAGGTTCTTCCCAGGAGTGCTCGGTGTTCATTTTGGGCTACCGTTGTGTTGCCTCTGTGGTTTAAAGTGTGTCGTTTGGTTGGGCTGCGCTCTTGTGAGGTTCTCCGAGGACGGCTCTTGGCGCTTTTGGTGGAGGTTCTCCACAGAGCTGCCCTGTGTTGCTTTTGGTCGTCGCTGCTCTCGCTCTCTATAGGGTTGAGCTATCGTTGTTGCCGGTCGGACTGTCTGTGTGACAGTCTTCTTGGGTGTTGTCGATCAAGGTGTGGTGCCTTTGACCGTGTGTCTGGCCGTGTTGCTGGCAAGGTTGTCTTCTTGTTCATTTTTTAGTTTTTCCACTGTGCTGGTGGGACTTCGTGTGTCCCCGTGGTCGGGTGGTTTGCTTCACTTCTCGCGCCTACTGCTCTCCCAGATGGTGGTCTGGTGAGTGTAGTGGGTGTTCGGCTGGTTGTGCCTGTTGTGTGAGTGCTAGCCTTATATGTTGTTTTCTCTTTCGTGTGAGGAAGAGGCCTGTGGTGTGTCTTCTTCCTCCATTTTCTGTGGGATTCTCGAGCAGGTGGTGCTCTACCATGGATTTGGGTGCCATGTTGCGCACCGTGGTGACCTTCATGGTGAAGGTCCCTTCCCTTTGAGCTGTCTTGAGGATGAGCTGGTTGCTCTCCTCGTGCGCGTTGTTTCCTTGTGGGTGATAGGTCGTGGTGACCTACTGTGCCCGTCTCTTGCTATGTCGGTTCCTTGTTGCCTGGCTGGACGATGTAGGGCAATGTGGTCTGTGGAACCGGTCGAAGGTGTCCTTGCCTTGTTGGAAGTCCCCTTGTTGTTGGGGTCTGTCCTTGTTGGATGTCCCCTTGTTGTTGGGGTGTGTCCTTGTTGGATGTCCCCCTTGTTGTGGGGTATGTGTTGTGTTGGCTGTGTGTTTGGCCTTGTGTGCCTGTGCGCCGTTGTGCACTATGCTCTGCTCAGTCGGCGTCTTTGATCGAGCTAAGCAGATGCTTGTGTGCCGTGTTGCACCACTGGTTGAGCACTATGGCACCTGTTTTATGGTTGTTGTCGGCTTGTGCTGCCTAGTTGTGAACTCTGATGAGGTGTTCCCGGATTTCTTCTCTCTGTTGGTTTCTTGTGGAGGTGAGGTTTCACCAGAACTATGTTGTGCCGTTTCTGGTTGTTGCAGCGTTGCCCTCTGGGTGAGGTGCAACACTTGGCTGCTATGTTCTGGTGGTGTTTTCCATAACTGTTTGTGTTGTCCTAGTGAGGGTTCCTCTCCCTCTGGGACTATTCTGTGCTTGTTGAAGTCATCCACTATGTTGCCTCTTTGATTTGAGGTCTCTGTTGTCTCGTTGTTGCTATTGCGCTGTGCTCGAGTTGAGGTGCATCTCTTGGTTGCCCTGTGTTCTGGTGATGTTTCCCAGAACTGTTGGATGTTGTCCTGATGAGGGTTGCTCTCAAGACTGTTCCGGGTTTGTTCTGTCGCTTGTTGTGCTACCTCAAGGTTTAGGTATGTTGTTGTTGTGTTGGCTGGTGTGTGTTCTGGTGGGTTTTCCAGAATGGCACCTTGGTGGTTCTGGTGGAGTTCTCCCAGAACCAGTTGTGTTGCTTCCGCTGGCTGTTGTGTTTTCTCTGTTGGCCGTGTGTTTTGGTTGTTGGTTTGGGTTGTGTTTCTGGTGATGTTTTCCCATAATGGCTCTTGGCACTTTGGGTGGAGGTCCTTCCCAAGCTGCCTTGTGTTGTTATAGTTGTCGCTACTCTCTCTCTGTGGAGATGAGCTGTCGTTGTTGCCGGTCGGACTGTCCGTGTTACAGTCTGGTTGGGCGTTGTCGGTCAAGGTGTGGTGCCTTTGACCGTGTGTTCTGGCCGTGGTGCTGGCTAGATTGTCTCTTGATCATTTTTTTTTTCGGGTTTTCCGGCTGCGCTGGTGGGATTCCGTGTGTCCCCAGGGTCGGGAGGTTGCTTCGTCTCTCACGCCCTATGGGCTCTGCCAAATGGTAGTCTGGTGAGTGCCATGGGTGTCTTGTTGGTTGTGCTAGCGGACCACTTGTAGGTCCCTATGGTTGAGTTTGTTATTGCTTGTGTTTCCGTGCCGACACACTCTTGAAGACGGTTGTTTGGCGAGCGTTGTGGGTGTTCGGCTGGCTGTGCTTCCTGTGGGAGTGCTAGCCCTACGTTGTTGTTTCCCTACTTCTCGCGTGGGTTGCTTGGGGTGGTGGTGCTTTCACCTGGAAATTGATGCTGTGTTGCGCACCTGTGGCGACCTTCGTGGCAAGGTCCCTCCCTTTTGAGCTATTTTGAGGTTGAGCAGGTTGCTTCCCTCGTGCGCGTTGTTTTATTATGGTGCGATAGGTTGTGGTGACCTTTTGTGACGTCTCTTGCTGTGCTGTTTTCTTGTTGCCTGACTGGACGATGTAGGCAGCGGGCCCTGTGTTCAGTGTGAGGCAGCACCGATTTTCTGTTGTTTGGCTTGCTTGTGCAAGCATCGTTCCGGTGTGTGTTTCCACTTTTTCCTCAGCTGTGCTTTGGAGGCACTTGTCGTCATTGGGCGTGTGGCCCTCCCCACTTGTGGTGGTAGGAGCGGTGCCCTCTGTTTGCACATTTCTCTTGTGGGACTCTGGTGGAGAGTCCCTTTCTGTTGGCCTTGAGTCGTTTCAGGTCGTTGGTGTGGTTGTGTACTGCACCTTGAGCGTGTTTCTTTTTTGATGTTTTGTGTTCTTTTGCCTTGAGGGTTCGTGGCCGGTGTGGCCTGTTCTACCCTTTTTGGCTTGCGGTTTCTTGTGGGTGGCTTTTAGCAGGTCTCTTATGGAGAGTCCTTCCTGTTAGCCATGTTGTTTCGGCCGTTGGTGCAACTGTGTTGCATCTTGCCAAGTTTGGTGCTTGTGTGGCACCCTCTGCTCGTGCTCGAGTGGTTTGTTTTCATGCTATCTAGAGCCTGGTGCTTTTGTTGCACTTTGGGTGGCTCCTGGTGCTTGTGTGAGCACCGTGTGTTGTGTTGTATTTCCTAATCGTGAGCTCCGTGCATTGTTTC
>CM024756.1:95751248-95853413 GCA_014218235.1 Colocasia esculenta | reverse complement strand
CTTTAATTTTGTGGACAATGTAGCTTGGTTTAATTTCAATTATGAAAGTTTAGTCTTTTATTTTGTTATATGGATCATGTATGATAAATGTGGATGATGGAATGTGATGACAGTTAGTCCTTTACTTCGCGACTCTGTATCTATATTTGTGTATATCTCAATCATGTGATAGTGTTGGGTAAATGTCCCACTGTGATAACCTTTACTATACCGATGTGGGTTGGTATAACCGTACGGTATAATGAGGGTCGTCACACAATTAAATCTACAAGATCGGAATAAGTGATGAAGCCCTTCGGCCTTGCAAAAAAGGTGTTCAGAAACTCCTTCGATCCTCTTCTCCTGTGATGATGTAGATGGCACCTCGAAGCTGGGATCTCTTCTTGGATGTATTGGCCGTCTCCCAGACGTGGCAGCTCCTTGGTTTCCTCCTCCAATCGACGGATTAGAGCTCCTTAGTTCTTGTTTTCTGCATCTAGGGGTCAAGGGTTCACCAAATGTCAAAGCTTCCTCCTCGATCTAGGCTGGTATTTCATAGGTTTAGGGTCTGGGGATGCTTCTTGGGTAGCTGTACTACGCTCCCATTCATGGATCTCTCAGAAGGTCTCCCAATCTCCGGATTAAAGCTTGGGAAGATCAGGTTTTCTTCTAGTTTTCACAGCTAGGGTTTTCCTGGCCAAGAGATAATAGCAATCACCTCCAGCTGCTAAGGGTGTTCTATATAGATCTAGGCTTGGGGCATGCGGTGGGCAGGGTCTGATGTGAGTTGAGAGCCGTTGGGAGACATCTCTCCAACCAGTGAGCTTGCTTGCCCCGGAAATTCTGGGTCTGCAGCTCACAGAAAACTTAGGGATATTGACGTCCACATACATGGACGGCTACATTAGGGTTGGCGTCAGTCGATATGGACGCTGACATATCATGGGCGTCCATCCATGTTGACGCCAAGACATTCTTCTTCCAGAACTTAAAATCATGCAGACCATGCTTAATCCACACATATATGCACATGAAACCCATGTGGTATAGTGTATACTGTTGCCCAGTTGACGAGCCCAAAGGGGGGTGAATGGGTCTTTTTAAATTTAATCTAGGAGATCCTGTAACCAAAAACAATCACACAAACGATCTTCGAACTAACGTTAGTTACAGTTAGTTTAAATAACAATCACGCAATGAAGACAATCACACAACACAAGGATTATCCTGGTTCGGACTTCCTTTCCTTAGGAGTCCTAGGTCCAGTCCCTGAGCACAACTCAGGATTTCACTAATAGGGAACAGTCCCCCTAAGGACGCTACAACACCTAGCTCAGCTGGTCTTCCTTCACACTTGAAGGGAACAACACCCTGGATGCCACCAGGTCTTCCTTTACAACCGAAGGGAGCAACACCGTGGATACCACCAGGTCTTCCTTCACACCCGAAGGGAACAGCACAGAGAAGAATAAATGACTTTCACGCCCTAGATCCAGCTTTTGATAAGTGAGGATCTGAAGCAACTAGAGCTGAGAGCGAAGAGATTATGAACAATTCACACTCTCAGAACTTGTACAGGCTCTCTCAAGATTTTCACAAAACTAGTGGAGAGCAAGAGAGCAAAAAGCTAAACGGAGTGAAGGATCTTGGCTCTCGATTTTCTTCAGAAGAATTTGAAAATAGTCTCTGGATCGATGATTCTTCTATTCTTCTATCTATTCTATCTTCTATATATATCTTCAATTTGAAATCTAGTCGTTGAAGAGGACCGTTGTCTCTCTTTTGAGTAGTCGTTAGACTGAATGACATCTGGAGTCTTGGAAGCTTCCTGTCACAGTCTTTTGATCACTTGAGCACGCAAAGAGATAAGATCTTCACAGATATCCGTTGGCTTCTATTTGTCTAATGTTGTACCATGAAACTACATCAAAGGTCTACACAAATGTCAAACTCAAACAGCAGACAGATAGGTTGTCTCTGATATCAGTCAACGTCAGTAGCAATAGTCAAGAAAAAATAGTAATGCCAACTGGCTTAAGTCTAAAGGACGTTATCAGAGTAAGCACGATAAAGCATGATATAGTCTGCATGCATGCAGAGATACGTTCAGATCTCATAAATGCAAAAGCGTCAGAGAGATGTTCTACGTGGATTTTGACTGGTCAATTCTTTAAGATGAATAAGATATCAATATATGAAATGAAGATGTATGTTATGAAATCGTTATGAGTCATAGCAAATCGTTCTATAACAGAGGATATAAGAAATCGTTATGAATCATGGCAAGTCATTTTGATTCTGAAGAAATCGATTGTAAACATTAACCAATCGTTATGAAATGCAAGTCGTTATGACAATACAGAAATCGTTAGACACTTTACAATCGTTGCACAAAGCAAGTCGTATGAACACTTATCGAGTTTCCCGGTTGGCTAACCCAGAGGGGGGGTGAATGGGTCTTTAATTTAAATTTATCAGATAAAAACCTGAACTCAAACAAACATAAAGAGTTCTTGAAAGAGATTAGTAGTGGTTAGTAAAAACAACAATCACACAATGAAGACAATCACACAACACACAGATTTATCCTGGTTCAGATCTCCTCTCCTTAGGAGTCCTACGTCCAGTCCCTGAGCAACCCTCAGGATTTCATTAACTAGGGTACAGTCCCCCTATGGACAAAAACAACCACCCAGCTCAGCTGGTCTTCCTTCACTCTGAAGGGAACACAACACCTGGTACCACCAGGTCTTCCTTCACTCCCGAAGGGAAAAACACCACCCTGGAAACCACCAGGTCTTCCTTCACACACGAAGGGAAAAAACACAAGAAAGTCTTGAAAGGAATGACTAGCCCCTAGATCAAGCTTTTACAAAACTCAATCTGAAGCTACAAGCACTGAGAGACGAAGATCTACACAGTGTGCTCTCTCTCAGAACTAATCTAGCTCTTCCTTAATTTTTCTTCTCACAGCACAAGGAGCTAAGAGCCAAGATGGAAAGGAATGAATTTCTGGCTCTAGAGATCTTCTAAAAACTTGAAAGCGGCAGAGTTCTAGGCTCTCTTGAATGTCAATAATGCTTCCTTCATAGATCAAAAAATGTCTTCGGAACTTCGTCTTGTATTTATATCTCCAATTTGAATGAGGACGAAGAGATGACGTTGTCTCACAGCTTTGGTGTACGTTAGACTGAAGAATCTGTAGAAACTTCCTGTCGACAGTCTTTTGTTCTTTGGAGCACGCAAAGTGATGAGATCTTCTTAGTTGGCTTGTAGTTCTTTCTGTGTCAGATGTTGTAGGATAGTATATTAAGGTTCTGCAAGGTTGAGCTTTAATGGTAGACAGCTATACTATCTCCAGATGTCAATCAACGTTAGAGCAGATAGACACAAATATGGTAGTGACAGTTTATCGTTCTAGAAGATGCATGCAGAGGATACACGAGAATGGAAGATATGTTCTGTATCCGTGCAGAGATACGTTCAGTCTTTATAAATGCATGGCAGTCAAACAGACGTGATGCGACTTTGACTATTCAACGTATCTTAAATCAAGGAAAACAATTAATTAATGGAAACATGACTTATGCAGTCGTTATGAAAGTCTGATAGAATCGTTATGATCAAGTTGCTGTAGACTCATAAGAAGTCGTTATGATAACTTATGAAATCGTTACCACAACCAAGTCGTTCTATAACAGATGATATAAGAAATCGTTATGAAACATGGCAAGTCGTTCTGATTCTGAAGAAATCGATATGAAACACTTATCAATTGTTATGAGATGCAAGTCGTTGTGTTTCTGAAGAAATCGTTGTGAAACTTAAGAAGTCGTTATGAGATACAAGTCGTTATAACTTCTAAAGAAATCGTTACGATGACTTACAGAATCGTTATGACGAGCAAGTCGTTATAACTTTCTAAAGAAATCGTTACGATGACTTACAGAATCGTTATGACGAGCAAGTCGTTATAACTTTCTAAAGAAATCGTTAGGATGACTTACAGAATCGTTATGACGAGCAAGTCGTTATAACTTTCTAAAGAAATCGTTACGATGACTTACAGAATCGTTATAATGAGCAAGTCGTTATAACTTCTGAAGAAGTCGTTACGATAACTACAGAGTCGTTATAATGAGCAAGTCGTATAACCTCTGAAGAAGTCGTTACGATAACTTACAGAGTCGTTATAATGAGCAAGTCGTTATAGCTTCTGAAGAAGTCGTTACGATAACTTACAGAGTCGTTATAATGAGCAAGTCGTTATAACTTCTGAAGAGTCGTTACGATAACTTACAGAGTCGTTATAATGAGCAAGTCGTTATAGCTTCTGAAGAAGTCGTTACGATAACTTACAGAGTCGTTATAACATCGACTTGTTTGATACAGCAAGGTTATTTAATCTTTCAAGTAAATCGTTACAGCTTGTGAGGAAATCGTTACAGCTCTTCTGAAAACAAAGTATGTAAGTACTTACCACAAGTGCTTGACTTTCTTTGGGTATTTTCTGTGCTTAAGGCTAAATAAAACATAGTTAGAAAAACTTTTGACAGTGTTGTTTATCACCAAAATAGGCATGTAATTAATTTAAAAGTACATGGGGATGGACTGTTCATCAATCTCCCCTTTTTGGTGATGCAAAACTATGATCAACATTAAGTAGTACTTAACAGTAAACATGAATAAGCATGATTCAAGAATGTGTCAGACACATGTAGTAGGTAAACATTCTCCCCCTTTTGTCATTAAGCAAAAAGCAATAGGAAAGAGACAAAGAATAAGAGACAATGAGGAGAAAGAGCACAATCCATTCATTAAGGTTGAGGAGGTACAGGCAAATAATAATAGAGGAGAGAGAAGGGAGGCATAATGAGAAATAGCTTCACAGGCCTGCTCTTCCTGACGCTTGAAAAATTGCCTAAAGGCACCACTCTCAATGGAGAAGGTTGGTCCCATGGTTGGAGCCATCTTGGATAGATAGATGCTGCGCTGCTTGGTAAGAAACTGGTCATACTCATCTGGATCCATGGAGGAGCAGATGATGAGAGTTGTACCAAAACTTGCACAGGCAAGAAATTGATCCATGGTGACAGGATAGAAAATCTGTTTCTCCTTGAGTTCATGGCGAAGAGCTAAGAACACCTTGTACCTTTCAGCCCAAACTTTGTAGGGATCAAGGACCAGATGGATTGAGTTCATATCCAAGAAGGTGGCAGGAGAGACAGGAGCTTTTCCTTCCCTGGCCTGAGCAGCATTTAGATGAGCTAGCTGTTGAGCTGACAGAGAATAAAGCTTGGACCATTCGGAGGCATTCAGCCTTTCACATTCTGAGAGTAGAGGGGCAAGAATATCTGATTTGACAAACCCTCTATGATATTCCCGGAAGAGAAATCTAGGAAAACCAACTTGGAGGCCTTTCTGAATCTCAATTCTGCCCATAACTCTTGCAAAACGCTCAAAGATGATTGAACCAATCGAAGACTCCATGATCAAGAAATGAATCTGAGGCAGGAGAATGTCTTCAGGGAAATGAAGAGTTGCAAAATCTACTCTGATTTCCTCAGACTGCTCAGAGTGGATAAGAACCTTGATGGCTCTCTTGAACTGGCTAAGCTGAACTTCAGGTAATCTGTTGAGATACCTGTAGTTGTTGAACATTTGGAAATGCCTGACCAGCTTGATTAGCTTCTGAATGGCAGGGGCCCAGGTGTTCTGGTATTGAAACTTGAACCACTCAGAAAGGGTCAAGGAGTGATCCCTGAGGAGGAAATCTTGCTGCCTTAGCCTGAAGAAAGCGATTGTACAAATCTTTATGAGATTTAGCCCATTGCTCCTCAGTTTGGAGTGGCTGAGGAGAAGATTTTGGATTTTTCGGCTTTAGACAGAGGAGTATAGGAAGAATTACATCTAGATGATCAGAGAGGTTAATAAAAGGAAGATTGTGAAGAGTGGCAAAAACAACCTTTTGAAGGTATTCTTTGTACAGTGAGGTATGCTTGTGGGTGACTGTAAGAGAAAACCACAAAGGTAGGTAAAGAGGAGTGTTAGAGGAAGAAAGTTTGAGTTTCTTTGAGACAGTACTGGAAGAGTCTGTCTTGGAAAGGTGGTCTCCTACCTTTAGCACAGACCTAAGGATAACCTCTTCAAACTCATCCTTAATTTTATCAAGAAGGGGAGAGTCGATTTGGACATTCGTAGGAATAATAGTGATAAATGAGGGAGGTGCAGGGGGGTAGAGAAATGCATCAGAATTGAGAGATCCTACTTCTGGAAATGAAGATGTACCAGAAGAGGATGAGGCTCCAGCTGAGGATGCTGGAGGGGCCTCGAAATTTTGAGAAGAAGAAAGATGAGAAGTGGTAGAAACAGGAGAGGATGAGATAGGATGAGGAGGGAAAGGTGTGGGAGAAGAAATGGGCCTGGTTCTAGGCTTTTGAAGTGAGGTGGAGCAGGTGGAGCTGTGAAGTGAAGTTAGGGGTGGAGAAGGAGGAATGGGAGTGTTGGTAGAAGTGGGAGCAATGGGTGGAGGATCTGAAACCACTTCTTCAGGCAAGGGAGGCAAAGGATCCAACACTGCCGCCCTGGTGGCCCTGATTCCAACACAACTGGCCCTGGTGGCCCTGATTCTTCATCTGGCCCTGATGGCCTTGACTCTTCAGCTGGCCCTGATGGCCCTGACTCTTCAGCTGGCCTGATGGCCCTGACTCTTCAGCTGGCCCTGATGGCCCTGAGGGTTCGGCCTCTGCTGCTGCCTGGGCTTCATCTGCTGGGGCTGCTGCTGTTGTCGGCCGAAGGGCTCAGGTACACTTGGGTTAGGCTCCTGAGCTGCTGGAGGAGGAGGAGCTTGAGCTCCAACTGCTTGAAGGATGTCTGATAACATATTCTTCATGGTCCCCATTCCTGATGGAACCATGTCATGGCAGAGCGAATCTGAACCAGTTCCTTGCGGGCTGAAGCTTGGCTTAGAAAGATGGAATTCACATCAGACTGGAGTGAACAAAGCAGCTCACCCTGAATATCCAACCTCTCAATCACAGGTTTTAAATTGATGACAATCTTTTGCTTGACCTGTCTTTCAAATGGTGCATCAGCTAAAAGGGGTACTTCAGGAGCTATATCTTTCTCTTTGCCCTTTGTAGCTGGAGGAGGTGGATCATTATCCTCATCAGAACTTGATGAACTAGCTGTCTCCCCTTCTCTGGCATCCAAATTTTCAGAATCTCTCTATTCTTCCTCCTGATCTCTGGTGGCTGGAGGTGCATCATCTAGTTTCTCTTGGGATTGCTCCCCTTCAAGTGGAGCATCTTCTGCAACTGCACCAGTCTCCCCCTGACAGGGAGCATCCATTTCCATAGAATCATCTTGAGGATTTTGCTGCTCTTCTTCCACTGGACCTTCTTCAAAGATGTGGCCTGATGCCACAGTCTCTTCCACAATAGGCAAGATGTCTTCTGGGAGAATATCCTCAATTCTCCTTTCAGCATGAAGTACAACTGGATCTGCTGCTGCTGGCCTTTCTTCTTCTTCCCTCACTGCTGTTGCTGCCTCTGATTGATTTCTGGCCATAAATGGCCCTTCCTGCTCTGCTTCTACAAAGAATGGAACAGAACCTGATTCCAGTGGCAATTCGGGCATCACATCATCTGCCGCCAACTGAGATTGAGCAACTGAAGGCTCACCAATAAGTGCTTCACCTTCTGCAACTGAGGCCTTGGACCAGACCCCATTGACTACTGAAAAACCACTCTTCTTTAGATTTCTGGACCTGATAGCTTGGCCCATCTTCTCTACAACTGCCCCTGAGACATCTACACCGAAGTGTCTGAAGATCCTGGTAAGTAAATGGGCATAGGGCAAGGACACATTCAACTTGCTTTTAGTGTCCCAAATCTGTTCCCTGGCAAATTTCATTCTCTCTATCATACTGCGGCCATATTGATTTCCTCATTTTTAATGGCCCAGTACATTAGGTCGGAGTCAGCCTTAGTGCAAGAGGAGAAGGTGCACTACGGGGAACCAAAATCTGACAAACAATGAAGTGAAGGAGGCGATTGAAGGCACTTAATTGATTGATATCTAGCTTGCCATCCTTCATCCTGAACCCCGGCCCAATAATCCCCAAACCTTTTTCTTGGGTTTCCACAGAATGAATCCTACTAAAACCGGATGTGCTTACTCCAAATAACATCCTAAGCAGTTCCTGGTCGATTCTGATTAGGGCGCCCTTGACCGAAGAAACGAGGGCCCCATCTTCTTCTGTTCTTAAGCACACAAAGAACGCCTTTACCAAGTCCGGATAACTACCTCTGAGCAAGTGGTAAGCCCTTTCCATTCATCTGATTGATCTTCTCAACGATGCTGCTCATTCCATTCTTCTGCAGATCTTTAATATTACTTCCTTGTGACCACAGAGCTTCGTCTTCACAAAGGTGAAACGCTCCTCCTGAGCTGGGGTGAGGTATTCGGCGCTGTAGCCACCCACACTGCCGGCAATAGCTGGTGCGGCCATGGATTCAGGTGGGAGAAGATTGGAAAGGTTGAAGAGAAGGGTGACGAGAAGAAAACCCTCAAACGATTTCGCGGGAAGGAGATGGAAGCTTCAAATTTGCAGAGGATAGAGGCAAGAGTCGCTAGGGCATCGGCTCGTGCGTCGGGACGAAAGAGGGAAAAAGGGGAGCAAGGAAGGGGAATCGTTAACGCATCGATTTAAAGAAAATAAAAGCTCCAAAAGGTGAGGCGTCAGAAAACGACAAGCGAGGTTGACGCCTCGAAAGACTATGACTTAAAGGACGGAAACGCTTAAACTGAGAATTTTGAATTGATTTTGCATTAAAAGGAGAGAGAGAAAACCTACTTAAATTCTAAGAATTTTTATACCAGCTTTAAATGAAGATCTTTTCACAAAATACACATGCCTAACTCCCTTCTAAGAGATGTAAATCTCTCTTCAGGTAAGGCCTTGTGGAAAATATCTGCTAATTGATTGTTTGTATCAATAAACGATATTTCAATATTGCCATTAGCTACATGATCACGAATAAAATGGTATCTGACCTCAATGTGTTTGGTCTGGAGTGCTGAATTGGATTTTTGGTGAGGTTGATAGCACTGGTGTTGTCACATAGCAGTGGAATTGTCTTGATTTTGAGTCCAAAATCTCCAAGCTGTTGCTTTATCCATAAGAGTTGTGTACAGCAACTTCCAGCAGCTACGTACTCGGCTTCAGCTGTAGATAGTGCTACTGAATTTTGTTCCTTGAGGACCATGAGATTAAACACCCTGCAAGAAATTGACAGCATCCACTGGTGCTTTTCTATCTACCTTGCATCCAGCATAATCAGCCAGAATATCCTACTAATTTTACATCACGGAAAAGAGGTCCCCCGACTGATGCAAAATGCCCTACAATGCGGCAATTTATAGCAAAAATGGCAGAAAGGGCGCGTTTCTGTCAGCAGGCTGAATCGCGGCGGGGACAGCCGCCGTGACTTCAGAATCGCGTCCAGTCACCTGGATGCGGAACTGAGAGCCCCAAAAGGCTGTTAGGGCCGTGCCTAGTCCCTGTGGACGGCCTACTGACAAGAACACGTCGGCCTTAGCCGCTGCGACAATAACGCGTCAGCCTGTGCTGCCGCGACAGTAAACTGAAACGTGTTCGGTGCAGAGGATGTTGGACACGATTCCAAACAGGCACCCTAGGACGAAAAAGAAAGCAGTAAACAAGCAATAAGCAGGAAAGATGTACAGGGAAAAATTAAGGTATACAGGGACGTGTCGGGCTTAGCCCCCGCGACAACAAAAATGCGTCGACTTAAGCCGTCGCGACAGAAAACAGAACGCGACCGACTTGTGGGGCGCGTTAGCAACAATTGAATCTCGTCCTCTCTTTGGGACGCGATTCCAGAAGGCACCCAAAAATGAAAAAGGAAAGTAGTAGATAGGCAGTAAATAGGGGAGATGTGCAGGAAACAAAAATTAGGATATACAGATGACACGTCGGACTTAGCCACTGCGAAAAGAACACAGCGACGCGTCGGCCGCCGCGACACAAAGCAGATACGCGTCTAGGCGACCGGCCGCGTCCTGAACACAGAATTGCGTCTGCTGTATTGGACGCGATTCCAACGGCAACCCGAGGACAGAAAAAAGTAGGAAATGAGCAGAAAATATACAGGGAAAAATAAAAAATGAAACTAAACACACCGCATGCTTTGTATATGTTTAAAAATGGTAAAAGAAGGAGGGGCACACGAGGGTGCCAAAGAAAGTGCCACGTGGGGCACGAAGGAGGAGGGTAATCAAATGGAAAAATGCAAAAGAGGTCCCACCGTGATCGCCAATTTGTGGATGCGGTTTCCGTTCTCTTTTCAAGGGGCACGAAGAGCAATGGCCCACAAAGAGGGGGTGGTAAAAATTGATATGGAGTGGAAAGCGGAATATAGAAAAGAAAAAGATCGTGATCGTCAGGCACGCGAGGGTGCCGAATGGAAGAATGCACGGTGAGGGGTGCGGGTGGAAGAATTGAAGCGTAGGAGATTGCGCGAGGGATGTTGTCCTTTCTTCCTCTACGAGCACGCCGGTCGTGGTAAGAGGGCGTTTTCCTCGTTGATTACCCTGACAAAAAACAGAGAGAAGAAAAAGGGGATTAGCCACAGGTGTAGTATACAATCCTAAAAAATGAATAAAATGACATGAATGAAAAATGAAGAACTCACCTCGTGGTGGTTTTTAAACCCCTAAAGAATAGGTATGTGTGTGTGTGTATGCATGCATGCGTGTGTGTGTAAAAAAAAGGGGAGTATAAGGGCCACGTGGGACCTGGAAGAGATGAAAATAAAAAGGACCACGTGGGGCCCGGAGGAGGTGGATGGAGAGAGAAAAGAGGAAAGGGGAGGGGGTGCTTCCCCGAATATTGGATGGCGTGGCGGCGTTGTCGGTTGGACAACGGAGGGTGGAGGAAGACGCTTCCGCCTCGCTCCGCTCCGGTGCACGTGAAGGAAGACGAAGGGGATGGAGCGCTCCTCCGCCTTGCGCCGATCGAGTGGACGTGATAGCTCGGATGGCGTGGCGGGCCTCCTTGGTCCGGAGCCGAGGCGGGAATCTGGCAGGCTCTAGCCGCTCTAAGTGGAACCTCCTTACAAATGATCCTCGGGTGTCTATTTGTAGGCATCAGACGTTTGAATCACATCGGCTACAGCGGACGCGACTATAAGAGTGAATCGCGTCCGCCCCGGCCGCCGCGATGAGAAACACCATCCGCAATGACTTCTGCGATTAGGAAGCACCGCATTTGCTACCTGATTTGACACAAAGGGCGATGATTGCGGTATGGCGGCCACCTTCAGAATCGCGTCAGGGATGACCGCCGCATTCTTAAAACGCATCAGCCTACCCCGTCGTGACTTCGTTTTGGGCACGTGGGCCATAAATGCGACGATTTTCGGGGTCTGGCCTGTCAGGCCTAGGACTTAATCACGTCGGCCTAGGCGGACACGATTAAGAGATTTCGCGTGATTCCAACATCCGGGCGCTCGAGTGCGATGACTTTTGGGGCCTAGGGCCTAATCATGGCGGCTCAGGCCGACGCATCTCTGATTTGAAACAAGTCGGGGCAGCAGGACGTGATAAAGTATTTATATATTTTATTTATGAAAATCCCTACCAAAACTGACATTGGAATCACGTCGCCTATAGCGGACGCGTTTATGAAATGGCATTGGACTTTTTCATAAAATAAAATAGGTAAACTCCTTGTCGCATCGTGGTAGGCAGCCGCGATAAGGGCTCTTGGCCTTGTCGTGCCCCAAATGTTCGGCGCGACTTGAAATCGCATCCACCTTGCTGCATGCATTTCAGTTATCTTCATTAACACATCCAGTAGGCTCGTCGCGACACTGTGATCGCACACCGAAGACCCGTCGCGACTTGAAATGAATGTCTATAGAACCCCGGTGAACATTGGAAATGAAGGGGAAGCACCGGGGAAGAACGGGTGAGATCCGGAAATATTGGAAAACTACTCTTGCAAGGCAAAATGAGGGCCATTTGTGGCGTTATGGCGCAATATGAAATTTTCCCGCAGTGGAGTCGAATTCGCGTGTCTACACTATGCAGATGTCCGCAGGAGGCCGTTGCAGTTCAGTGTCGGTGACCTTGTTTTCTTGCGAGTTTCGCCGACCAAGGGAGTTATGAGATTTGGCAGGAATCGAAAGCTCAGTCCGAGGTACATTAGGCCTTTCCCTATCACAGAGAGGATCGACGAGGTTGCTTACATGTTGAGTCTTCCGGCAGAGTTAGCAGGCGTGCACAGTGTTTTCCACATTTTGCATCTCAAGAGGTACGTTGCAGATCTGTCACACGTGTTGGACTACTCGCAGCTTGAGGTAGTGCCAGACTTGTAAGTGCTAGAGTACCCGATTAGAGTTGTGGACCACAGAGTGCAGCAGTTGCGCCGGAGGCAAATTTCGCTGGTCAAGGTCATTTGGGAGAACCGCATTGGTGGTGAGGCCACCTGGGAGGGTGAGGACGAGATGAGAGAGCAGTTCTCGTATTTGTTTGATTGATTAGTATGTTATCTTTCACTGTACTGCTTTCGGTTTGAAACTGAGTTTCTTCTAATTTCTAGGATGAAATTTCTTAAGGAGGGTGGGATGTAACACCCGGCCCTCTTGGGCCCTTGGCCTGTCCTCAGGGTCGCGACAAGCACCTGGTCGTGACATGGTCGCGCCAGGGGAGCCCGTCGCGATAGGCTTTGTGATGCAGCACACCTGGCCGTCGTGACATGGTCACGACGGGGGTGGGCGTCACATTCCTGTCGCGGTGTCTGGAGGTGTCGTGACTGCTTTTCTGACCGATGCGACCACTATCATTTCTGTCTGAACGACTTTGTCGGGTGTCAGGTGCGTACAACATTGACGTGACCTATCAGGCCGTCGCGTTCTAGTTTTCGATCTTCTTCGAGGTTTGACTGCCTTTTGGGGTCGCGTTGAGGGTGGCCGTCGTGACATGGTCGTTGTTGCCCCGAGCCGACCCGTCGCATCTTGGGGCCCATCAGTTTAAAACTGAGGGCTGCGCCCATTTCCCCATCTCACCCTTTCCTTCCCCTCTTCTTCCTTCTTCCTGTAAGCCCTCGAATTTTGTTGCATTATTGTATTGCATGTAAATAATTCATGTTGTGTATGTACGTATGTAAATATCTACGTAAGTACTAGTTGGTATACTTATGTATGCATATGTATAAGTTAGTTGTAAATAATGTATGAATGGTATGATGGTAGTATGTACGTGATAGTATACATAATGCATGTAAATATGTATAAGTTGTGCATGGTTTATGCATGTTTTAGAGTTCTGGCCGAAGGCCAGCTTGGCGTCAATGTCAATGGACGTTGTGTTGTGTAGGCGTCACCATATGGACGCCAACACTAAGTCCAGCGTCCAGCGATGTGGACGCCAATTTCTCTGACCTGCTGCGTTGCAGAGCCAGATTTCTGGGAGCAAGCTTGCTTACCCATTGGGGAGCTGTCCCCAACGATCTGAAAGGGTTCACATCAACCCTGCGGGAATGGGAGAGGCCTCTCTCTATATCTGAACCCTTTGCAACCAGAAAACCCCTCTTGGCTCTCTTTGCAAGAAGAGAAGAAGGAGAAGAAGAAACCCTAGTTTCTGTGAGAAGGACCTGACTTTGCAAGCCTAGATCCGGGAATTTGGAGCTTCATCCGGCCATCTACAATGACTGGGAGATAGCTAGAGTATCAGGGAAGGCTTCCCCGATCTCGCTTTGGTGTCTACATCAGTCAAGAACCCGGAGGAAGGTGTCTTTGGAGGATTCTTGGGACTGCCCAAGGAGAGCTTCACCGCCATTTCAGATCCCTTTGGAGTATTTTTCAGAGGCAAGTAACCTACCCCTATCGTCCATGTAAATGTCAAGTAGGGTTTTATAATTTTTATGTATTTTTCCTCGCATCCTAGATCCCCCATTCACCTTTGCAATTGGAGTTCGGTCTGTGTTCCTGCACAGACAAGAACTTGGCGTCAATGCCCTTGACGCCGAGATCCTGGTGTGCGTCCAGCGATCTTGTCGTCCACTCCTGGAACGGCCAGAGACCGCCGCCAAGTTCGTCTGGACATAATAGTGAACTGTTCTACCCTTCTATATGATTAATTTCGACGTGTTTTACGATGAGGATATAATGTAACTCTTATATGCTATGTATACTAGCTAATGTGATGAATGGGAGAATGAATGTACATTTATTTTGTGGGTGGTTGAGTTTATTCGTCTATCTAATGTGTATGCGAAAAGAATGGCAATGTATATTCACCATGATCCTAATGACCCGTGGCAAAATTTTGTTGCCCAAATTTTGTTAGACCATGTATGTATGATCCTGTCTGTGCTCTGAGTGTCTGACATTTTTCCCCTGCTTGTATGGTTATTGAAATTTCTGTTTTGGGAAATAGAAATCATGCGTAGGTCATGTTAAATTCAGTAAATTGCTTGTGCTCAGTAAATTCGGGAATAAATTCTGTGACCCCGTGCATGCTAGGGTGCAGACATTGAGCTATTAAATTTGTGATTATGTTCAACTCCATGTTAATTTGCATTATGAATAGTATGTGAAATTGATGTTAATTTTCTGTAACTTCATTTTGAGTCAGAGAAAATCTGAAATTTTCATGTGGAATCATAAACCTTAGATCAGCAGGTGGTTAAATTTTCAAGTCGTTTGGACAACTATATAGTGAAATATGAATTTTTCCATGCGAGAAATGTGAGAAAAATGCATGCTAATGTGGGAATAATGTGACGTGTGTGTGTGATCTGATTCATGCAAATTTCTGAACATGTAGTCCCTGTTAACTATAGAATCATGTTAGGAAAACAGAGCTCTTGTGTGAGTGAAAATGAATGAGAGGCAAGTGACATGTGTAAAGATATGTGTTAAAAATCGGTAAATGTGTAAATTGTGTCAAGTGTGACACTGCTTCCATAGAGGGCAGTGGAACCGTATCAGGGAAAGTCCCCCTGAGAAGGTTCAATGTGTTGTGATCCTAAGGGCATTAGGATGAAATCCTGGAGGTGGACAAGTACCACTGGTTAGGGTGGAGACTTGTTCTCCCGGTCTGCGCAGTCCAAGAGTCGTCACTGTATTGCCTAGGTGACGTCTATGTGTATGTGATGTGATGTGACGACCCTTATTATACCGGTACGGTTATACCAACCCACGTCGGTATAGTAAAGGGAATCACAGTGGGACATTTACCCAAACACTATCACATGATTGAGATATACACAAATATAAATACAGAGTAGCGGAAGTAAAGAACCATGTCTTTCGTTTCATTCATCATCCACATTTAACATACATGATCCAAATAACAATTCAAAAGACGAAACATTCATAATTGAAATTAAACCAAACTACATTGTCCACAAGATTAAAGTTCTACATTTAATACATAATTTGTCCATAATTACAAAATGATAACTCTAATACAAGCTACAATTTACATACTATGAAACAAAAAGGACACAACGTCAACTCCACAAGCTACTCTTCACGCTCGGAGTCGCTCTCCACGGTCTCCTCCAAAAGTGTGTCACCAACTAAACCTGTACGCCGAAGCAAGGAGTGAGTCTAAAAGACTCAGCAAGTGTAACTCCATACACATCATTCATGCATACATCATAGTAGGTTCTACTATTTCAATTTGCAAGGCAACATACAACATGCTTGAACATTAATAAGAGACAACCTATCATGGTATTTCTACAAAATCAACACATGGTACATGGTTAAGATGTTTCAAATAACACTTCCTATCACATGCTTTCTACTCATTTAATCACATGAAGACTACACTTCCAATTTGACTATAACATGATAGCAATTTACATGGGATTCTGCACATTCCTGCACAGGCTAACTCAATTCACATGTATTAAGGTTGCTGTTTTGACATGGAATTAGAAATATCATAGCATGAATTATCGTCTCACACTCTAACATATTCACTTCACATGGTTACACATTCCCATATTTCACATGGTTCATTTTTCACCCATTACACATGCACACATGTCACATTTCACCTTTTACACATATATACATTCACATTTCACATCTTACACATATTCACATTCACATTTCACATTTATTTTCCGTGACACATAGTCCAAACCACCACTAGAAGGACACATCACATAACACATAACACATAGCACATCACCTAGGCAATACAGTGATGACTCTTGGCACTGCGCAGACCGGGAGAACACGTCTCCACCCTAACCAGTGGTACTTGTCCACCTCCAGGATTTCATCATGCCCTTAGGATATCTTAACACATTGAACCTTCTCATGGGGACCTTTCCATGATACAGTTCCACAGCCCTCTATGGAAGCATGTCACACACGGCACATTTTACACATTACACATTCCGATTAACACACGTTTTACATATGATATTCACACTTTCTTATTTATGCACATGGTTCTGTTCTTCCCTAGCATGATGCCACTAATAACAGAAATCAAGCATTTAGTAGCTCTCATGGATTAATTGGAACGCACCTCATTTAACCTTAATCATGGTACATGTATTTATAACTCATTTTCACATGGAAATCTCATAGTGTAGGCTACTATTATCCAATTTTCCTGAAAATTTAACCACATGCTGTTTTCGGGTATAAGAACACACATACAAATTTTCACATTTTTCTGAATTCACATGCATTTATAGAAATTAAAACATTCAGTTTCATGCCATTCATAAACTAAGCTAACATAGAACATAACATGGATTTCAGATTTGATCATGCACAGGCATGAACCACACATACATATTGGCACAAGAAATTTTTCCCAAATTTATTTCCATCACACGATTTACTAAAATTTTCACAAGGTCTACACATGCTTTCTATTTCTCATTGTAGGAATTATAAAAATTCGCATGAATATGGAAAAATTCCCAAGTTTGCAGGGCATGGACTGATACATATAAACATGGTTCATAAAATTCTACAGCATTTAATTCCTCAGAAATCATGAGAACAAAATTAAACATGAATCTCTTTCCTACACATGCCTTCCAATAATTCTAATAAATTATGCCATCTACAGAAAAATACAGAAATTTTCACACACATCACATTATCTATTTTACATAACATATAAAATTTACATTATATCCTCATGCGTAGAAATCCGGAAATTAAAGATATAGGGCAGAACAGTTCACTGTTCTGTCAAGAAGAACTTAACGGCATAGTCTGGCCGTCAAACGAAGTAAACGGCAATATCGTTGGCCGTCAACGGAAGATCTTGACGGCGAGGGATCTTGCCGTCAAGTTCGGGCCTGTGCAAAAACACAGTCCGAGCTTCAAAGAATGGTGAATGTAGGGGATCCAGGACACGAGGAAAATCCATAAAAATGATAGAAACCTCTTAGACACATACATGACAAGGTGCAAGGGTTACTTGCCTTTGGAAAAACTCCTAAAGGGATCAAAACGGTCGGAGAAGCTCTCCTGGGCAGTCCCAAGAAGCCTCCAAGATGCCTCCACTCCGGCTTCTGTGATGCTCCCCTCTGCAACCCAGGGCCGGGGATGTGCAGCCGGATGTGTTGTCTCCCTCCTTGTCGAAGTAGATCTCCGGATGAAGCCTTGGATCGCCGGATCAAAGCCTCCAAACTCCAAGTTTTCTCACAGGTTCTAGGGTTTTTGTTTTTCTCCTTACAAAGAGCCAAGAGAGCTCTTGGAGGGGGGGGGGGGGTTTGCCACAAGGGCCATTTTAGAGAGGAGGACCCCTCACCCACGCAGGGGTCGGTGGGAAGGTCGGGGTAGCCGTTGGGGTGGTTGGCATCTCCAATCAAAGGCATGGCACACCATGCTGCTGCAGACTGGTCTGTCAGGACATA
Organism: Colocasia esculenta; assembly: GCA_014218235.1. Taxonomy (NCBI): domain Eukaryota; kingdom Viridiplantae; phylum Streptophyta; class Magnoliopsida; order Alismatales; family Araceae; genus Colocasia; species Colocasia esculenta. The sequence goes on along the minus strand of CM024756.1, from coordinate 95,835,502 downwards.
GACGTCCACCTATATGGCCGTCTATTTAATATTAGACGTCCACCGATATGGACGTTAACAATAAGTGAACGTCCATAATGTTGACGTCGACTAACCCTTCGGCCAAACCCCAAACCATGCAAAACCCTAATTTCTCCTAAGTTCATGCATGCAATACGTAGGTATAATATACACTATTCACATCATGCAATTAACCACGCATATATTTGAGTATATGCACACATACCTAGTGCTTACACAATAATGTATATATAATACTTACATGATAATGCATATACATACACAAGCATAAAATTGCACACAATAAAATATAAGGACAAAATTCGAGGGTCTTACACCCTCTCCCCTAAAAAAAAACTTCGTCCTCGAAGTTAGGACAACACTACTCAAACAAAAGGGGATACTTCTTCCTCATCGCATCCTCAAGCTCCCAAGTAGCCTCCTCCCGTGAGAAGTTACGCCATAGAACTTTCACCGACGCAATACTCTTGTTCCGGAGGTGCTGAACCTTCGGTCAAGGATAGCTACTGGTTGCTCCACATACGACAGATCTGGCTGGATCTCCACTGGCTCGTGACTAATAACATGAGATGGATCTCGGACATACTTCCTGAGCATAGATACGTGGAAAACGGGGTGAACACTAGCCAAAGCTGGGGGTAAAGCTAGCTCATAAGCCACGTCGCCCAATCGTCTGAGAATCTCATACGGGCCAATGAATCTAGGGCTCAACTTACTATGCCTGCCAAACCTGACGACACCACGCGTAGGCGATATCTTCAAGAAGACATGATCACCTACCTCGAACTCTAGATCCTTCCTCCTGTTGTCGGCATAGCTCTTCTGTCTATCCTGTGCCGCAACAAGCCTCCTCCTAATCAACTGGATCTTATCCGAAGTCTCCTGAACTAACTCCGGACCAATCAGCTGTCTATCGCCAGTCTCCTCCCAACACAAAGGAGATCTGCAAGGCCTACCGTACAACGCCTCAAATGGAGCCATACCAATACTCGCATGAAAGCTGTTGTTATAAGCGAACTCCACAAGAGGTAAATGGCGCTCCCAATCATCCTTCCAATCCAGCACACACGCTCTTAACATATCCTCGAGCGTCTGGATAGTCCTCTCGGACTGTCCATCAGTCTGGGGATGAAACGCCGAACTGAGCTTCAGCTCCGAACCTAAAGCATCCTGAAGACCTTTCCACAACCTCGAAGTAAATCTAGGATCTCGATCCGAAATGATCGACTTCGGCACACCATGCAACCTAATGACACTACTAACATACAGTCTAGCTAAACTCTCAACCGACTGCTTCTTCCTCATAGGTAAGAAATGCGCAGTCTTCGAGAATCTATCTACGACTACCCAAATCGAGTCATTACCCCGTCTAGATCGAGGCAATCCCGAAACAAAATCCATAGTGACAGCTTCCCATTCCATACTGGGATATCCATCTTCTGCATAAGGCCAGATGGTCGCTGCCGCTCGGCTTTCACTTGCTGGCATACTAAACACCTAGACACATAATCCGCTACATCCTTCTTCATGCCAGACCACCCAAAAGATCTCTTCAGATCCTGGTACATCTTAGTGTTACCCGGATGAATAGAGAATCTCGATCTATGAGCCTCTGCTAACACATGCTCACGGACATCCACATCAGGGACACAAACACGGTGCTGAAATCTAATCACACCGTCCTCATCACGAGCAATGCCTGCCTTGCCCACCAACTCTAGGAGTCTAGGGTCGGCTTTCTGTTGCTCGATCACCTCATCCAAAACAGAGGACCTAACGGACAACTGAGCCACAAAAGCCTGACATAAGGGCTCTAACTCGGTCATCGCACACGACGCATCTCCAACATCTTCCAATCCCGCTGGAGCGAAGACCTCCTCCTGCTAAGAGCATCCGCTACGACATTCGCCTTCCCAGGGTGATACTGAAGGTCGAAGTCATAGTCCTTGAGGAACTCAATCCATCTCCTCTGCCTCAGGTTTAATTCCTTTTGGGAGAAAAGATACCTCAAGCTCTTATGGTCGGTAAACACCTCAAATCTGACACCGTAAAGATAGTGCCTCCAGATCTTTAGTGCATGAACCACGGCCGCAAGCTCTAAATCATGAGTCGGATAGTTCCTCTCATGCTCCTTCAACTGACGAGAAGCATAAGCCACTACCCTTTCATGCTGCATCAATACACAACCAAGGCCAATCCGAGACGCATCCGTGTAGATAGCAAAACCCTCTACACCGCTCGGCAAGACCAACACCGGAGCTGACGTGAGTTTAGTCTTCAATAGTTGAAAACTACTCTCACACTTCTCGGACCACACAAACTTCACTCCCTTCCGGGTCAGCTGAGTCAATGGGGCGGCGATGGATGAAAATCCCTCAATGAATCGTCGATAGTAACCAGCCAAACCAACGAAACTACGAATCTCCGAAGGGGTCTGGGGAACCTCCCAATCCATAACTGCCTGGACCTTCGCTGGATCAACTGCTACACCAGCGCCGGAGATCACATGCCGAGAAAATGAACCTCGCGCAACCAGAAATCGCACTTGCTGAATTTAGCATACAGCTTGTGCTCACGAAGAACCTCTAACACTACCCTCAAATGCTGACGGTGTGTGGCCTCATCCGGAGAGTAGACCAACACGTCATCTATAAAAACCACCACAAAGCTATCTAGATAAGGTCGGAATACCCTGTTCATGAGATCCATGAACGCTGCAGGGGCATTGGTCAATCCAAAAGGAAGGACCAAGAACTCATAATGTCCATAACGAGTCCTAAAGGCCGTCTTGGACACATCCTCACTCCTAATCCTCAACTGATGATAGCCAGAACGCAAATCAATCTTGGAAAAGACTGAAGCATTCTGCAGCTGGTCAAACAGATCATCAATACGAGGCAAGGGATACATGTTCTTCACAGTCACTTGGTTCAGCTTCCTATAATCGATGCACAACCTAAGTGATCCGTCCTTCTTCTTTACGAACAATACAGGTGCGCCCCAAGGTGAAACACTAGGGCGTATAAATCCCTTATCTAACAATTCTTGCAACTGCCTCCTCAGCTCGGCTAACTCCGCAGGTGCCATCCGATATGGAGCCTTCGAGATAGGAGAGGTGCCAGGAAGCAACTCTATAGTAAACTCTATCTCTCTACTCGGTGGCAATCCAGACAATTCATCGGGAAAGACGTCCGGAAAATCCTGCACTACCCCGATCTCTGCAAGAGTAGGTGACTCACCAGTCTCAGGTACTAACACCACGCTGGCCAGAAATGCGTCACAACCCTTGTTTACCATGCGCATCGCCTTCATGGCAGAGATAACCAACTTTCCCGCCAAGTTCCTTGGCAAGGGATGAGAGAACTCGTCCTCACCAGGAATGCGGAAAACAATCCTCTTCCCACGACAATCTACTAATGCATAGTGCTCCTCTAGCCAATCCAGACCAAGAATAGCATCATAGTCCTTCATCTTTAGCAAGTAGAAGCACCCATCTAAAATCCTATCTTCAATGCACACAGGTAGCGACGGAATACACTTCCTAGTCGATACCGTACCCGCAGGGGTGTGCACAGACAAAGGGACCTCTAACTCCTCAGCCTCTATGCCTGACTCTACAGCTAACTGCCTAGCAAACCGCTCGAAAATGAATGAGTGAGTGGCACCCGTATCAAACAAAACCCGAGCGTACACACCCATGAAAAGAATCGTACCTTCCGTGACATGCTCTGCCTGCTCGGCGTCCTCTCGTGCTAAAGCAAACACTCAAGCCGAGGCTCGAGGCCTTCTTGGTCGTCCTGTCGCTGGCGCTGCTGCTGCTACTGGGGCTGGTCCACGCTGGACTCCCTGCTGAAGTCTGGGGCAATCCTTGATCTTGTGGTTGCTACTCCCACACTTTAGGCATTTGCCCGCTATCTTCCAACATTCCGTACCACCATGTGCCCTTCCACAGTGAGGGCACTCCTTCTTGTCACCAGAGGAACGTACAGAAGGTACCTGAGTGTTGCTGACTACCACAGGGCGCTGTGGTGACTGGTATGCTGCTCTCCTCTTGTCCTGTCGCTGGAAAGTGGCTGCTGGTCTCTTCTGCGAAGCCTTCTTCTCCTCAAGGTACCGCTCCATCTCGCCTTCCTGCCTACAAGCAGCGCTAAGGGCTTCGTCCAGGGTACGATGATCAAACGCTACGAGCCTCGTCCTCAGTGATGGCTTAAGGCCCATCACAAACTTCTTCGCCTTCCTGCGCTCATCAGCCACTATATGAGGTGCATACTTAGATAGTTCTGCAAACCTGGCCTCGTACTCGAGTACGGTCATAGAGCCCTGAGTCAAAGTGAGGAACTCCTGCTCCATCCTGTCCTGGATGTGCTCGGGGACGAACTTGGCCCGAAAGAGCCTCACGAACTCGTCCCAAGCAACATCAATCGCACCGTCCTCAAATCGTGTACGTAGTAATGAAGCCCACCACACATCAGCTCTCTCCTGCAACATAACCTTCATAAGCACTACTAAACAACTTCAACTTAACAGGGATAGGAAACACATAACTAACACATACCTGTAGCATGTAGGTGGCTAAAGTAACCTTGTCCTCATGCACACACCTGATGGCCCGGAAGATCTTCTCGATCTCCCTCATCCAACTCTCGCTAACAACGGATCGCTCTCCCCCTTGAAGAGGGTGGCAGCATCCTCTTGAATCTTCCATGATGGAGGGTCCACCATGGTCCTGAGTGGAACTGAGCCTGCTACATAACCACAAGCAATACATAATCACAAACATCATGCAATTTAAACAAAATAGACTACTATTGCTTTATCAATCTACCTGAGCCTCCAACTGGGCTTGGAGTGCTGCCTGGGTATGAGCCTGAGTTTGCATGGCTTGCACAATCCTTGCATGAACACTCCATAGTCCACAGGCGGTGGTGGGGGAAGCACAGGACCCTGCGGTGCCGGGGCCTGCTTCTCCGCCCCGCTCCTCACGTCTCGGTCGTCGCACGAGTCGGCACACCACACGTCTCCACGTGAAGCCATGGCTACAAAATTCAGCCACAATTAGAACTAGGTTACTAAGCTTCCAACCATTTTCTTATCTATTTTCCATTCATTATTAGTCGTTTCTACCCATGTGGACAATCTATAAGATTTAGCATGCAATGGGGATGATGATTCATGTATATTTATGTAAGATCTCAATCGGTCTCTCTGATACCAATCTCTGTGACGACCCTTATTATACCGGTACGGTTATACCAACCCACGTCGGTATGGTAAAGGGTATCACAGTGGGACATTTACCCAAACACTATCACATGATTGAGATATACACAAAATAAATACAGAGTAGCGGAAGTAAAGAACCATGTCTTTCGTTTCATTCATCATCCACATTTAACATACACGATCCAAATAACGATTCAAAAGACGAAACTTTCATAATTGAATTAAACCAAACTACATTGTCCACAAGATTAAAGTTCTACATTTAATACATAATTTGTCCATAATTACAAAATGATAACTCTAATACAAGCTACAATTTACATACTATGAAACAAAAAGGACACAACGTCAACTCCACAAGCTACTCTCCACGCTCGGAGTCGCTCTCCACGGTCTCCTCCAAAAGTGTGTCACCAACTAAACCTGTACGCCGAAGCAAGGAGTGAGTCTAAAAGACTCAGCAAGTAACTCCATACACATCATTCATGCATACATCATAGTAGGTTCTACTATTTCAATTTGCAAGGCAACATACAGCATGCTTGAACATTAATAAGAGACAACCTATCATGGTATTTCTACAAAATCAAAACACATGGTACATGGTTTAAGATGTTTCAAATAACACTTCCTATCACATGCTTTCTACTCATTAATCACATGAAGACTACACTTCCAATTTGACTATAACATGATAGCAATTAACATGGGATTCTGCACATTCCTGCACAGGCTAACTACCAATTCACATGTATTAAGGTTGCTGTTTTGACATGGAATTAGAAATATCATAGCATGAATTATCGTCTCACACTCTAACATATTCACTTCACATAGTTACACATTCCCATATTTCACATGGTTCATTTTTCACCCATTACACATGCACACATGTTCACATTTCACCTTTTACACATATATACATTCACATTTCACATCTTACACATATTCACATTCACATTTCACATTATTTTGTCGTGACACATAGTCCAAACCACCACTAGAAGGACACATCACATAACACATAACACATAGCACATCACCTAGGCAATACAGTGATGACTCTTGGCACTGCGCAGACCGGGAGAACACGTCTCCACCCTAACCAGTGGTACTTGTCCACCACCAGGATTTCATCCTAATGCCCTTAGGATATCTTAACACATTGAACCTTCTCATGGGGACCTTTCCATGATACAGTTCCACAGCCCTCTATGGAAGCAGTGTCACACACGGCACATTTTACACATTACACATTCCGATTAACACACGTTTTACATATGATATTCACACTTTCTTATTTATACACATGGTTCTGTTCTTCCCTAGCATGATGTCACTAATAATAGAAATCAAGCATTTAGTAGCTCTCATGGATTAATTGGAACGCACCTCATTTAATCTTAATCATGGTACATGTATTTATAACTCATTTTCACATGGAAATCTCATAGTGTAGGCTACTGTTATCCAATTATCCTGAAAATTTAACCACATGTTGTTTTCGGGTATAAGAACACACATACAAATTTTCACATTTTTCTGAATTCACATGCATTTATAGAAATTAAAACATTCAGTTTCATGCCATTCATAAAATACATAGAACATAACATGGATTTCAGATTTGATCATGCACAGGCATGAACCACACATACATATTGGCACAAGAAATTTTTCCCAAATTTATTTCCCATCACACGATTTACTAAAATTTTCACAAGGTCTACACATGCTTTCTATTTCTCATTGTAGGAAATATAAAAATTTGCATGAATATGGAAAAATTCCAAGTTTGCAGGGCATGGACTGATACATATAAACATGGTTCATAAAATTCTACAGCATTTAATTCCTCAGAAATCATGAGAACAAAATTAAACATGCATAATCTCTTTCCTACACATGCCTTCCAATAATTCTAATAAATTATGCCATCTACAGAAAAATACAAAAATTTTCACACACATCACATTATCTATTTTACATAGCATATAAAATTACAATATATCCTCATACGTAGAAATCCAGAAATTAAAGATATAGGGCAGAATAGTTCACTGTTCTGTCAAGAAGAACTTAACGGCATAGTCTGGCCGTCAAACAAAGTAAACGGCAATATCGTTGGCCGTCAACGGAAGATCTTGACGGCGAGGGATCTTGCCGTCAAGTTCAGGCCTGTGCAAAAACACAGTCTGAGCTTCAAAGAATGGTGAATGTAGGGGATCCAGGACACGAGGAAAATCAATAAAATGATAGAAACCTCTTAGACACATACATGGACAAGGTGCAAGGGTTACTTGCCTTTGGAAAAACTCCTAAAGTGATCAAAACGGTCGGAGAAGCTCTCCTTGGGCAGTCCCAAGAAGCCTCCAAGATGCCTCCACTCCGGCTTCTGTGATGCTCCCCTCTGCAACCCAGGGCCGGGGATGTGCAGCCGGATGTGTTGTCTCCCTCCTTGTCGAAGTAGATCTCCGGATGAAGCCTTGGATCTCTGATCAAAGCCTCCAAACTCCAAGTTTTCTCACAGGTTCTAGGGTTTTTGTTTTTCTCCTTACAAAGAGCCAAGAGAGCTCTTGGAGGGGGGGGGGGTTGCCACAAGGGCCATTTTAGAGAGGAGGACCCCTTACCCACGCAGGGGTCGGTGGGAAGGTCGGGGTAGCCGTTGGGGTGGTTGGCATCTCCAATCAAAGGCATGGCACACCATGCTGCTGCAGACTGGTCTGTCAGGACATAGACGTCCACCTATATGGCCGTCTATTTAATATTAGACGTCCACCGATATGGACGTTAACAATAAGTGAACGTCCATTAATGTTGACGTCGACTAACCCTTCGGCCAGAACCCCAAAACATGCAAAACCCTAATTTCTCCTAAGTTCATGCATGCAATACGTAGGTAATATACACTATTCACATCATGCAATTAACCACGCATATATTTGAGTATATGCACACACACCTAGTGCTTACACAATAATGTATATATAATACTTACATGATAATGCATATACATACACAAGCCTAAAATTGCACACAATAAAAAATAAGGACAAAATTCGAGGGTCTTACATGTGATGTGTCCTTTATGGTGGTTGGGACTTGTGTCACGGCACTAAAGTGAAAATGTGAAAGTGATTGTGATCATGTGCAATTGTGTAGTGTGAACAATGTGTAAATGTGCAATGTGTAAAGTGTAAATATGTGAATGAGAAATTGTGTAAACATGTGAAACCAAAACGTAGGGTTGTGAATTTGTGATCCATGTTGTAGTAATCTGAAATCATGTTAAAATAGCAAACTAAATATACTTATAATCATGTTTACATGTGCAAATTGCTTAGAATCCATGTTAAAAATGATCCTTAGTAGTATGTAAGTAATCCCATGCTTGTTTGCCTTCATGTTGTAACTCAAATTGATTAAGTAGCTCTCATGTGTTGGATTATGTTTCCTAGTCTATGTAAAACCAGCAAGCTTAAAGAGGATGAAATGGTCATGAGCATGTATAGGAATGAATAGAAATTCATGCTAAGTGTATTCTTTTCACATAGGCATTGAGACCATGCTAAACTTACTTCATGATTAGTTTAATTGAAAATAGACCTTTCATGTATTGGAATGAGTAGAGAGCATGTGATAGGAAGTTTTATTGTGGAAAAATCTGAAAGCATGAGCATGTGTTTAATTGGTAGAGTCATCATAATAGAGTGTGACCTTTAATGTTAAGTATGTCATACATCGTATCTTGTAAATGTGTATGTAAAACCTGCTATGGCGTGTACATGTATGGTATGTGTAGAGTTATTTGCTGAGTCTTTTAGACTCATTACTTGCTTCGGCGTACAGGTGTAGTTGGTGACGACACCCTTGCGGAGGAGGCAGTGGAGACCGACTCCGAGCGTGGAGATTAGATCGCCGGTGTACTTTGCGATATTTGACTTCATAGTATGTAATTGCAACATTGTACTAGCATTATCATAGAAGAATGTTTAAGTGTGGACAATTATGTATTTGATTTTCAGCAAGTTAATTATGTGAACTTTTAGTTATTCAAATGTCAATGCAATCATGTATGTTGAATGTGGATGATGAATGAAATGAAAACAGTGGTTCTTTTATTTTCGCTACTCTGTTCTTATATTCACGTGTATCTTAGCTGAATGTTATTGTTGGGTAAATGTCCCACTGTGGCAACGTTCACTATACCGACGTGGGTTGGTATAACCGTACCGGTATAATGAGGGTCGCTACACTTCCTGTCTCAAGCTCCCTTGTGTTCTTCGATGGTTCTTGGTGCTCGTGGTGCTCGTGTTGAGGTGGTGTCGCCCCGTTCATGCAGGGGGCGTGCTCGTGGTGCTTGGAGTGAGGAGGAGGTGGTCATTCCGACGTGAAGGCCCCAACGGGTCGGCTCTACTTGTGGAGGTAGGGACCCTTGTTCTCCTCTAGCCCTAGCATGCTCCCCTCCCCTTGAGATCGTGCTTCCCCGTGCTTTGGGGTGGGGGAGTGTGAAAACCATGCTCGTGGTTGAGTGAGATTTCCATCGAGCATAGATTCTTGTAAATCCATGTTTGTGGGGTTTTGAGGGTGGTTTGCATGGTTTAATGGCTTTCCTACATGTTGAGCATGCTCCCCTCCCCCTGTGGTATGTTTGTATTGTGTTTTGGGGTGGTCTTCGGGAGGACTGCACTGGAACCCCCCTCGGCTGAGAACGCGACTGCTATAAAGGTCGCAATGATGTCGCGACTGGTAAGGCCCTCAGACATCATTGCGACGCTCTTGAGCATCACGATCTGGTCGCGACAGCTTGGGCCGCAGCGACGGTGTCGCGACAGTGCTGGGAGTTGCGACATGGTCGCGACGGCCCGATGTGTCGCGACTACAGCATAGACAGGTAGGTCTTACGAAGTTTCATTTTTTTGTGTAGTCTTCACCGTTTCCGCTTCTTACTGTACCCGTGGCACTAGTGCTAGTTTCCTAGTACGGTCCTACACTAGTCGTTTGCTCGGTGCTCGGCACTTGAGGGCTTGTCCCGTGAGAGAGGTTTTTACCGTTGCCTGGGACCCCCATCCCCACGCGCCTGTTGAGGGAGTACTTCCGGCGGAGGGCGTGCTCGAGTCACAGACTTTGGAGCGGAGGGGAAAATGGTGGTTAGGACAGCGGCGTTGAGTCGTTTCCAGAGCTCTCGTAGTTGGTCTAGGATGCCGAGGTCACTTTGGGAGTTCTTCCCGGCACAGTCCAGCAAGTCCTTTTTTTACTGCCATGCTCTTTATGGCCCTGGAACCACCTAGAGAGGCCAGGTGTGGGACCGTAGTCCGGCCAGACTACGGCGATTACTGTTCTGTACTTTGTGTCCTACCTCACTCTGACGAGACGTGGAGGTTTGGACCTGGGTCGAGGATAAGACGTCAGTGGACGCACCTGACTGGTTGACTAGTGGTAGTGTTTTCCATAGCTAGTGTTTCTTGTCCAGGCAGGGTTCTCTCTGTCTGTGTTGCTAGTCGTGTGGTGGTCTCGGCGAGCAATTGTACGGAGTTTCCGATCGCGTTGTACTTCCGTACCGTTGCTAGTTAGTAGCTTGCTTTTGCACTTTCCTTGTGTAGGTAGAAAATATAACTGTTGTCATTAAATTATGTATATATATTCTTCTACCTGTTAGAGCCAGTAGAAGATTGATAGTCCCTACTGAGCTTCTGTTGTGAAGCTCATCCCTTCTTTTTCCCAGGTGAGACTTCTCAGCAGCGGCAGGGCGCGCGTCAGGCAGAGGAGATGGGACAGTAGTCGTGGTCCCCGTAGCTACCAGTGGTTCCCCCTCTCAGTGTACATCACCCTCGGAGTATGCCCCTAAGGGACTTGTTCTTCTCTTGTCTTTACTTGTACTAGTTGTGTGTGTTGGTACTGTACCTAGAGCGATACGCAGTGGTCTTGCTCTTCTTTCTGCCTCCGCATGTGTGCTCCTAGTTAGCAGTTGACGTTTACTTCCGTTACATATTCTGTTAGACTTATATTATAGCCCTTCCGAGTCTCTGGATCTGTGGGCGGCGACCGTGAAAATTGGATCCTCGGCATGGGCCGAGGGTCCGGTTCTCGGGGTCATTACAACTAATCTATACTATTATATATATATATATATATATATATATATAACAGTTTGGAGCAGCCAACGTGGCAGCACCACAATAAATAAGAAAAAAAAACTACCTAACCTATCCATCTCCTCATCGAGATTTCAAGTTAAAAAAAATACAAACTCAATACGTCTAATCGCCATGTCCCGCAATTCTTCTCTTCCTCTTCCTTTGAATAACTGTTCAAAATTCACAAGAAAGTAACTCCTCACCATGTTCTTCAGATAAAACTTTTAAATTTCAAAAACAACATCTTACTCCAACATCCGCACAGAAACCACCCACTACATTCACATTCTAACATTGCTCTTTTAACCGTTGTGATGCTACCATGGGTCACAACAATAGGTTGCGTCCCTTCTTTGCAAAGACTGGCCATGCCCCTGCATCGCATTCTTCCCTTGCCTTCTTGTTGTGGGCTCCCGTCAGAGTATCCCTCCGACTTCCACTACGTGCTAGGATCATAGATGCCCCGCATCTTCTTCAAGCGGACGCCCCCCATCTCTTGCAGCCATCTTCACAGGCACCACATCCTCATGTCTCCTTGGCGTTGTTCATCTAGCAGCATCGGCATCCTGTATGCGGCAATCTTCTTGTGCTTCCTCTGTTCCTCCTCCGCCTTCACTAGCAGCAAGCACATCCTCGCTAACATGCGGATGGCGGGGGGCCTTGCTCGACTCTGCCGAGTCCTCCTCTGTTGCTACAAGACACCCTGAGCCCTAGATCCTCTGGGTAGAAACTCCCTGAGAACTATTGCAGCAAATGCCTCCATAGCTATAGACACGCAGGGCAGCGAGGAAGCCAAGACCCAAGCCTCCTACATGACGGTAGTTGCAGGTGGCCCAGATGGCGGTAGACACCTCTCCTGCTCCCACGGCAGTTAGTCCCCCTTCAATCCTAGGTACAACACACAACGCCATCAAAAAAAAAATTCTTTCTACAACAGCACCTACATCGCAAGGTGGCAGTTTTGCCACACTACTAGACAACACTGTGCATATCTTCACCTCACATGTCACCCTCTTCGACGAGACCCTCATCCCCACCGTCGAGATCGCCCCTGTCGATGGGACACCATTCGACTTCTGCACTCCACAGACTGTCGGCGGTCGCATTGACAAGGCTGAGGCATCAACCAGGCCAGTGGGTATGACATTAACTTCTTTCTCGACTCATCTGCCGACAAGGACGACATGAGTAAGGAGACGGTCGTGAAGGACGACGAGTCTGGCAGGGTGATCGAGCTATGGACGGACTTTCCAGGGGTGTTGTTTCACGCTGACAGTGGCAAGAAGCTGCCCACCTGGCATTGCACATTGATCGTTGTTTGCATGGGCAACCGTTCGAGGCTTGGCTTCCCCTATCGTCGGACTCCAGAATAACCGACTGTTGAGCCTGATAATGCTGTTGTAGTTGATGGAGTGCGACCAGTACCATTCCATACTGTGGGTAGCATGATCCCTGACCTAAGGTGCTGTTCTTGGGCTTCTTCCTGGCCGCCGTCGCGCTATTCTATTTGATGCCTACTATTATAGACTTCGACCGGATTTCAGGCTGGGTGCTCAAGCGTCGTGAACACAAAAAATGGAGAAGGTGAAGAGAAAGAAAACAAAGGGCACTGTAGCTACTGTATAAAATTACGAAGCTACAGTAGCTACAATGAAAGAGAGAAAGAATATTATAAAACTCTCTCTCTCTCTCTCTCTAATAGACCACATGCTTTCTATTAGAGGTTTTGTAGTGTTGTTTTAAATATCTTATTCTTAATATAAAATTCTTTTCTAAGAATATGTCTTAATACATAAATTTTTTATATTTGATTGGTTATGTATACTATAGCATAGATTATGTTATACATTGGGTTTTTTATTAAAATAATCATATTATATTATTTAATTATTTATTTAATCATATTTTAAATTTATTTCCCAAAATAGTCACCAAGTTGCCACGGTGGCAACTTGGTGACCGGGAGACCGGGTGGGAGCTTTAGAGTCGGCATTGGCATTGCCGACTCCAAAGCCGGCATTGCCAATGCCGACTCTAAAGTCTGCATTGGCAATGCCGGCTTTGGAGTCGGCAATGCCAATGCCGACTCCAAGTCTTAAAAATTAAAAAAAAAACCTCACAGGCCGCGCTCTGTGAAAACACAGAGCGCGGCCTGTCTGTGTTTTCACAGAGCACCGCTCGCTGTGAAAACACAGGCGGGGCGCTCGGGTGCTGTGAAAGAGCACCCCGCCTGTGTTTTAACAGAGCACCCGAGCGGTGCTCTGTGAAAACACAGACATATGTGTGAAGTTCATACAAGTTTAAAATTTTAGATAAAATTTAATTATCTATATTTATTATTTAATTTTACATTGAAAATTTATAAGAGTTTTACCATTATATATATAAAGAAAATTCTCTCAACTCAACGTCTGAATTTTAGATTAGCATTCGCATTCCTTTAATATGATAGTAAAGTAGATTATTAATAACAAATTATACGATTGTAATATATCTTTATTTCTGTTAAACATTATTTAATTTTTAAAAAATCGACAGCACCTCCTCTGTTTCACATATATTTTCATTATTTGTACCTGTTCCTGTACGATAACATTTCTATGTATATGTCAAGGATAATCACAAAAATGGTTCATGGCAAAATATTTGTAGATGTCCAAGTCATATATACATCATGTCTAAATCACAAATACATCAAAATAACAAGTACAGAAATCATCTCAAAAAAACTGTGGAAAGTATCTCTTCTTTCCCTTTCTAGATGCTCGACCTCTACCACGACCACGACCACGACTATGACACTGCTCATGTGCATCAACCTCTGTCTCCGACTGCAACTGTGTATCATGTACTAACACATCATCACATGACTCTGACTGTGCTGTCTCAGAATCCATGTCCTCATCTATACTGCCTAATGTCTCTCCAAGTAGATCAGACTGACTCTGCTGTGATAGTGTGCTAGTCGATCCTCTGTGACGTCGCTGGCGACGATATGTACCTATCGTAGACTGTGGTGGCTGTGTATCTGTCATGCCCTCATCTGTCACTATCTGTGAAGCTCCTACGTCATATAGACCATACTGTGAAACTGTCATAACATCTGGATAAAAGTGAGATGGTCCTGCATCATCTGGCTGCTGCTGTGGTGTGTCTGCACATGGCTCTGAAGGTCCTGCATGTGATGTAGATGAATCTGTCCGCTGAACCTGAGACAACACACTATCAATATACATCTGCATGGATATAAATGTAGACTGTGCACTATCCGATATATCATCCTGAAGGCCAACACTAGCCATCATATGTAAATGCTTCATACCGTCTACTAGACTCCTCTCTATGTGATCTCGCGGCTCATAACGCATATCATAACTGAAACCTGGCCGAGCAATGTGCCGCCTAGTGATATCCCAATACCAAGCCATATACTCCCCTCTACCAATACCAACAGTCTCCTCATCCGGTGGTATAATGTAATCTGCCCGATGATGCCACATCTGTACAAAATGTGCAAAATATCTAGCCCAATCAATATGCCCACGTCCCTTTCGGGTGACACGATCTAATGCATCAACATGACCAGGAATATGTTGTACTCTACCAAACTGTCTAAGTACTCTATCTGGAACATGCATCTCAACAATAGAAAAAACAGAGGAACTCGAGACAACCAAAGATGAGATGCCTGCCTAGAAACAGCTGGTAACATCTCCAATATATCTGCAGTGTATGGCTCCCACCTAATCTGTATTGAAAATACAATTAGTAAGTGTAAGTATCGTATCCTCTGTGTACTATAATAGGTTTCATTATGTTTACCTGGTAGTCCTCCTGATGATCAAACTCTGATCTGTAAATCTCAAAACATGATGAGGATTATTTATCTCTGCTCTTCGAACATTCCACCTACAATTTATTTGTGACTTAGTAACATTCATATAAATAAATAGTCACACAAAATTTTAAATGTACCTGTGTCCCAAAGGCATGTCTTGTGTCAAAGGATGCATCGGAATGTCAGGACGTCCCACATGAAGTCGCTCCCAAGACCACAACTGCAAAAAAAATCATTACTTAGAATATGCAACCACATGCTAGAGACAAAATAATATGCAGTAAATGACAAATTACCTGAAGAAGAGTCAATGAACCACAAATGGCCTTGGCACCCGACTTGCATGCAATAGATAACTGCCGATATAGATAAGCAAGTGTCGCACCACCCCACGAGTATCTACTAACCGATCTAAGTCCCCTAGAAGGGGTAGATACATAAGTGGCACTGAATTTCCTGACTTATCATTGAAAATAGTGCATCCCAAAAGATGTAACAAGTATGCCCGTGCATGTCGTCTAACAACCTCTGCCGATGCATCCTCTGCAATAACTGCAAATGTCTCTCGCAACCAAGATAATTTTACTGAACCTCGTTTCATCGTATCCGGAATATCACCTAAAAGGGCCATGCAAGCATCTGTCCAATCTAAAGTAGTGTCTCCTACAACAGCATCACCGTCAATTGGTAATCCCATCAAAATAGCAACATCCTGTAATGTGATACTCATCTCTCCATGCCTAAGGTGGAATGTCTGTGTCACTCCTCCATCTCTCAACAAGGGCAGTGATCAATGCCCAATCTAACCTAATCCACTGAACCTGAGTCAAATGAAATAAACCAGATCTATGTACATATTGTACAATGCGGGGGTCTACTGCCCATGCACCTAAGCTCCTATGGTGCTCCCAACATTTAAGAACTTCTGTTTCCTGAAAAAAAATAATTAAAATATGTTAACATTAAATTTATGCACAAGTAACAACAACAATATATTAACAATAACAATACCTGGCCAGCGCAAACCAACTGTGATCTATGAGATTCCTGTGCATATAATACAGAAGTATCTACAGGACCTGGAAACTGGTCCATCTCTGCAAAACATACGTGTAAAAGGAATTATAAGTATATAACCAACATGTGTAAACAGAGACATATATATGCTTGAAAAATTATAAGTATGTAAGGAACATAAAAAACACTTACTAATTGTGATGAGGGGGTTGTACCCCTGGACATGTACTCCTATAATGTCCTGGTTGGCCACAATGACTACAATGATTATGAGATGACCCTTCTTTATTCGTATCCATATGCATATGAAGGCGTCTACTACGTGGACGACCACTTTGCCTGCGACCAAATGGAGGTTGCAATGTAGCACCTCTATGCGGCGGCCAATGTCGACTGTCCAAGACAGGATGAAAAGCAAAGCCATATGTCTGTCGATAGGCCTCCACAGAATAAAATGCAGCACAAAAGTTCAAGTGTGAAATATTTGCTGAAAATGATCTACAAGATGCCACTATGTGGACACAAGGAAGACCTGTCATGCAATAAACATTGCAGGAGCAACCACATTGCGGTCCCAAGTTAACAGTATACTGATGTCCGTGTGAATTAGTGACTTGAAACTCATGTCTAGAAAATCTGATCACCTGACATCTTCTAGCCTCTCGCTCAGTAACACGAAGTTGGACTTCTACACTAGGAGCATATGATGCTTCCCAATTCAAACCATCCTCACGTCGTTTAACAAAAAATTGTTTAACCTGTAGAAAGTTTTTTGCACTAAAGCCTGGATAGGCAAACCTCGCGCACCTTTCAAGACACTATAAAACTTTCAGAAATATTTGTTGTCATCATACCAAACCGCTTACCACCATCATATACCTTTGTCCACCTTTCATAACCGACATCTTCCAACCATTTCTTTGCTTGAGGATTCATTTCTTCTATTTTCTGTATGAGATGTTGAAATTCAAAGATACATGTTCTAGTTGCTGCAGACCATAACAGACCTGTCAATGTCTTATCACGAAATGTTTTTTGAAAATTATCAGCAAGATGTCGTAAACAGCAACGATGGTAACCAATAGGAGGAGGAAATATCTCAGGTACTGCATGCTCCAAACCTCTATGTCGATCAGAAATGATTGCAAGATCAACTCTATTTGTAACTTTCTCTCTGATACACGCCAAAAACCATGCCCAAGAATCGCCATTTTCCGATTCAACAATAGCGAATGCAAGGGGGAATAAACCATCATCTGCATCTACACCAGTAGCAATCATCAAAACACCAGGATATTTTCCATACAGGTGTGTTCCATCAACACTTATCAATGGCCTACAATGTGGAAACCCCTGTATAGAAGGTGCAAATGACAAAAAACTCTCTGAAAACGAAAGACAGATTGTTCTGCATAGGTGAACTGCACAACTGTCCCCGGATTTGTCAATTGAAGGGCCTCTAAATACCTGGGTAGAGTAGCATATGATGATTCCCAACTGCCGAAGATTTGTTTCATAGCCAAACATTTTGCAATCCATGCTTTCTTATAAGAAATTTCAACATGATATTCATCTAGTATTCTTCTCACAATCTCTTCTGGAGTAATTGTTAACTTTGTCTTCACAGCTGACAAAATCAACCTTTGAACAAAACGAGATGTGCATTGACGATTGGAACTTTGCAATATTGGATTCACACATGTATGAGGTCCAGCATATTTTTTACTTTGAAATATTCAAATCCCTTGACAACTGATGCATGAACCCTCCATGCACATGTATCATGAATGCATTGAGCTGTAAACATCTTCGTGTGACTTCGTGTCACCTTATATTGGACACTATGTTTAACTGAATATGTTTGTAATGCATATATCAAATTCTTCTTGTTTGTAAAAACTTGTCCAACATGAGGCTCTTCACCCTCTAAAGTACAAGGTACATCTATCCCTTCATGAGAATTATTCATTGTGGCTTCATCTATCCAGTGATCAGAAGTGAATACATCTGGAGGGTCTTGCTCATATTCTGTATTATTAACCCTGGCAATATCAAATAATGGTTCATCATCTCCTTCTTCCATATTCTCATTGTCATCTATATCATCTTCTGAATCTATTTCATCTTCTTCATCCTCCTCAATCACATGTTCTTCTGTTACATGGTGCCTACATATCAATCAAATATGGCATAAAATTATGGTATGTTATGTGAATACATCAAAATAATTTATCAGGAGATGAAAATCACATACCCTGATGAGCTCGCACTATGAAAAGTATGTGACGGATCAGTGATTGGCATGAAAGGATACTGTGAGAATCCACCTCCATAGCCAATAGACCTCCAAATAAAAATTATAAATGTTAACAAAATTTTCTCACACTAATATATATTTCGTACAATTATGGGAGACAACTCACCGTGGGTTATAATCTGTAGGTAAAGTGTAGTCATATGATTCGTACCGTACATCTCTCTCATTAGCAGAATAAAATCCAGTAGAATGAACATCATCATTCAACATACGTGTGAAGTGTCCAGTTGGTTGTTGATACTCATAGTGTTGAGTATGCAAGTTGTCATCAATATGACCATGTGTTTGCACTTCATCATTACCTTGAATAGATATATTATCTATATCTTCCTTCTCTAAATATAATTGTACAGTAGATACATGAGAAGGATACAAATCGAACATACTTTCAACAGTTTCATCATCTTCAACTCTCACTGCAATATATTCACCCATAGAAGTAGGCCACTTGCATGTTATACCAATCTTAACATGTCTTTCGTCATATTTCGTCAAGATATATAACTTTCTCATCAACTCAGTAAAACTTGTGTCTTTCTTTACACGCAAAATGCGTACAGTACCTCCTTCATATTGAGGTTTATGATCCTCAATATGTAAGACACCATCATAATAGCACATTAAAGAAATGTTGGAACTAGTCATATCTGCCATTTATAAGATAAATAAATTACATATGTCAAATCAAAATATTCAAACAAATCACATTTGTCAAACAATAATAATTTAAACATATTTTATTTGTCAAACAATAATCATTAAATAAATCACATTTGTCAAACAAAGATATTTAAACAAATCACATTTGTCAAACAAGAATCATTAAACAAGTTATATTTATCAAATAAAAATCATTAAAATCAATTACATTTGTTAAACAATTTATAATTGTCAATAAAAACCATGAAACAAATTACATTAGTCAAATAAAAATTATATCAATTAATATAATAAAAATATTAAATAATTAATTAACATACCTAAAGTGGGGCGGCTGGCTGGGGGGAGGTGAGGGAGGTGGGGAGGTGGTGGAGATGGCGTCGGATGGAGGATGTGAGGGAGTGAGGGAGGAGGTGGCGGGGGGGGGATGTGAGGGAGGAGGCACTGCTGGCGGCGAGGAGGAACGGCTGGCGTCCGGCGTCGGCTGGCGCTGGCGAGGCCTGCGTCCGGCGGCGACTGGCGCTGGCGAGGAGGGCCTGCGTCCGGCGGCGGCTGGCGCTGGCGAGGAGGTCCGGCGGCTGCAGTGTGAGGAAGAGAAGAGGGGTTTCGGGAGCAGAAAGGGTTTCGGAGGTTTCGAGGCGGGGGGGTTAGTTAAGGAGCTGTCGGCATTCGCAATGCCGACAATAGAGTCGGCATTCGCAATGCCGACAATAGAGTCGGTATTGCGAATGCCGACTTTGATGTCGGCGTTCCCAAAGCCGACTTTAAAGTCGGCATTGAGAACGCCGACTCTATTGTCGGCATTCTCAATGCCGTCTTTAAAGTGGGCGTTCGGTCCCCACCGGTCACCAAGTTGCCACCGTGGCAACTTGGTGACTATTTTGGGAAATAAATTTAAAATATGATTAAATAAATAATTAAATAATATAATATGATTATTTTAATAAAAAACCCTTAACATTAGAAAGTTGAGCTTCACAAGATAAATAAAATTTATACATATTTTTTATTCTTATTCTTATTATTTTAGTTTTATTATTATATTTCATTGAATGCTTATATTGATTACATTGATTGGGTTAACATAAGAACAAAATCTCATTTTTTTTAATGAAAATTCTAGATAATCTCTGTGGGGTTCACTCATAAGTATTCAAGTATATTTTGTGACTAGCAAATTAATATGGTCATAGCTTAATAATTTAAATCAAACCTAAAATATATTTATTTTTTCATTATTTATATATTTCATTCATGTAAAAGATGTTCATACAATCATATGTTGAAGATTTTGTACAATTATATGTTTTGACCGAATTTGTATATTTAAATATTTTTGTAGAAATTTTATTATTTGTTGAAGGCATTTATTTATTCACTTTATGTTTCTCATATTGAATACTTATATTAATTGGATTAACATAAGAACATAATCTCTTTTTTTAAATGAAAATTTCAAATAATCTTTCCCACTCTGCTAAAACTTTCCTTTGTTGGTTGGGTTACACGATATATGTGAAAGTTTATGGTGGTGTTGATATTACAGTTTTTTAGCAAGTCCAACAATATGGTATTGGATTTTGTCAAAGTCTATTTGCCTTGATTATTTCAAAGAACAAGATCGATGCCTCACAAACAGAGTTTGTCAGGAGATATTATCATTTTAAGTGTTTGTACTCGATCCATACATTTCATTATGTACTAGATTGACGATATAATCATTCAATAAAAATAATGTGCCTATAGTACATAATATGTCAAATAATTAAGGAAGAATTAATTATTGTTCCCTGGTAGAAATCTGATATTATTTTCAAATCC
Organism: Colocasia esculenta; assembly: GCA_014218235.1. Lineage (NCBI taxonomy): Eukaryota > Viridiplantae > Streptophyta > Magnoliopsida > Alismatales > Araceae > Colocasia > Colocasia esculenta. The sequence continues at coordinate 95,814,468 of CM024756.1, read as the reverse complement.
CTGTCAGGTTTTCCTGCGTTGTCCAATCATTGTTTTATGCAGGATTTATTTTTAGGTCCCTGCCGTTAACCCCCGTTATCCTCCATTGTGACTATTTCACCTACGAAAGTGTGGTACTGTGTAAGTACATACTTATAGAGTTACATCTGCAACTGCGTAAGTAAATAAATCATGTAACTGTGTGACTACATAAGTATGTAGGTACAGACTTACATAGTTTCAGAAAGAGTTACCTAGTTACCAGGGCTTACCTAGGGCTTACCTAGTTACTGACTTACATAGTTTCAAAAGGAGTTACCTAATTACCAGGGCTTACCTAGTTACAGAGTTACATGTGTAATTCCTATAACTACATAAGTATGTAATTCCTGTAACTATGTAAGTATGTAGTTACACAGAGTTACACATATGTAAGTGTGTAATTATACATGTATATATTATGTAACTATACATGTAACTCTGTAACTACATACTCTGTACCTACACATGTAATTACAGAGTTACATAGTATGTAACTCAGAGACTCTGTAACTAGGTAAATCCCTGGTAACTAAGTAATTACAGAGTTACAGAAGGGCTTACTTGTGTAAGTGTGTAATTACATATGTAACTCTGTAACTAGGTAAGTCTTTGGTAACTAAGTAAGTCCTTCTGAAGTTATGTAAATCTTGTCTTCTATAACTATGTAACTCAAGACCTAAAAATAAATCCCTCAAAATCAAGGACTGATTGATAATTCTCCTAGTAAATAAGTAAATACTTATTTTTGTAAATTATTAAGTACTTACAGAGTTACATGTGTAACGGTATAAGTATGTAATTACGTATTTACATAGTTACAGAATTTACATACTTATGCAGTTACACATGTAACTCTGTAAGTACGTACTTGCACAGTTACCTACTTTCGTAGGTGAAACAGTCACAGGGGGAGTTAACGGGGTTAACGACAGGGACCTAAAAATAAATCCCGCATAAAGCAGGGACTGGATAGCGCGAAAAAACTTGGCAGAGACCTGAAAAAAATGTTAAATCCCTGTCAGAGACCAACAATTAATTCTCCCAATAATTAATTTTGTCTGATGACACAAGGTGGTTATATGTCACCCGAGTATGCACTGGGAGGTCATTATGCACCCGGGCGCTATACATGACACATTGTTTTTTGTTGTGAACTCTTTTTTGGAAAAACAAATATCTTATAATCTTCATATTATTCTAACTTTTTCTATGATTTGTAATTAAAATTATCTTAATTTTATTTTATATTCAATAAAAATAATTTTATTTATATTGTTTATAAAACTTATTTATTTAAAATCTTTAAAAAATACCGTGCACCACACATGTGCTCATCTAGTATATATAATAGTAAGGTTTCAAGGGACTTATATGACAATAGTTAGATTTGAGGGACTAATTTATAATTAGTTAAATTTATAGGGATTAGTATGCAAAAATCTCTAGACATTTTACGTCTAAACAATGTCAGAATGAGAAGCTTAAATAAGATATCTGAATCCTTGAAAAAAGGAGGTCAAGCCTAAGTGCACAGTGAAAGCTTAAAGTAGAGTCATGAGATTTTGGACCTCTGGCCAAGCTTCCATCATCAAACTTTTTATTCTCTCGGCCATCGTTTTCCAGAGAAGAATCTACATTGTCAATTGTCCTCTAGCTAGTTTTTTTTTATATATACCCTATTGTCCTTACATGAACTGTCTTATCCCACTACATAGTTGAAGCCTCTCAACTTCTCCATAAGCTTAAACTAAATGATTAATATAGAAGTCAAAAAAATAGTTGATGAATTTTCATTATCTAATCTTCATAAGCTCTTAAATTTGTTTGATGAAAGAAACGTCAAATTGCACATCCAATCAAACGAAACAATAAGAGGGATTTCAGGAGAGGAACCTTCTGACACTCAAATCCAAGAACTAGTCAAAACATAGAGAAGTCAAAGATGAAGGACAAAGTAAGAGTGGGTTTGTCCACTTGTCTTTCAAAGTTCCCTTTACTATTACTAATGAGTCCCTTTCAAGCGTGTATTAAGAGTCCTCCCCGTACACCAATTCTTCACAATCGTGAAGACGAGTTGTAGAAGAATAATCGAGCATGCATCATGTGGGAGCGGCCACTAAAATGGGATGGTGAGAAAGTGTACACTGTTCCCATGGTATGGCTCGGGCTGTGAGGATGTTGTTAACTTTTCTAGCACAGAGAAGGGCATGTTGGGTAGGATGGGAAGTCCCTTCATATAATTGCATGCACATGCCATACGGCTGACAGACCAAATCCTAACATGGTAGAGATAGGTCAAGCGACAGGAGTGGAGTACTTTACGTCTTGGCAAGAGGGGCCTTATCATGGCTAAAAAGAGCTGAGGACTCGCCTCTAACAGATGTTGGACTGTTTGAAGATGATGGGCCCTAGGCCGAAGAGTTGGGGCATTGATGTGCAAGGCCCATGCCCGTCTATCTATATGGGCTGCTACTAAGAAGCAAGATGATGAGTGGACTCGACGCCATCCTCCTATATTAGTGGGTGGGGTTAATGTGTCTTAATGGGTCAGACCGATTTTGCCCCATCTCAATTAACATTCTAATAGATTAGCATCTTTATATCTAGCATGTTGATGAAGCATGATGGTGAGCTGCCACCCTTATATCTAATGTTGTGATGAATTAAGACCCGAACGCCTAGCGTGTTGCTGAGCGACAACCATTAAGTCTAACATTTAGGGTCTGTTTGTTTTAATGTAAAACACTGTTAGGAAAAACTTTTCAGGGAAAACTTTATTCTTTCTCTCATTTTTTATCTTGTAAAAGAAAATTCCAAAAAATCAAATCCTAAAATTACCGAATTTTGGCATCCGCGCAAAAAGCACGGATGCCATTTTCCAGTTGCTTTGTTGCTGCGGCTGCGCCATTTGCCCAGGAGCCATTTATATGCACTATTCATTCAAGATGAATTTTTATTTTTGTTCCACTCATTTAAATAGTATTTGTCAAATTTAATTATTTTTCATTAGTTAATTTATTTTTTACTTTTTTATTAAAATATCTATAGAATACTAGAGGCACGATCCAGACAAACTAGAATCTAGGACACGTAAGTGTAGATTTGTTGGATATCCAAAGGAGACATTTGGATATTACTTTTACTGTCCTGAGGAGCAAAAGGTGATTGTTTCCAGGAGAGCTATCTTTCTGTAGGAGGAATATCTTCTCCAATAAGATAGTGGGAGTAAAGTAATATTGGAAGAGGTTCCAGATCCACAAGTCAACACTGCCTCTGAGAGTGAGGTGTTGGTTCATGATCCTATTGTACACACACCAATGAACCACGCAAGTCAGGTAGAGTAACAAAGTTACCAGCATGATATGTGGGACATATTGATGGAGGTGACTCGAAAGCACCCTACCATGAGGATGATGATCCTATGACTTACCTGGAGACCATTGAAGGCCCAGAAGCTGGGAAATGGCAGGAGGCTATGAACTCTGAGATACAGTCCATGTACACTAACAAAGTTTGGAACTTAGTTGATGTACCTGAGGGTATTGTACCCATAGGGTGCAAATGGATCTTTAAGAAAAAGATCGGTGCTGATGGAAAAATTGATACATACAAGGCAAGATTAGTGGCAAAAGGTTATCGTCAAAGACAAGGAGTTGACTATGACAAAACTTTTTCCCCAGTTGCCATGGTAAAATCAATTAGAGTTCTTCTTGCTATAGCTGCACACTATGATTATGAAATTTGGCAAATGGATGTAAAAACCGCCTTCCTCAATGGGAACCTTGAGGAAGAGGTGTATATGATACAACTAGAGGGTTACACATCTAAGGAATTTCCAGACAAAGTGTGCAAGCTACAGAGGTCCATATATTGACTAAAACAAGCCTCCAGGAGTTGGAACATAAGATTTGATGAAGCCATTAAATCTTATGACTTCATTAAGAATGAGGATGAACCATGTGTGTACAAGAAAACAAGTGGGAGTGCTGTTACCTTTCTACTTCTTTACGTAGATGACATTCTACTCATTGGGAATGATGTGGCAATGTTATCCTCTGTAAAGATCTGGCTGTCAAAGAACTTCTCCATGAAAGATTTGGGAGAAGCATCCTACGTATTGGAATACAGATCTATAGGGATAGATCAAAGAGGATGCTTGGTTTAACCCAATCTATGTACATAGATACCATTGTCAAAAGGTTTGGCATGGAGAATTCCAAAAGAGGACTCATACCAGTGAGACATGGAATTTATCTCTCTAAAGAACAGTCTCCCAAGACTCCTGAAGAGAGGGCAATCATGGATAGAGTTCCTTATGCTTCTGCCATAGGATCTATCATGTATGTCATGCTATGTACAAGACCTGATGTAGCTTATGCTCAAAGTGTTTCGAGCAGATTTCAAGCTAATCCAGGTCAGGAGCACTGGAAGGCTGTGAAGTGTATCCTAAGATACTTGAGAAGGACTAAGGATACATTTCTGGTTTATGGAGGAGGTGAACTGAAACTCCGAGGCTTCACTGACTCGAGTTTTCAGTCAGACCCAGATGATAGCAAGTCTACATCTGATTTATTTTTATTTTAAACGGAGGTGCAGTTTGCTGGAAAAGTTCTAAGCAAGAGACAACTGCGGATTTGACGACCGAAGCTGAGTATATTGCTGCAGCTGAAGCCGCCAAGGAAGCAGTGTGGTTGAAGAAGTTCATCACCGATCTTGGCATCATTCCTTCTATTTCAGATCCTATCCCACTGTTGTGTGACAACAATGGGGCTATTGCACAAGCAAAAGAGCCGCGGTCTCATCAGAAGTCTAAGCACATTCTGAGGCGCTTTCATCTGATTAGAGAAATAATTGCCAGAGGAGATGTTGTGGTGGAAAGGGTTCCATCAGCTGACAATGTAGCAGATCCACTAACAAAGCCTTTAGCTCAAATTGTGTTTGAGCGTCACCTGACAGCTATGGGATTAATGCATAAAGGTGATTGGCTTTAGTCCAAGTGGGAGATTGTTATTCTTAAGTGGACAACAAGCCAATCTCATATTGTATCATTTTGTTCAGTTATTAATAAATGGCTTTTATTTATTATTTTACTATGTTGGTATTATAATAAAGTCCATGAATATGTGCAATAGTGGGTAGACTATGATGTGTGATCATACTAATGAGACTACTCACTTAATAAACACATATTCTAAATGTTCCTATTCGGTGGATACCTGAGAAGGACATCAGGTATCCGGATAGAATAGTATTGTTTACTCCTACTCATATGATGACGATGACTGATCTCATAGTCATGTGTGTGGAGACACTAAGGAGAAACAATAGGTGCTCTTTAGAGAAAGAGTTCACTGAACTGATCCGATAGAATCACTGGATGGAATTGTACCTAACTGTCAACCAGAAAGATTCAATTGTCATAGTTGTGTAGATGATCTTTAGACTTGAGACACCAAAGACACCTTGTTGGTGGACTTCTGTGTTTTGAGCTTGACCTAAGGATCTCTATTCAAGAGATTCCAATAGTCAATGTTCGGACACAGCGGAAGACCTTCGAAGGGGATTGAGTGGTCAATAAGTGATCATTTGCCCTCGGTACATAGAGGGAGAATACTCAAGGGAACGATGTAATGGAGTCCCTGGCCAGGGCAGACAAAATATCAAAAAGGGAGTTTTTGATATTATTCTAAAGCATCGAGTCCCAGTGGAACAACAAGTTAGGATTTGACAGTATACCATATCCTAAGTTGTTCAAGAGTATTGTGCAAATGAGAGATTATATCTACACGGTAACTGATGACGGAAAGGTTCCTTGTGAGGGTTGCAGAATCCCAATACCTTCCGGGTTTACGTGGTGTTGCTTGGCACCCAACGTGTTCGGAGGCCCAGCTGAGTCGACTTGATAAAGTTGTTTCGGATTATTAATTAGTGAATATGAGATATTAACTAATTAATCAAGTTATTAAGAGTTACTAATTTATTGGGCCATTAACTGGATTGGTACTTGGGCCTAGAGGGTCACACGCAACAGGTTTTCATGCGACGGTCTAATTATATAAAGATCAGGGGTTTTTATGAAAAACCACAATCTTTATATAATGATATGATGGGACAACCCTGGCCAAGCATTAGGGTTGCCCAGGGCCGCCCTCTCTCTCTCTCTCTCTCTCTCTCTCTCTCTCCCTCTCTCTTGCGTCACATGTCGCAGAGATCGGCGCTCCAAGCTCAGTCTTCGAGCGTTGCGGAACCCGAGGGAGCGAGCGTGGACGGGCACGAGGGAGCGGGCGTGGATCGTCGTGAGGAAGACCGCGTGGACACCGCTGGAGGCCGGACAGTTGAACGGCTTGTGGCGCCACCTCCTCGCAGTCGTACGAACGCGGATCCGATTCCGCGCAAGGTGATTTCGACTATCCGATAGTCAGATCCATGTCTCGCAAAACGGAACGAGATCAATTTTTAAATTCATATTCCGCTGCGTTTTCTTGATCTCGGGTCGCCGTAGATCCTAACATTTTTATTTTATTTCTCCTACTTTAAATTATATTTGTCAAAGTTACTTATTTTTTTATTAATTATCTAATTTTTTTGTTTAAAATATTAAAAATAAAAAATAAAAATTTTGATAAATAGTGTTAATACACAAGGAGTATATGACTCTCTCTCATTTGAGTAGATCATAAGATCTCATACTCTCCATACAACTTTATATTTTCCTAACAACCAAATAGACAATTACGTTTTCATTTTCACGTAAAAGTTATTCCGTGGAAAACTATTTCCCTCTAAAACTATTTTACATGCAACCAAATGGACCCTTAATGAAAACTAATTTTGGGGAATGTAGGTCATACATTATAGTTGAACCATTATATAAATCATTGTGTCTTCTTGTATGATTGTGTTGATTAACTATTTTATTGGCTGCATCATTCTTATCGGAGAAATGCTAATTGCACGTGCACACGGTATAAATTTCACGCTGGAATCACCGGGGCGCTTTCCATTGGGCCATGTGTAAAGTGCTACGTCAGCAGCTCAGCACACACCTCTGCCTGGACGTGCATGTTCTCGAGGCCCACCATCATGAAAACTGCCCAGCACAGTGGAAAGTGCTCATGTCAATAGCCCAGCACAGTGAGAGATATATTTAATTAATTCGAAATGTACTTTTTGGACCGGAAATCAAAATTTCCCATGGAGTCACGAAGTAGGTTTCTTCCAGTGATAATAGATTTCTTCTGATGATAAATATGTTGATTCTAGTGACAAATAGATTTTTCTAGTGACAAATAAGTTGATTCTAGTGACAAATAATTGATTTCATGTCTTAAGTGATTCACATAGAGTCACGAATTAGAGTGACAAATAAGTTGAATCCGGTAACAAATAGGTTGATTCCAGTGACAAATAGGTCACTCATGGTGACAAATAGCTGACTTCATGTCTTAAGTGATTTAGTGACAAATAGATTGATTCCAGTGATAAATAGGTTGATTCTAGTGACAAATAGGTCACTCCGGGTGACAAATAGCTGACTTCATGTCTTAAGTGATTCAGTGACAAAAAGATTGATTCCAGTGACAAATAGGTTGATTCTAGTGACAAATAGATCACCCCTGGTGATAAATAGGTGACTTCGTGTCTTAAGTGATTCAGTGACAAATAAGTTGAATTCAGTGACAAATAGATTGATTCCAGTGACAAATAGGTTGATTCTAGTGACAAATAGGTCACTCCTGGTGACAAATAGCTGACTTCATGTCTTAAGTGATTTAGTGACAAATAGATTGATTCCAATGACAAATAGGTTGATTCCAGTGACAAATAGATCACCCCTGGTGATAAATAGGTGACTTCATGTCTTAAGTGATTCAGTGACAAATAGGTTGAATCCAGTGACAAATAGATTGATTCCAGTGACAAATAGGTTGATTCTAGTGACAAATAGGTCACTCCTGGTGACAAATAGTTGACTTCATGTCTTAAGTGATTCAGTGACAAATAGATTGATTCCAGTGACAAATAGGTTGATTCCAGTGACAAATAGATCACCCCTGGTGACAAATAGGTGACTTCGTGTCTTAAGTGATTCAGTGACAAATAGGTTGAATCCAGTGACAAATAGATTGATTCCAGTGACAAATAGGTTGATTCTAGTGACAAATAGTCACTCCTGGTGACAAATAGCTGACTTCATATCTTAGTGATTCAGTGACAAATAGATTGATTCCAGTGACAAATAGGTTGATTCCAGTGACAAATAGATCACCCCTGGTGACAAATAGATCACCCCTGGTGACAAATAGGTCACCTCGTGTCTTAAGTGATTCAGTGACAAATAGGTTGAATCTAGTGACAAATAGATTGATTCCAGTGACAAATAGGTCACTCCTAGTGACAAATAGCTGACTTCATGTCTTAAGTGATTCAGTGACAAATAGGTTGATTCCAGTGACAAATAGGTTGATTCCAGTGACAAATAGATCACCCCTGGTGACAAATAGGTGACTTCGTGTCTTAAGTGATTCAGTGACAAATAGGTTGAATCAAGTGACAAATAGATTGATTCCAGTGACAAATACATTGATTCCAGTGACAAATAGATCACTCATGATGACAATAGTTGGCTTCGTGTCTTAAGTGATTCAGTGACAAATAGGTGGATTCTAGTGACAAATAGGTCACTCCTGCTGACAAATACGTTGATTCTGGTGACAAATAGGTCACTCCAATCGATCATCCTATTTGTCCTGTAGTGAATTTAATCCTGGCAAACGGTTTCATGATGGCGGGCCTCGGGAAGACGCACGTGCATGTGATGTGTGCTGGGCTACTGACGAGAGCACTTTCCACGCGGCCCAATAAAATGCTACTCGGTGATTCCAGCGTGGATTTATGCACGGATATACATGCAGCTAGCATTACTCTTCTTATCGTAGAGCGAACACTACACAATGGATAATTTTTTATTTATATTGTGTTGGTCAACTAAGAAAGCATCATAACACCCCCGCCCCCTTCGGCTTGTTAATTGCCATTTCGGGATCATTATTTTCTTCTTAGATTCTGTTCTTTTTTGTTATCATCAAAACATCAAATCATTTGTTATAATCAAAACTTCAAAATATTTAATTTTTTATTATCATAAAATATATTTAATTCTTCGACAACAAAATCATTCATATGACTTGAAACATTTTGGTAAAAAAAAATATCAAAAACAGGGGCACCAAACACAAAGCTAACCATTGAATGTGGGATAATTAAGGAAAGTTTACGACATGTCTAGGTACTCTTTGCATACTATATAAGATGCAACAAATTATCTGTTTTTGAGTTTATAAAATTATATATTCTATTTGCTCTTGAATGAATAAGAATAGATGGATAAATGAGAGAAGTCGCATCAGTTTACCAAGTTTTCAAAAGAGGGATGTGTATGTTAAAATCCCCATCTACGATAGATGAAAGATTTAGCAAGTGCTTCTTACATGTGGAGAAATCTATATAAATAAATTATCGCCATAAATAAAATAATTATAAAAATGTCAAAAATCGTTAATGAAGAGAAAATTTTGCTAAAAAATTATAAACTGGAGAAAAAAGAAAAAAAATAATGTATTATAACCGTATCATATATAAATAAATAAAAGTAAATGAGCGAGCGCCTTAACACTGGAGCTCACCTTTGACCATTGGACAAGACTTGTTGTCCGCTCGCGATGTTCGCCCCTGCACGCCGGCAGATATAAAATGGATCTTGTAACACTTTAAATGATGTAGAGCTCACTCCACTTATATCTACAAACATGTAGAGGGTGGACATTGCGAACGGGCCGGCACATATTTCTCTAGACCATTTCAGAAGTTGGGGAGGATAGAGATGTGAATGAAAAGTTGAACTTTAAATTGGAGAGTCGAACGACGGCTGCTCTTTTCGGACAAAGGGGTAGAATGTATAGCTCCATTTCATTAACTACATAGTACAAAAACATAACATGAGAGTCGACTCCCAAACCAAAACATACAGACAAGGATGGAAACAGAACATAACCTAGCTATATATCCTGTTGGAGGACAATACAACAAAGAACGAAACATCGCCAAACAGACCAAACTAGCCACATCATAAGATAACTAAGAGCACACCAATGCCACAAAGGAGAAAGAGATGGAGACGCTACGATTCAATTGGGGGCCTGCTTGGATGGAGTAAAACTGCAGTTCATTTCTGCAGAAACAGGGGTCAACCAGCTCGGAAGAAGCACATTGACAAAGGATGTGCTGATGAACCCTAGACCATGAACTAAATCAAGGACTCTGGACCTTAAGATTGAGATCTTCCAAAGACTTATATTCTGAATCAGTTGAACTTGGAGAGTCTCACAAAATCCAACAACGATGACGAAACCTACAAAAGAAACAGAAACACAAGCAAACTAATAAGTCTAGAAGAGTCGAGGCTCCACAAAATGGAAGGTGGGGCGGAGAGGATACGAGGAGAGGAAGGTTAGGGATGAAGAGATACAGAAAACCAAGACAGTCAGAAGAGAGGATGCACAACGAAAGGAAGGGGGAAAAGCAAGGTGGAGATGAGAGACAAGCAGGGACCGACGCAGAGATTTTGTTCAGTGAGAGGTGACTTTGATTATTTTTTTCATATTTGTATATTATATATAATATAATAAATTATTTTAAATATATATTTAAAAATATTTCAATAATAATGAGACAATTTATTACAATCATTTTTTTTCTTACAATTGTATGTGACGATTCTACAGATGTGGGGGAGAAAATTAAAAAAAAAAAGAGGGGATAACCGACCGTGACACAGTACAGATCGACCATACCGCCATGGTATGTGGCGTCATAAATCGATTATACCACCATGATATGCGGCGGTACAACCAATCTTGATTTCGACACAACTTGATTGTGTACACTTCGATAAGACGTCATTTAATTTTAAAAATAAAATCAAATTTAAAATCATCATAATTATCAGAAAAATGTACTGATCCTAAAAACATAAATATCAAAAATTATTGATGTATAGATATTGAGATTAAGTCGACTTAATAATTTTTAAGATAATTTTTACTAGACAAAAAATTAATTTAAAAAATTAACTAAAAATTATCATAATTTGTATCATCTCTTAATTAACTTATGTTTAAAATTTTATCTCAAGTAAATATTATTTAGACCCCTTAGATACATAAGATATGGGAAAAGATTAAAAAAAAGAAAAAGAAATGAAAGAACCGAACAACCATGGCACGGCCAACTGTGAAATCAGGTCACTCCAGATAATTTGAGTGGGGTCACCTTTTTTTTTCCCAGTGGGTCATGTGACCCCATTGTCTCCATGCTGCATCCATCCATGGGGACAAGGGGGGTGTAACTGGGTGTGGGGGGAGAGAGATGGGAAAAGCAGAGGAGGAGGAGGTGGAGAGGGTTGGATTGGACCGAAAGGGGACCGAGAGAGGAGAGAAGGAAAAAGGGGCTCCTAAAAAGGGAGGAAGGGGAGGGAGAGCAGAGGAGATGGCAGAAGAGAGGTAGGCGACGAGGGGGAAAACAAAAAAGAGCGACAGAACCGGTGAAGAAGAAGGGGGGGGGGGAGGCCTAAAACAGTGCTCCCCCTACCCCGCGGACCGTCATGCGAAATGGGAAGAAGATCGCCGAGGGAGAAAGCCACAGCGACACATCTACCAGAGCTGAGGATGACCATCGGCCCGGTGACAGATCGAGAGGGGGAACGGACGCTACGCGTCGAGCTCCCTCTCACCTACCTCTGGACACAAACTCAACTCTAGACACAATTTTATACTGGGTTAAAGTACACTTTAATTTGGTAATATAAAAGTTAATTCTATGAGTTAAAGTGGGTTAACCTACTTTGTATTTTTGTAGTTTGGTAGACTAAAGTGACTAACCATCTACTTTTGTATTGTCTTTCCTAAAATACCATTATCATCTACCCTCCATTACTTTTCTTTATTACTTTTTTATTATACTATATGCTACCATCTATGTTTTACTATGTAATTGCTACTATCATATTAATTTTATTATGAAATATAATGAGATTATAAAATATAATATTCATCATTAATTTTTTTACTATATGGTACCATCATATTTATTATATTATACTTTATGCTATCTTATTTTTGTTATATGTTGTGCTACCATACTTTTGTTATAAATTATCATATATATCTATGTTTTGCTATGTAGATGCATATGAACATTAAATAAATGATATTATGACTACACTACATGCTATCATCATATTAATTTTATTATGAAATATAATGAGATTATGAATTAGAATATTCATCTTTTAATTTTTTAATACTATATGCTAGCATCATATTTATGTTATTATACTTTATGCTACCATATTATTGTTATATCTTGTGCTCCTATTTTTGTGTATATATTATCATATATATTATTCATTATTATTTCCTATTGGATAAGTATTTTGTTAATAACTAAATTATACACGTTTAAATAATGGATCCTTCCCGATTTGCACAATCACACATCACTTAATTATAAACTATCATATTCTACTATCACAAATTTGGAAAAAATGTCAACCATATGTTCTTTTTTTTATATAAAGAAAACTAACTTTACAAGTTTAAAATTAAATAAAATATTCATATTTTTCTGGAAACAAACGAACAACATTTCCTCTGTTTTACGTCATTTAAGCCCTGTAAATTTAACACATCTATGAGAATATAAAAGCTAAAAATAATTCTATATCTTTCAAACATTCATTTCATAAAATTACCACATAGAACTTAATTTACATAAATTTCACATCATCATATATACAACAGAACTATTTTATTTACATCAATTTACATCATCATCCTACATATAACGAGTATGAATGTACAACAAGAGTCACAATCTGCCCATGATATACAAAACATGAGAATATGATGTCTCTTATAAGCCTTCCATTTAATTCTTGTCTCCCCATTGAACAACAATACATCCCTGCAATTGTAAAAAAAACCATCAATACATGTAACCAACAAGGAATAAAATTAAAATTGATGTACAATAACATTAATTGATTACCTGTGTCAACGATTCTTTCTTCAACATAACCATAGAGTATGTGAGTTCCTGTAAAAAAAATATTAAAAGTAATAGTTAAGTTTGTGGTTTTTAGGCTCAGAATTTCAAATCCGCATTTTCAACAGGGTTGCCTATTTAACCATCCAACTGTTGAATTGGATAAAATAATTCATTCATCATTGCCCAGTGCCCACACATTGTCACAAATGAAGTACCTACTACACTACTATGATACATTTGTAAATGTATGCACATATGTGGGGTTGCATCATTCACACCATCCTACCAAATATAATGCATGTATGACAAAAGATATTATAGTACGAGGATAACTTGTCAATTGTGTAATATGTGGGTTGGAATCAGAACACCTGCGTATAAGAAAATTGTTATGTCTCAAAATAACTAAGTAGACAAATATAACAATTCACTATTACATCTGATTAAGGATGTGAAAAGAACACTAATATGATAGCATAAAGCAGAATAATAAAGCACATGAAAAGGTAACTAACATAGATCCAACCACAGCATATACTAATGATACAAGTAATATGGTTACAATGCTAGATTCTCTAAACAAGCGTGTGAGCCAGTCGAAGGTGAGTGCACGCCCTTTGAACCACACAGCTAAGGGTTTAACTGCAACAATTATGCAGTTAGAATATACAATGAACATCATTAACTAACCGAGTTAAGATAGAGGTGGAAGATTGCAACCTCAAAATATTGCTGCCAAACTAGCTCAGATGCAATTATTGCTTAGTATCTCAATCCCATTGGAATCTAGCAACATTTATTAGGTTCTCAGTAATCAGATAATAAGTGTTTGTAGAAAGTAAAACGATGATAGAAGTAACACAGTGGCCAATTCAACCCAAATCTTCATTGAACAAGTACTGGACTATTTCCCATCCATCACAGTTGAGAGTTCCCCCCACTACTTGTGTAGGTTATATTCTTCTCCAATGAGGTATATTAGGAGAAAATCTTTCTCGTCATCCCACAATGCACTTGAGTTGAATTATGCACAAGGATATCAGTTTTCAAAGTAGATAAGAAGTAAAGGAACAATATGAATGTGCCAAACAAAGCGTGCTGACAATAAGTAGACAGAATGACAAACAAAGGATGCTAAGAACATAGCAACGTAGACATTAGCTTGACATTTTGGTCGTGTAAGACCTAATTATTCACCATATTTTTGTAGCAATTTGTGGTGTGAAAAATCTCCCCAGCTTGCATGTCAGGAGGAGTAACCATAGGTTAGGGTCGTCCGAAGGATCCTCCTCCTCCTCAATATTATCCATTTGGCATAGGTTGAAGTAGTAGTCCTCCCCATGTTCATGTCGGATGAAGTTGTGGACAATGCAACATGCAAGAACAATCAGCACTTGTACGCGAAAATGATAACAATTGCCCTCCCTCAAAGTCTGAAATCTATTCTTAAGCACCCCAAAACAACGTTCCACACAGTTGCGAAGTTGGGCATGGCGATGGTTGAACTTGTCGCGAATATTCTTATATGGGGCATTACCACGATTTTGGTATTTTGAGATATGGTATCGTTTGCCACGATAAGGTGCCAAGAATTGTGCAGTATTTCCATATCCTGAATCAACTAAGTAGTACTTTCCTATTATTAAATAAGGAATGGGTTAGTCAGGAGCCTTATGAGCTAGTATGTATGTAGTACATGTGGACGAAATGGTATTGTCATACCTTGTGGAACTGTAAATCACCTACGTCGATGGCTCGTCTAAGGACCGTCATATCTACAACCGCTCCTTCGAACTCGACACCGACATAATGAAAGATGAGATCAAAACCACATACACCCATCACATTTTGGCTTATCACATTTTTCCTATTTCTGTAACGTACTTGTCTGTCTTTCAGTACGTGTGGTGGAATGTATGTTCCATTGATTGCACCTATGGCATCCTAGATAATATGACAAATATAAAAATGAACACATGTGCTTAAAATGAAAAAGATCATTTGATAAGACGGGACAATTACCTTGAACTATGGGTAGAACCGTCATCATGGTGAATGCGTGGGTGTACTGGATCAGTCCCACTTGAAGCACATGTATGTGATCGCAGTAATGCAATTGCCTTATGACACGGTTGACATAATAACTGATAGTCTCCGACGAGTGTTGAAAGTGTTCACACATGGCACCTGTTGCAACACCATGTCCCATAGCATACAAAAACATTGCTAGCTGCTCAGATGCTGTCAGATAACGAGAATCTCGGATGAGTTCCCTCTCCAAAAGATGTCCCTTAATTTAGAAACATGGACGGGTGCATCCGAAACGTTTGTAGCAACGACGTTCATGACCGTGCAGTACTTCGTGGACCCACACATGTCTTGTGTGACGACTGGTATGCATGGGTCTAGGGATTGGAGTGGTGTCTTCCTATCCTCATCCATTATAGAGGACTTAGCTGTGACGGACCGGGGTATTTATGCCCATTAAGGCTCCATATCCAGATCCGCCTCCTGCGAACGGACCGAAGTCTCGCAAGGGATATCTCACACACGTGTCCAGTAAGAGTACAAAAAGACAAACCACAAGAATATAAGACACAAGAAATTGCATGTGCTTATATCTATTCACAAATTTGTACATCTGTCCCATTACATTAATACATGTCCAATTAAAAGAGTACAACTACCTGGGGCATATCCCGAGGGAGCACAAGCTCACACAACACAAACTACCAAACTACTGCTGGTGGTACAAGTCTGACGCAACGCCACTGCAAGCCAAACACACGGCAAGCCCTGAAAAGAACTGTAGGGGAGTGAGCCTCAACAAGTCACTGGCTCAGTAGGGGCTGCCCAAACAACACTGTAACCACAGACACCTCAACCCCAATGGGTCTCACTGGCAACAACAATAGCCAAACCATTTCATGCTCACATCATTATAATAAATAATAATTAAACATGCTCATGATAATAAACATAAAGTCCTCAGAAGAAAAGTAGGACTACAGGATTACATAATATCATTAATCAACCCAACTACTAAAGTGCCTAAACCACAGTCTCACTGGCACACTATTACAACTACTGGTGCCTAAGCTATAAGCCACACAGGCTAGACACTGCCTAAGCTGCAAGCTTCACAGGCGAACCTCAAACCTTGAGTAATAGGACTGCTAAGAAAGAGCTGGTCCTTTATACTCCAAACCACACTACATCGGAAACTACACACAAGGTAAGGAACTGGATACCACGAAGCCAATCCATAACACACTAAACTATACTTGGAATCATATCCAAGAAGAGTAAAACTCAACAAGTGGAAGGTCTCACACGGCCTCCACAGAGCACAGCTCAACTAAACCACAATATGCCTAGCCACAAACCTCATCGGCAAATTACCCACAAAGGTAACGTAATTAATAATCACAAACTAATGCACAATAAATTATAAGCAAAGATTACTTGAAACGGTTAGGATATAACAAGTGGCAGGTCAAACCACAAGACCTCCACGACACACGAGAGCCTAAAAGGTTGGTACACAATGTACCACCACAAAACTACAAAGTAACCCACGAAGGAAATAGGTACCTGCTACTCTGAGGTACCACAACACAAACACCGAACAAGGGTACAAGAAGTGGTAAACACTACACTGAACCACAATTATATTATACCTTTATTTAGGCACAATATTACAGGTGAAACCTTAATCGACGAGTCACACAAACCACAACTGAGTCACAACTGTGCCAACACCAGGGCACACCTCGAACTGGTCAAACCTCGACCACAAGTCACAACTCACAAACCACAGTCACTAGCAAAGCACGAGTCAGAAAGAACGACGCCACCACACGGGAACAGACTACTGGCTGATCAGGCCAATATCCAACCGGACAACACAACACAAGAACTACCTCTCAGCCTCGCAGTCACGGACGAAAGGTCCAACTGCCGCTCCACTAGGAAGAAGTCAAACAACTGTGGAGACTAACCAACACCACACCTGCAGACGCACAGCTGCAGGCCCATGCCTGGCACCTCTAGAGTCTCTGGCCGGAGCACTCTAAAGTGAGGCACTGGAAAACAGGACTAGCTGGGGACCAGTGTCGACTACTGGTGTCCGTACCCCCAACTACGAGCGCGCTACAAGCGACTACACACCCACACACAAGCGCTGCCCTACTGTCGTCTTTCCTCAGCCGGACGTAAAACTCACGCACATGAGTGAGGGTGTCCAGGAAGACGACACAGACCTCAACAGTACAACACAAGTACCGGGACAAAACCCCGAGCACAAAAACAAACGTGCCTGGCTCACAAAGAACTGGGGTACCGACTAGAGAGGCATTCCGGAATAGGCGCCGGACCACCACACTCGGCTAGCATAAACCACGATATTTACACATATAGCTTTACTTATAATTCAAAATATACAAGTGTTAGGATTAGCTTAACATCGGTCACCGTGTGACCCCAAAGCTATCCCACACCAACACATAACTGAAACACAAACTTGCCTATCATTGGTCATCTTGTAACCTCCAAGCTAGCTCACACTAATACATATATAATCACGATAGCCAATCATATTTGGCCTATCATCGGTTATGAGAAGACCTCGTTACAACACACCATTTACTTACTTCATAAATCCATATAATATTATTCGAAAGACAACAACGGACCAGGGCTAGGTCGGTATGGACCTTCACTGCCCAAACACCACAAAGTCATGGCTAGGCTCACACAGGAAACTCACTGCCCAGTTACTATGATAAATCATAAGAATTATATTACCATAATGTGTGTAGTAAACACACACTCAAACCACATAGACAATACGGTATATTACACCCTTAGATGGTGTACCACACGTCTTCCACGTAAACCACATGTCAAACACATGGACAACGCACTCCAAGAGTGCCACGGGTGCCAACGCACCACACATACCACGGAAAGCGATTACGTACATCACATATCATTTACGTAAAACATGCCCTTTACATGAGCAGTATGCTCCAAGAGCATAACAAGTGCACTGGCTCACACGGTCATCGCCATGCACACACAATCACACATATTCATAACCAGGAAACTACGTAAACAACACTGCATGGATACATGCACAGGTTGGCGGCATCATCGACTGCCGCTTATAAGAAGTCAACGACAAGCGATCTAGCCATTTATATCTCGGTGGTGAGCTTGCGACAGGAGATCTTGACGCCAAGTTCTCCGGCCTAAAACCCTGCAGAAACCCTAATCCAGCTCTACAGGTTTTCCAACCGTTTAAACTACAGAAAAACATATAAAAACGGTTCCTTTAACATACTAGAAAACCGGAACAACCCATTACAACATGCTTTACAAATTAAATTCATCAAACCACCCTTTAACCCCGCATGGTACGACTTGATCCGAAAATACAATAAAAATACTGGTTCAAGTGATTAAGTTGTGTTTTAATGTTTCTAACAAGCTAACAGGCTCGACCCCTACCTCAGAAACGCAATTAAACTCCGAAGAACCTCGAATCACGCCGAAACCCGAGAAACGTCCACGAACACCGCGCTCCAATCCGTCATTCCCCGCCCAATCTGCAGCTACCACGCGCACCACGGCCTTCCCACGAGCTCCCGCCGACCGTCAGAACTCGCGAAGAAGCTCAAGGGTGAAGGTGGGGGAAGAGGAAGGGAGAAGGAGGAGAAAGAACAGAGCTCGGGTCTGCCATAAAAACACAGACATGTCAGGTAACGTCAACCCTTTGGCCATTTAACCAGACCGCCACAACTAGACGTCCACAAAGCTTGACGCCAAGTTCAACAGTCGACGTCCTCATCGATGGACGCCAACACACTGCTGGTGTCCAGCAAGCTGAACACCAACACAGATCCAAACCAAACCCGGTAAGGATAATAAGAAACACACAACACTAATGGGCCTCACATTGGCCACCAAACCCGCTAAACCTGGATCCACAGGGATCCGGAAAACGCACACGTTACATTAGCATTTCACCAACTGCCAAGAACATAGCATTCTCCTCCAATATTGCCTCCCTCAAAAGTTCGTTAAAGTCTGAATACGTTTGTCTGAGTTAGTTTTATATAACATGATTCAAAGTATGTGACTTGAATAATGCTTGATCATCAAATTAACTAATACTTAACATAATAATGAAGAATAAGTTGCAATGTTCTCTAAACAATGTAGAACTGATTATAATGTACTCATAACAACGTAGAAGAGTTAACAAGATAGATAAGACTACATCCTCATTTAATAACCCATAACTATGAAAATGAGGCCTACAAATATCAGTAAAAGGAGTAACAAAATCATCAGCAAGATAACAAGGACTACATCCGATACACAACACGTTCCTCAGCCTCCCTGGGTTGTGTTTCATGCACAACAGACGATGCCTAGAAGGGCACTATATCATTTGCACTTGAAGTTTGTCTCATGATGATCCCCTTAAACACCATGTTCCCTTCCTCAACGGTTGCAAATCCTTATATCTTACTCCAGGATAACCATTCATTGTTCAAAACATTCAAACCAAGTGTAGTACACGCCCAGTCGATGACCCACCCACCCCACTACATAGCATTTATATCGAGCCATGTTTAGTTTCACAGGCAGCCTGCAAAACCATAATAGCATTGTTCAAAGCTTAAAAAATAATCGACATACACCGACAAGATAAACATTATACCCATAATATAGATCAATGGAAACAACTGCTATTAGTACATAGAGGGATTACACTAAAACATAAAGATGAAACCCAAAACATAGATGGGGAACTGCTCTAAACATGAGAACGACATCGATCGACTAAAACCTACACCATAAGAATGACATCGACTAAGAAGATGGACACACACATCATACAAACAAATCCTAAGTGTTGGTAATGATCCAAACCATAGCATCTACCTCGTCTAGAGACATGAAGACCACCCTTTTAGATGGTAACTCAAATAGAGGCAAAGCCCTCATCAATAACTCCTGTGAGTATCCAACCATTGTCTTCAATCGCGTCACACACTCCCTTACAGTGTATTGCTCTTCGTCCTTGGACGCTGTAGATGAAGAAGACCTAGGGAATAATGATTTTGCCAGCTTCATCCGTTGATTGTTTAACTGGAAATATTGAGCTAGGGTCAACAGTTCTGAAGACTTCTTGCTTCGCCTTTTTCTACTCTGGGATGACTGGGCTTGTGTGGTTCATCTCTTGTCGGGGGATGTTGCCTTATCCTGAATTGGAGTATTTTGTGTCTGAGTGTTTTCATAACTTGGAGGAGGTTGAGACAAAGGAGGAAAATCAAAAGGATTGAAATTGTCATCATCAATGGACTGTACTTGTTACGAGTCCAATCCCATCGCACTAAACCCTTGTCTTGTAGAATTGTCATCATCACAAAAAGAGCGTCGCGAATCAACATCTACATCTTGGGTGGAGCCAAGGAAATGAGAACCCCTAAGTGTGGTCTTCCACATAAGATATCCATTTGTTGCTTATAAGGGAATGGTTTGTCGATAAGTTTCACGAGATCTGAATTTATCTGTGGCAATGGATAAAGCGCAAGGTGGGTAACTAAAGATATTGCGAATAAACCATAAAATGTTAAATTATAAATGAAACCTTAACGCTATGGCTGCTTTGATACTCTCCTCATCTGGGGCAATTAGAACATTTCTTGTTCATCCCACCACCCCCAACCACTTCTCGTGCGCAACGATTCATATAGATGATATAACTTCTTCAAATTTTCCAACGGTATTGCAAGTGACTACTCTGTCTTTGAACCCCTGCCTCTCGATTATAGCATACCAAAATATCATTGAACACATGATTTTTAAAAGTGCCTTGGTGTGCACAGTTTCTAAGGTACTCATCAGTCAATATGTCTAATAGAATCTTGTCTTGTCTGAATGACCAATTAGGGATACGCGGCTTGGAGGAGGGGCGGGGCCCAATCTCATCTAAACATATGCACAATGGACTATCAGTAGATTAATAGACAACGAAAACTATGCTTATATGAAGTTCTGAAATGGGAGTTTTCTAAAACACATGGACACATACATAGTGGTCCAAGCACTAGTATGTTAACGTACAACAACAAATATGTAATTCACAATAGTTCATGAAGAACCCTCCCACTCACTAAATAATTGAATTATGTCATTGAGGAAAGGTAAGCTTCTCTCCTTTAACGACAACACCAACGGATTGAACTACAAATGGAATATGAAAAAAATAAGGTACAATGATAAAATTTGGGGCATTTTAACCTACATTAGGAGGCAGTCACAAACCTAAACATAGGCATTCCATGAAATGTCATTTTCGACCACTTGATTGGTGCCTTTATCCCACTTGAAACCTCCATTTTCTAGCAGGTCTTTAGTGATGAAGTAAATACTTTTGTAAAAAAATCAGTCTACTTTGTAATTGACAAATAGTTGCATTGACCTCATATTGGTCATGAATGTCTCAACTATGAACTGTCAGGCATGATTTGGGATTAAATCGCCACTCACTAACTCCTCCTAAGTAGACATATAAGCTTTTGATCCATGTCGAGGGTCCATATTGTTGCCCAGCTAGCAAGCCCAGAGGGGGGGGGGGTGATGGGATTTAAAAATTTTCGATTAAATCTACACTTGTCAATAAAAACACTTACAGGAAGACACTAAGATCGATGGTTAGTGTTAGAGATAATAAAGACAAACACACAAAGAACCAATCACACAACACATGAGTTTTTATCCTGGTTCGGACCTCCTATCCCAAGGAGTCCTACGTCCAGTCCCCAAGCAACAACTTGAGATTTCACTAACCAACTGTACAGTCCCCCTCAAGGACCCTTACACATCCAGCCGTAGCTAGCCTTCTCTTTAAACCCCAAAGAGGTATACAACCACCCTGATACACAGGACTTCCTTCTTACTAAAGGGAAACAACCACCTATTTCCAACAGGTCTTCTCTTCACAGCCCGAAGAGGAATATAAAACAGAAAATGAGTACAAGGTGAAATGCCCCTAGACCAAGCTCACAATGAAATGCTTGATCTGAGGCAAGTCTGAGAGTGAAAGATCAACAATAACACAAATCTCTCAGAACTACAAGCTCTTAAAAATCTAGACAATAAAGATGAGAGCTACGAGCTAAGGAATGTAGGAGTGAAGCAAGAGGATCTTCTTCGTTGTTGAAGGTTTTTCTTGAAGGCTCTTTCCGCAAGGATTCAAATTGTCGAACTGTATAACTGGGAGTCTTCAGTCCTCTATCTATATGTCTTCTCTGAGAATGTAGCCGTTGAAATGGTAGTTGTCTCTAAGCTTGAAGCACGTTAGACAGCATGGTTCATCATGCGCGACAGGTAAGCTTGTAGCCATTTAATGCTCTGGAGCCATGTACGCAAAGAGAAGATTCATCCAGATATTCCTCAGCTTCTGATTGCCCAATGTTGTAAGGTATGACCTGCACACAATAATTGTCGAAGCACAGATAGCTAGACTGTCTCTATGCTTGTCAGTCAACGTTAGAAACCATGCAGTAAGAACGTACACCACAATAGTGATGCCATTCTGCTATTATAGTGCCCTAGAATTTTTCTTGAAATTTATATTGCAATTGTATGTTTATTTCTGCATGTATTTGTGTGTGTTCTGTGTTGAACATGGCATCAACATCTACTGGCGTTGACATCACTTAGCGGCATGATCGTCTGTCGTTTATTTCTTGTTAACGACAGCATAATGTGTCGTTTATTATTTTTGAAATATTTAATTTTTCGGGCAAGTATGTAGATGACATGATCGATGGACGTCTACATCGTGGCTGATGGCTACTGAGGTTGACGCTAACCTGACTTGCCAGTTTTTATGTTACCATTCCAGGGGAGAATAAATCGGCCGTTTCCAAGCATTTAATGGGTAGATCTGGTGCGTTTATGATCCTAGGGCTAGGATTAATTCTTGGCTAGGTGTGGGAATCCTTTTAAGACCCGATTTTGGCCATTAGAGAGGATTTTCACACTGGTTTAAGAAGAGTGAAAGAAGGGCCGAGAGAAGGGTTTTGCAGTGCTATTCGTGCGATCTGAAGGCTCTTGGACCAAGGTGGAACATTCATCATCGAGATCTGAAGCTTCACCAAGCGGGAGAGCTACGCTAGAAGCGGATTTGGAGCGATTGAAGTCGGAGAGGAGGACTGCCTTACTGCCAAGGCGGGCTTCTTCGGGCCTTGATTTATCACTCCAGAAGGAGGGTCAGAGGCAAGTGACATGGGGGATTGGTTTAGGATAGTTTAGACTATAGATTTAACATTTTTACAGATTTTTGAACCATGAAAATAACGTACAGGAAAGGGTAGAAGTTCTATCATTTTATGTGGAGTTTCTGTGTTTTCTGGACGTATGAACTTGACGTCCATATCCCTTGCAGTTGATTTTTTATAAACGACACCATCGACTGCCGTCTATTTCAAGCAAACGACATGTATTTTTCAGACATCTACTATATGTTAACGACACTATGTGCTGCCGTCCACTGATTCTTAACGATAGAATATGTGGACGTCTACTTCAGGTAAACACCACATATATTGCCGTTTAGTTTATCAGTACTGTGAATTTCAAAAATCTGATTTTTACTTATTTGTCTGCGATTCATACATGTATGGGATTTCGGTTAAGTTATGTTTTGAATATTTCAGTGTTGTTACAATGTGGATAGGTCATGCAATGATGTGCAAATTATTTAGTGTATTCTTTGGAATTACATGTGATGTAGAAAAGTTATTGAAACAAATGCATGTGTAATCCATGTTAAAATGTTGAAGTTAGAAACTATACCACTGTTAATAGTACTGTAGATCCACTAGGGCTGTAAACGGGTCGGTTTCGGAACCGGAAACACCGATTCCGATACCGAAATATGGTTCCGATTCCGATTCCGATTCCGATAAGAATAGTTAATTCCGATTCCGTTCCGATTCCGATAACATTACGAAACCGAAATTCCGATAAAGTAAGATGTTTACCATAATTTTACCTTGAGTTTATGATATTTATCGGAATAACCGATACCGATACCGATTCCGATTATTTTTTCGATTCCGATAACTTATCGGAATATCCGATACCGATTCCGATAAGCTATCAGTATCATTTTCCGATTCCGAAACCGATAATTTTTATCGGTATCGGGTCAGAATATCGGATTATCGGGTTCCGTTTACACCCCTAAGATCCACTGTATTTAATCCTGTTTTGAAATTGCATGATTTGATCACTTTTTATCATGTTAAATAATTTAGAATTTCAAAGAATGTTCATGAAAAATAATTGCAAATATCAGAAAATTATAAAATTTTGTATATGCATGGTATGGTATAAAACATAACTACTGTCAAAATTTTAGGATTTTTAGACTTCTGTACATATGGTTATGAATTTCTGAAGGGAAAATGCATAGAGAATTTATTATTACATGAGTATATATGTACATGAATGAATGTGATCAAGTAGTACCATGATAGGTTAATGTTGCACTATGGTTGCTTTCAGAAATTAAGGAAAAACTGATTGCGTGATATTGTATTAATAACTGATAAATTATGTTTAAGGCATGAAAGAGCATGATAGAATATATGAAAATGTAAATTGTATGATTGCATACATGTTATGCATAATTTGAAATAAATTGGCCAATAAGACATTGCTATGATAGAGATTTCCTACAAGGAACTACACCATGGAATGCCCCTATGGTAATAGTTCAACTATATGAAATGATCTACTGAATCCGTGGGCAACAGATTGAAATCCTAGAGGTAGACAAGTTCTACTGGTTAAGGTGGGAAGGGCTTGTAAGATCAAATAGGTTGATGGATCAGATCTAGAAGGGGGGTTGATTAGATCTGACACAAATTACTGTGGAAGCTTAATCAATTCAAAATTACTTCGAATCAGAGATCAATTCAGACAAACAATTTACTGATCTGAAGTGTGGGTGTGTGTGTGTTTAGATAGGTGTGAAGCAATTAAACACTTAGTGTGAAAGTGAATTCATATGCAAGCATCTATCGCAGACAAGCAGATCAAACCGTTGCACAAAGGATTTTTAGGTGGTTCGAAAATCACACCAGTGATCCTACATCCACCCCTCACACAGTAAGGCTCCACTACTCAAAAGAGTACGACTCACACCGGAGCACGACGACTCCAAACACCCTGAGCACAACGGCTCAACACACAACCTTGAGTTCAACGACTCACAAACTGAGCACGACGGCTCAAAAACAATCGGAGCACGACGACTCCAAATTGAGCACGACGACTCAAACCACCAGTGAGTGCGACGACTCACAAACCAGAGCTCGATGGCTCCAGTACAAAACCTAGATCAAACACAAAAAAAATTAGATCCTCTACCAATGATCTGATTCACGGCCTCAATAAAATCAGAAATCTATACAGAACTTCATGTACAGATCTCACAAGAAGAAATTAGATGAACACTCTAAGAATTAGGTGAAGAGTATGAATTGGATGTTCTTCGGTGAAGAGGTATTGCAGACACTTAAATTGAGGAGCCTTGATGGAATTCGGTGGAGATTCTCCTCAATTGGCGATACTCTACTTTGATGGCATCTGAAATGCCAGAAATCCCTCTTCTACTATCTGCTCTTCAGTTGGATCTGCTCCCTTTCCTAGCACAAAACCTTCTCTCCAGAGATTCCCCTTGATTTCCACGTCCTTCTTCTTTAAAGGATGGCCTGCAGCTTCTAGAGATGAAGCCAGATCTGGAAAACCCCATTTTGCCGCCAAAAGCTTCTTCTGGAAGTGTATGGGCTCTCTTACCTTTGGGGTAGGAGAAACAGGGTGGGTATTTATAGCCCCATATGTCTATAAAAAGTGCCTGGGGTGCATGTGCACGGAAATCTAGGTCAAATCCCTTGATTCCCAAGCAGGCCACTTGTCCAGAAAAAATCACATTTTGAGTTTCAGTCGAAGTGTGTCGACACCATAGGGCACTGTGTCGACACACATGCATTGTCTTCAAACTGGGCTTATGGGACAGTGATCTAGTGTCGACACCACAGGGCACTGTGTCGGCACCACAGGCAGACTGTGTCGACACACAAGCAGACTGTGTCGACACCACTGGCTACTGCTTCAGAACATGCTTCTGGGGCAGTCATCTAGTGTCAACACAAAGTGGACTGTGTCGACACCACTGTGACAAAATGTGTTGTGATCTGAAAATATAAAGTGTAAACCATTAATACAAGATATTATCATTAAAATGTGTGGATATTAAACATCAAAAACATGTTGTTTAAGCATTGTTGTTGTGATATGTATAAAATGTAATAAAATGTTCAATATGTCATCATCAAAATCAAGGTATGAGTGATAGGGTGTTCACTATTCGGTTCAAACCGAAAAACCAAACCGAACCGAGTGATTCGGTTTGGTTTGGTTCAGTTTGAACATGAAAAAAAATTTGGTTTGGTTTCAAACCCAACCGAATTAGAAAATTCGGTTTGGTTTGGTTTCTAACCTCTAGAAATCAAACCAAACCGATTAAACCGAATTACAATAATAATTTTAATTTGTATATATCTATCAAGTTTTTTCAATATATTTACGTAAAATATATATCATTGAGGTTAATATGGTCATCAATATTTAATACTTCATTTCAAATATTATTTGATAGTGATATTAGAGAAACAAGTGATTAAAATCTTATTTAAGACTAAGAGAATCTAAATGCCCATTTATTTTCAAGTTAAACCAACCAAACCGAACCAAACGAATTTAATTCGGTTTGGTTCGGTTTGGTTTCATAGGACTTCGGTTTGGTTTGGTTCGGTTTGAGTCCAATTTGGTTTGGTTTGGTTTCCTCCTAAAAATCTCCTATAACCAAACCAAACCAACCATGAACACCCCTAATGAGTGTGTTCATTGGTCATATTAAAATACAACTTTAGGAAATTCCAAAACACACTCAACCCAACATTCTCCCCCTTTTTGATGATGACAAAATATATGCTCAATCTCCCAATAGCCTGACTCCCTTGACTGTAATAACTCCCCTTGAACATATTCACCTTTGAACTTTCTCCCATAAAACTTTCTCCCCTTTAAATAACTTTCTCCCCCTTTTTGACAGCATCAAAAGATAGATAAAATAGAGAAACAAAGATTGTTGGAGATCAAGAAATGAAATGTAGGAAATGAATGGTCATAAATGATCAAAATAAATGAGGCAAAGTGATATTGACATATGAGAGAAGTTATTGTGTGTTTGGTATTGTGCAACAAAGTTTAATCACAAAGACACACTCAACATAAGGTATTGCATAATATAATGATCTGAATGTGGTTAAAATAATGATGCAAATGTGAAGTAAAGTGACTTATATGAGTGATCAGAAGTATTTAACAAGGATGTTAGGAGCTTTAATTTTAACATAATGTAGAATAATCGGTCTAAACTCAGTATTCATGAACTTTATTAAGGTCTTAAGCTTTTCTGTCCTGTCAATTTGATTTTCTTTCATTTTTAACTGGGAAATAATACAAGAATAAATTAGTTAAATCTCACTTTTCAGTGCAAGAGATCACATTGATCAGATGCAAGACCTCCTGATTATTCAGTGGTTTAACTTTCATTATCTTATACAGAGTTGAAAACTTTGATTTCCACTTTTCGACGCGAAAAAATCACTTTTTAGGTGAAATGGCCCGGTTACTCAGTGGTTCAAGAATTTGCATTGCTCTGTTTGTATCTTTCTAGATTATTGATCATTTTTTTTTGATGTTTTGCATGAATATGTTTGCTTTGACCAGACAAGTCATGACTACGAATTTAGAAAAATTATTCTTACATGTGTTAAAAATGAAGCTTAAACATGCACATGTTAAATAGTAAAGCCACTCATGTGCCTACAAGTGTTTTATAAGTCATTTTAAAGACATTCAGGATTAAGATTGCTTAACCTTGAAATGATAATGAGTCTTTGAAATTAAACTAAATGCACAATGACTTTAGTTTCAATGTCTTAATTTTCTCATAAGAAAATAGCACAATGACTCAAAATTTCTGATGAGTTTGGGATTCATAATAGACAAGTAATGTCAAGGAATGTGACAATGACTCTCCCCTTCATGTATCTCCCCCTCACAAGGTGAACATGAAGATTATTGAAGAAATAGGAATGGAATGAACAAGAAAATTTTTTATTGAAAGACAAGGACTCCCCCTCAACAATTGCATACAAGACTCTTGATACTTGGCAGAGACTATACTCACGCATAGTGAAAGTGTCCAGACAAGCCTGACTTGTCTTTCTTCAAATCACCATTTGATATACCAAGAATACCAATGCAATGTGAGAGGTGAGGAATTTATTTGCAAGAACAGGAAGACTTTTATTTGCAAAAAGAGAGAGAAGATATCAAGAATGTGGAATTTGCACAAACCAAGCTCTCTTCTTAAAGATGAGAATTTGTTTTCTAGAAGAGGCTTAGTGAAAATATCTGCAATTTGTTTTTCAGTTTCAATGAAGTGAAGTTCAAAAGATTTCTTAGCGACCTCATCTCTTAGAAAATGGTACCTTATTTCAATATGCTTTGTTCGTGAATGTTGAATTGGGTTTTTAGACAAATTAATAGCACTAGTGTTGTCACACAAAATAGGAATGTACCCTAATTTATGATTATAGTCTAAGAGTTGGTGTTTCACCCAAAGAATTTGTGTGCCACAACAATCAGCCGCAACATATTCAGCCTCTGCAGTGGATAAAGTGACTGAATGTTGCTTTTTGGAAGCCCAAGAAATTAAGCATCCACCTAGATATAAACACAAGCCACTAGTACTTTTTCTACCAAGCTTGCAACTCGTATAATCAGCGTCACAGTAAGCAATTAGATCTAACTTACAACTAGTATGATACCAAATTCCAGGTTCACATGTTCCAACAAGATATTTAAAAAAATTTTTGACAGCTAACATGTGACTTTCTTTAGGATTGGCTTGAAACCTTGCACACAAGCACACGCTAAACTGAATATCAGGTCTAAAGGTTGTGAGATAAAGTAGAGATCCAATCATACCTCTGTAGGTCTTTAGGTCTACTGACTTACCAAATGAATCTTCCTTTAGTTTTACATCATTGCTATTGGTGTGCTTGAATATTTGAGGTGCTGAAAGTCAAACCTTTTCAGAAGTTCTTTGACATACTTTGTTTGACTAATGAATATCCCTTCACTAGTTTGGTGCACCTGCAATCCCAAAAAGAACTGTAAGTCACCCATCAAACTCATTTCAAATTCAGTTTTCATATGTTCAACAAATTCAGTGCACAATTCTTTATTGTGGATCCAAAAATTATGTCATCAACATAAATTTGGACAACAATGATTTGTTTATTTACAATTTTTGTAAACAAAGTTTGGTCAACATTACCTCGTGTGTATCCTTTCTCCAATAAGAATGAACTCAAGCGGTCATACCAATCTCTCGGAGCTTACTTAAGACCATAAGAGCCTTATGAAGCTTGAAAACATGATCAGGAAATTTCTCATTTTCAAAGCCTAGAGGTTGTTCTACAAAAATATTTTCTTTGATATATCCATTTAAAAAGGCACTTTTTACATCCATTTGATAAACTTTAAATTTCAATGATGATGCAAAAGCAATAAATATTCTCACAGCTTCTAGCCTAGCTATAGGAGCATATGACTCTTCAAAGTCAATTTCAAACTCTTGATTGTACACCTTGGCAACTAGTCTAGCTTTATTTCTGACTACCTGCCCATTTTCATTCAATTTATTTCTAACACCCATCTAGTGCCAATAACAGATTGGTACTAGGCCTAGGTACTAATTCCCACACTTGATTTCTGTCAATTGATGAAGTTCATCATGCATTGCATTGATCTAGTCTTCACTAGTTAGAGTTTCATCAATTGATTTGGGTTCAATTTGGAAAATTAGTGTCAGTGGGTCTTCATTTATTGCATTCAGAAAAGATGATTTAGTTCTAACTCTATCATGCACATTACCAACTACATTCTCAATTGGATGATCTCTTAAAAATCTATTTTCAGAATTACCTCTCGAGATGCATTCAAGTCTAGAACAATATTACCTGATCCACTTGTGGTAGGTGATTGGTTGTCCAGAATTTCAAATGAGTCTTTATTCTCCTCAACAGTTGGTGACGATTCAACAATGAAGCCATCCTCTTCATTATTTTGAGGAACCCTCCAAGATGTAGAATCATCAGTTGAATATGAGTTTTCACCAAAGACTACATGTGGAGATTCTTCCACAGATTTATTCTTGAGAATGTACACTCTAAAAGCTCTAGATGTTTCTGAATAACCAAGGAAAATGGCTTCATGACTTTTGACATCAAATTATCAAGATTTTCTTTATTGTTATTATGTACAAAACACTTGCAACTAAGATTTTAAAATAAGACAAAGTTGGCTTTTTGTTTTTCAAAAGTTCATAGGGGGTTTTTCTAATTTTTGGTTTGACCAATGCTCTGTTCAAGATGTGATTTGCTGTGTTCATAGCTTTAGCCCAGAAGGATTTGGGCAATTTACTTTCCAAGAGCATAGATCTAGCCATTTCCACCAGAGTTCTATTCTTCCTTCCACAACTCCATTTTGTTCTGGAGTTCTTGGAGAAGCGAATCTGTGGAAAATGTTTAGTTCAACACACAAATCAGAAAAAGCTTTCTTCTCAAATTTCCCCCCATGATCAGTCAAAATGGACTTGATTTTATATGAAAAACCCATTAAGGCAGTGGTGCAGAAATTCCTGAATTCTAAACAAGCATCACTTTTGTGAGATAGAAACATGACCCAAGTGTATCTAGTAAAATCATCAATGATGACAAATCCATATCTTTTGCCACTAAGACTAAGAATTCTTGTTGGCCCAAAAAGGTCCATATGAAGTAATTCTAGTGGCTTAGAAGTGAGTACATCATTGAAAATTTTAAAAGATTTTCTGATTTGTTTTCCTTAAGCACATATCCCACAAAGTTGATTCTCAACATTTGGAAAAGATTCAAGAAGTCCTTTAACCAGATTTAGCCTTAAAAGTTTATTTATTGTGTTGAAACTTGCATGACCAAGTCTTTTGTGCCATGTCCATGCAATTTCATCTTTATTTGCAACTAAACAAATGTTTTCAACGAAATTTTTATCAAGATTGATCATGTAGACATTGTTTTCTCTCTTACCAAAGAATTTTATTTTTTGAGTTGAAGAATCAATTATTTTGCAGAAATCAGATTCAAACACAACTTTGTGACCTTTGTCACATAATTGGCTTATGCTCAACAAATTATAATTCAAACCATCAACTAACAGAAACATTTTCAATTGAGTTTGAGGCAGATTTACCAACCTTTCCAGATCAATGATTTTCCCTTTATTTTTACCTCCAAATGTGACAGATCCTCCCTCCTTTTCAACCTGAAATAAGAATTTTGTTCTGTCTTCTGTCATGTGTCGTGAACACCCACTATCAAGAAACCATATATTGGAGTTGGGTGTACGTCCTTCCTGCAAAAATCAGATCAGAGAAGAAAAGATTTTGGTACCCAAACATTGTTGGGACCATCAGTTTGTTTGAGCAAAAATAATAAGTCTTTTCTAATCCAATTTGAGTGTTTTTGGCTTTTGTTTTATTTCAGAAATGATTTCCCTTTTTGGCATTTTAACATTCTGATTTAGAATGAAAACACCAGTGTTTTTCCTTTCATGAACATGGAAATTATGCATTTTGGTATGATTGTTCATATATGGCAATCCAAACCAAGAATTCTATTGATATCTTGGAACCTTTGGATAAAAAGATTGTGAATGGTACCAATAAGGATTATGATACCATTGATTCCAAGAATTGATCCAATTAGATTGATATGATGTCCTGGATCTCCAATAACCATCATGAAAGTTTGTTTTTGTGTTTTTACAATTTTTCATATTTTTATTTGAATTTCTGTTCAACTGGTTGTTGTTTTGCAGAATTGGACAGGTCGACCTGTGTTGGACTGGTGTCGACTCAGCAGCTATAATTTCAACTTGTGGTTGACTAGTGTCGACCTATCAGCAATGTGTGTCGACCTGTTTTGTTTCTTTTGGTTAGAAACATTCTTTTTGTTCTGATTCTTGGGTATTTCAAATGTGTTCTTTGACACTTGTTTATTTTTGTTTTCTGGACTAGTGCTTTTGACAAATTTTATCAAAGGAATTTTTGATCGTTTTTCTTTCTTTTCACTAGATTTATTCTTCAAAGATTTTTCTATGGTGAATCATAGTCCATGTTTTGTAGCATTCATTTTTAGTCCTAACAATGCATCAAGGTTTTCCTTTCCATTTGTGAAATTTTATCACTTGTTCCTTTTCATCCAACAACTTCTTGAGTTTCTAAACTTCATCAATACTTGTTGCTTTCTTTTGTTGTAATTCTATTCTTTCATAAAGTTTTTCAAAATCATTGTTGGCCTTTTGAGATGCAATTTTAAATTCATCAATGGCATTCAAAAGATCTTCCTTTTCTTCATTGAGTTCAGTTATTTCGTTTTCAAGTTCAGATATTCTTCTATTTAAGGAAGTATCATGCATGACATTTTTAATTTTCATTTTCAGATATTTGTTTTCTTTTCTTATTTCAAAATATTTTTCAATCAACTCAGTATATGCATCTTGCCAATCTTCAATGGAATATTGTTCAAAAGAAGAGCCTACCTTTCCATCACTGATGTTGGCCATAAAGCATAACTCCTTATTCCCTAAACTTGAGGACTTCTCTTCTTCATCCTTACTTTGGTCATCATCTGACCAAGTTGCTACCATAGCTTTAGGCTTCTTCACTTGTTGTTCTTTTGTACTTGTCCTTCTTAATCTCAGGACATTCCCCCTTCATATGTCCTGCCTTGTTGCACCTATAGCAAATAATAACCTCATCAGTTTTTTGATTTCTACTAGCATTGAAATTTGAAGAAGAAGAAATATTCCTTTTGCCAGAAGAAAATTTCTTCTTTCCATTGAATTTCCTTTTCTTGATTTTAAAAATTTTATGAATTGCCTAGTCATGAGGGCAAGTTCATCCTCATTGGACTCAGACTCTTCAGAACTTGATTTTTCTTGACTTTTCTCTTTGTTGCTGATGAAGCCTTAAGTGCTACGGTTTGGCCTTAAGCATATGTTCTTCACTTCTTTTCAGATTTATTTCATAAGTCATTAAAGACCCTATGAGTTCATCCAAAGAAATTTTGGATAAATCCTTAGAATCTTCAATCACTGTGGCCTTTGTATGCCAGATAGATGATAGAGAGCGCAAAATCTTCTTACCAGATCAGCATCAGTGTATTCTTTACCTATTGCCTTCAGTCTATTGACGATTGTCATAAACCTAGCAAACATTTCAGAAATTGATTCGTCAGATTTCATCATAAACAATTCATATTCAGAAACAAGTATGTTTGCTTTGGTTTCCCTAACTTGAGATGTTCCCTCATACATTAATTCATGTTTGTCCCACATTTCTTTAGCCGATTTGCACATGGATATTCTTGAATATTCTTTAGGGTGGACAGCACACTGAAGCATATTCATGGCACTGTAGTTAAGAGTAGCTCTCCTAATCTGCTCTCTAGTCCAATTCTCTTCATCTCCTTGATTTTCATAAGGACCCACTTAGACTATCTTCCAGATCTGATAGTTTTGAGCCCTAAGAAAAACTTGCATGCGATTTTTATAATAAGAGTAATCAGACCCATTGAAAAATGGTGGCCTATTAACGGAATGGCCTTCAGCAACAAATCCTCGAGAATCCATTAAGCAAGATGAAAGAGAGTGACAGAACAACCAAACAATTGAAGCAAGTGAGACACAGAGATCAAACAAAAGCACTCAAATCAGATCAGAAATAGATATGAACCCACTCTGATACCAATTGTAGGATCAAATAGGTGGATGGATCAGATCTAGAAGGGGGGGGGGGTTGAATAGATCTGACACAATTACTGTGGAAGCTTAATCAATTCAAAATTACTTCGAATCAGAGATCAATTCAAACAAACAATTTACTGATCTGAAATGTGGGTGTGTGTAGAATATGTGTGGAGCAATTAAACACTTAGTGTGAAAGCAAAATCCTATGCAAGCATGTAGCACAGACAAGTAGATCAAACCATTGCACAAAGGATTTTTAGGTGGTTCGGAAATCACACCAGTGATTCCTACATCCACCCCTCACACAGTGAGGCTCCACTACTCAAAAGAGTACAACTCACATCGGAGCACGACGACTCCAAACACCCTTGAGCACGACGGCTCAACACAAAACCTTAAGTTCAATGACTCACAAACTAAGCACGACAGCTCAAATAACAACCGGAGCACGACGACTCCAAATTGAGCATGACGGCTCAAACGACACAGTGAGTTCGACGACTCACAAACCAGAGCTCGACGGTCACAGTACAAAAGCTAGATCAAACACGAAAGAAATCAGATCCTCTAGCAATGATCTGATTCATAGACTCAATTAACTCAGAAATCTGTACAGAACTTCATGTACAGATCTCACAAGAAGAAATAAGATGAACACTCCAAGAATTAGGTGAAAGAAGTATGAATTGGATGTTCTTCGGTGAAGAGGTCAGGCAGACGCTTGAATTGAGTAGCCTTGATGGAGGTGGAGATTCTCCTCAATTGGCGATACTCTGCTTTGATGGCATCTAAAATGCCAGAAATCCCTCTTCTACTACTGCTCTTCAGCTCGATCTGCTCCCTTTCCTATTACAACAACCTTCTCTCTAGAGATTCCCCTTGATTCCCACGTCCTTCCTCTTGAAAGGATGGCCTGCAGCTTCTAGAGATGAAGCCAGATCTGGAAAACCCCATTTTGCCGCCAAAAAGCTTCTTCTGGAAGTGTATGGGCTCTCTTACCTTTGGGGTAGGAGAATCATGGGTATTTATAGCCCCATATGTCCATAAAGTGCCTTGGGGTGCATGGGCACGGAAATCTAGGTCAGATCCCTTGATTTCCAAGCAGCCACGTATCTAGAAAAATTCACATTTTTGAGTTTCAGTCGAAGTGTGTCGACACCACAGGCATTGTCTTCAACTTGGCTTCTGGGACATTGATCTAGTGTCGACACCACAAGGCACTGTGTCGACACCACAGGCAGACTGTGTCGACACACAGGTAGGCTGTGTCGACATCACTGGCTACTGCCTCAGAACATGCTTCTGGGACAGTCATCGAGTGTCAACATATAGGTGGACTGTATCAACACCACTGTGACAAAAGTGTGTGAACTTGAAAATATAAAGTGTAAACCATTAATACAAGATATTAGCATTAAAATGTGAGATATTAAACTTCAAAAATATGTTGTTTAAGCATTGTTGTGATATGTATAAAATGTTCAATATGTCATCATCAAAATCAAGGTATTAGTGATGTTCATTGGTCATTATTAAAATATAACTTTAGGAAATTCCAAAACACACTCAACCCAACAGGGCTTTCCCCGGTATTGCGTAATGACCATGACTTCATCACTGCTTTGCCCAGGTGATAAGTGAATGACTATATGACTATATGACTACATGACCTCTATAATAGTGCAGGCTATGTCTTGGCAAACTACATGATAATTAACTACATGATTACGTAATAAATGTCTACATGATCCACATGTCATTGTTTACATGCTACATGAACTACATGACACTTGTTATATGAAATAATTACTACATTTTTTAAATGATTACTTGCTACATGAAAACTAGTTGCATATGGCATAATGAAAATTAAAGATTACTTGAAAGTGTTTACATGTTGCATGATAATAAGCATATACCATGAAAATTTGACTGCAGCTATGCATAGGTACATGTTAGTTCAATTGTTAGAATATAAGATATGACTTATATGCATTGCATGAAATGTTTTATTTCCATGATAATTAGACATGCTATGTAAATATTGATTGCCAAATGACTTAGAACCATGTTAGTAGGAAAAGTTATAAGATTTCAAGGATGTGAATGATATATATGTTACCATGTTTTAAATTTATTAGATACATAGTATCTTGAATTGTCTTTCATGTGACTTGCTGGGTCTTGTAGACTCATACTTGCTTAACATTTCAGGAGACACAGAGGATAACCAAGAGTTAGTGCACACTGACTCAGAGCGTGAGGACGTGGAGGTTTAGTGATTTGCTTGAGAGTACTAGAGTGACTATGTATGTGAGGAAATTATGTATCTTTGATTTATGCATTTGGAATTATGGATTGTAATAATTTGGACTACTGTTATCTTCTTTTATGCTTTAGACTTAACATTTTGAATATGATGTTGATTGCAAAGTATTTGGTTCCATATTCCGTTGCATATTGTTGGAATTAAATTGTCATTTATGTACGTCTCAGTCTGTACCATCTATTGTTGGATATGTTCCACTGTAATACCTCTATTAGATCCAATGTGAGTTAGAATAACTGTACTGGGTCTAAGAGGGGCGTTATAGAGATTGGTTTCAGAGCGTTTCAGGTTGAGCATGTACATAAATGAAATATCAACATTGTGTTCATATTTTAAGTCTGCATAAAGAATTAGTCTAAGATTTATGTAGAATAATAGGTTATTATAATTGATGCTTGCTTTGCAGGCTATGGCGACTCATGGACGTAGAGGAGCTGGCCCGACCACCAGGGTGATGATCAGCAGGAGGTTCTCAGGCTCCAGCTTAGCAGGCGCAGGACCAGATAGGCGTACCATTGCCACCCCCACCACCACCTGTGGATTATGGAGCATTAATGCAAGGATTGGTGCACGCAATGCAGACTCAGGCTCAGACGACAGCGGCTTTGCAGGGGCAAGTGAAGGTTTAGGTTGGTAGATAAGAAGTGTTATTCAAGGTGTAAAATGGAAGATTTTGAAGGATCGAAATAAATGTGTGGAAAAGATCTAGAAGGGGGGGGATGAATAGATCTTAGCCACTTTTGCGGAAGCTTAAATAATTTTAAAACTATTTAGAATCAGAGGCAATGTTATCAGTGAAAAGCTACTGATCTGATTAGATTGGAGTGGGTTGAAAAACTTAGATGTGAATCAAGTTGATTAAGTGAATTAAAAAACAACTCCTATGCAAGCATCTAGCGGATGAATCAGTCAAACCACAGAAAACAAATGCACAAGGATTTTTAGGTGGTTCGGAAATCACCCATGTGATTCCTACATCCACCCCTCACAACCCGTGAGGATTCACTAACACAACTGGGTAACACACCCACTGGAGCCTGAAAACTCCAACACTGAAGAGCTTACAACTCACACCACTTCTAGAGCAAGACTACTCTAGAACAACTGAGCAAGACTGCTCAATCACACTTGAGTTTGACAACTCAACACTGAGCACAACGGCTCACAACAACCTGAGCACAAGGCTCACACTAAGACTGCTAGACACCAACTTAAGGCTGAGATCCTCTAGCAATAGATCTAGTCAAACTTTGAGAACTCTAAAGAGAGTTATGCAGAAGTACTTGCATAATCCCAAAAGATATCTCAGAAGAACAGAAGAGAAATTAAGTTGAATTGAAAGTCTTCGTTCTTCAGTGTACTCCCTTGTAGAGGCTTGAATTGGGAAGAAGCATGTGAAGCTTGAAGTCCAAAACGATGCTCTGCAATTTGAGAAGTTGGATCTTCCTCGAATTCTTCACCAACAAAGTCTTCTACAGAAACTGCCTCCTTGGAATGCTTCAGAGGAATCTTCAGGGCTCAAATTCCAATTCCCACACCTTGAATTGGTGGGAATTGGTCTTCTAGAAGCAATTGGAGAGCAGAGGAAGGAGACACGAGCTCTTCTGGCCGCCAGGAGCTTCTTGGAGGCACTGAGAGAGTTGGGTCGGTTCTCTTTTTGAAGGCAGGCCAAAAAGGACCTTTTATACCCTTAGGATTCCAAAGATACCCTTTGGGGTACAAGGGCACGCTTTCCAAGAAAGATTCTGATCGCCCTAGAAGGACACGTGGCAGCCATCAGCTCTTAGGATGAAAAGTTTCCGTAGTGTGTCGACCTGCCCTGGTGGTTGTATCGACACACTGTCCCAAAGATAGAAAAATCTGTTCTGGGAGAAAGGTCTCGTGTCGACCTGCTCTTGAGTGTGTCGACCTGCTGTCCCAATTCCTCAAACTGGCTGTTCTGGGAACTGGGTCTAGTGTCGACCTGCCCTGGGAGTGTGTCGACCTGCTGTCCCAATTCCTCAAACTGGCTGTTCTAGGAACTGGGTCTAGTGTCGACCTGCCCTGGGAGTGTGTCGACCTGGGTACCCTTGATCTCTGGAAAACTGCCACTCGTGTCGACACACTCTTGACATGTGTCGACACACTCTTGACATTTTTACACAATTTGTCTTTGAATCTGTGTTGATGTGTCGACACCATTGATAGGTGTGTCGACACATCTTTTGCATAACAATGTTTGTACCTGAAAAATAAACACATATATCATTAGTTAAATGATTTATCATGACTAAAAATGATAATGTGATTTGAAAAATACTTTTTGAACATGAATTTGAGGTATGATGTTTTTGACATGCTTCAATTAAATTGCTTTAAGAACACTTCTTGTCATCATCAAAATAGGAGGGAAATAATATGAATTTGCATTCAACCCAACAATCTCCCCCTTTTTGATGATGGCAACATTAAATCCATATTTAAATGTGGTTTTGATGAAGTGTGATTTTTAACCAATTTTTATTGTTTAAGTTTTTGTTTTCCTTTTTTTTTTTTTTGTTCATACTTGTCAATGTCCTTTTGATATTGTTCAGTAACAATTGATGATATTTTTGTGAGATACAATGTTACTTGAAATTAGAAGTTTTGTGCACACAAGTCAACAATTGAACAAGCATTCACACACAAAGACACACAAAGACAAAAATTTGTATTGAAGCCAAACAACCATTTCATTTCATTCATTTCATTCAAAAGATCATTACATCAAGATATTTTACATTCAATTC
Source organism: Colocasia esculenta (assembly GCA_014218235.1). Classification (NCBI taxonomy): domain Eukaryota; kingdom Viridiplantae; phylum Streptophyta; class Magnoliopsida; order Alismatales; family Araceae; genus Colocasia; species Colocasia esculenta. The sequence continues at coordinate 95,775,225 of CM024756.1, read as the reverse complement.
ATTCACTCTTCTCCCCCTTTGACATTATCAAAAAATATGTACATTAGGTAGAAGATGGAGGAGGAGGAGGAATTGGAGCTAGAAGCATCTCAATATCTGACAATCTTTTATCCATTGACTTCATGCTTGACTTTATCTGTTCATGGATAGTTGTCAGTCGAGTGTGAAGATAATGCTCCATTTTATCAGAATGCTCTATCAAGGTGCTCTGAGTTCTTTTCAGTTCATCTGTAACAGGTGAGAACTTGAAGAATCGGCCTTGAAGAAGCCTGAGACCTTGCGCCACGGCGGGGACCCAACTTGCGGACCATGGTGCAAGGAAGGAGTGGAATTTCAGAGAGGAGATGGGAGATTGGAGAAGTGATTGAAGGGGGATTAGAGTTAGAGAGAAGTGGTGAAAATCTCTTGCCGGAAAGGTAAGGGTTTGGCCGTCGGGTCGACCTGATGCCCAAAAAGAGAAGCAGTGGTACACTGCCCCGCAGAACAACAAGGGTTAAGGTGAACCTGAAAGGTTTGAAAAAAGATTCTGGCAAGAAGGCAGTGTCGACACATGAAGAAGGGTGTGTCGACCTGACTGGGGTTGTGTGTCGACACGAGAGAGGATTGTGTCGACACAGCCTTTGAGAGAAATTTGAATTTTTGAGAGGAAATTTTTGAGAAATTTGGGGACATCTTATAATGATAAATAATGAGAGAAATTATCATTTCAAGGATTTTTAAGAGGCCTAAAAATTCATTTGTTGTATTTTGCAAAAATTCATTACAGTTCAAGTATTTCACACAATTTCCAACAGGATATTAGCATTCCAAGACTTGAATCAACAAAATGATAGATTGAGGGATATAATGTATCTAACAATCAACCAAAATCTACCATGTTTCTCAATTTTCAAGAATTAAAGATATCATCTAAACTAAACACAGTTGTGTTGAAAGTAAAACACAAACTTAAAGAACAACTTGATGAAGGAGGAAGATGATTCTTTCTTAACAAATCTCCAATAATTTTCATATTTTTGTTCTTTTAACAAACTATCAAATGATGTAAATCTCTTTCACTCAAGTACTAGTGCTTTTTACACACCATAGTCCCTGGATACTCAAGATTTAGTCATTGTCAAGTCTCTAAGGGGTAAATGATGACCTTTTGACATGAAAATATACGTTTTTTTAGACGCCAATATTTTCAGTTACTCAGTCATCATCAAAAAGCATAGCACATAATTGCTTGAATTTTGAGTTATTTTCAATTTGGATCCCCTTTGAACAGATTTAGCAATAATGCCTCATGACATACATAGCACTTCATTCATTGTGAAGGTGTGCAGTTTCTCAGCACAAATGCCATTGCTCTGTTGGATTTTATAAGATTTTGGAGAGTTTGTAAGATAGAATTCAAATACATCCAGTCATCAGTTGCAAACAAGGAAATGTTTTAAGTTCAATACACAAATTGTTATTTAGTTTAGGAAGAGATCTGAATTTCTGTGGTTGAGAGACATAGTGGAAGTTGATTAGAAAAAATATAATAGATCACTCAAGGTACATTTTGAGACTCTAGACTTTTAGAATGAGGACATCATGCAAGGATTGATGAAATGCAAGAAGGGTTTTGAAATTTGCAAAAAGGTGACTTGTGAATTTTCTAGCTCCCCTTGAGATGATGATTTCAACCATTTGTCATCAAATAAAGATATGCAGTTTTTGAAATCAGAAGGAAATTTTCTTCTTGGACAACAAAGACTCCCCCTCAACTACTGTATATCCATTTCTTGGTACTTGGCGGAGACACATACTCTCGCATAGTGAAAGTGTCCAGACAAGCATAACTTGTCCTTCTCCAAGTCACCATTTGATATACCAAGAGATTTCAATACAATAAGAGTTGAAGAATTCATTAGCAAAAAAGTGGAGGTTAAAACTGTGCAAGTTTTGAAATCAGAAACGAATTTCTCTTTGAACAATAAAAGCTCCCCCTCAATTATTGCATATTAACTTCTTAGTACTTGGCGGAGATTGTTCTCACGCATAGTGAAAGTGTCCAGACAAGCATAACTTGTCCTTCTCCAAATCACTATTTGATATACCAGAAGTTTCAACACAATCAGAAGTGGAGAATTTATTGTAAAAAAGGAATAGAATTGAAAATGAGAGAGATATGAACAATGTATCTTGAGGAAGCAAGAAATATGAAATGCAAAGAACTCCCCCTTAGGTAATGCATAGCACTCAACCCAAACCTAAAGAGAGATCAAGAAGGTGGACATTTACAAAGACCAAGTTCTCTCCTTAAAGATGAGAATCTATTTTCAGAAGGGGTTTTGTGAATATGTCTGCAATTTGTTTTTCAGTTTCAATAAAATGGAGTTCAAAAGATTTCTTTGCAACCTCATCTCTCAAGAAATGATGCCTAATTTCAATGTGTTTTGTTCTGGAGTGCTGAATGGGGTTTTTAGAAAGGTTGATTGCACTTGTGTTATCACATAGGATGGGTACACACCCTAAATCTTGGTTGTAATCAAGAAGTTGATGTTTCACCCAGAGAATCTGAGTTCCACATCTACCTGCTGCAACATATTCAGCTTCTGCAGTTGACAGGCAACTGATTGTTGCTTCTTTGAAGCCCAAGAAATAAGGCACCCACCTAGAAATACACACAAGCCACTTGTGCTTTTTCTATCTAACTTACACCCAGCATAATCAGCATCACAATAGGCAAACAATTCTAACTTGCAACCAGCAGGATACCAAATTCCTAAGTCACATGTTCCAACAAGATATTTAAAAATTCTTTTCACAGCAAGCATATGACTTTCTTTAGGATTTGATTGGAATCTAGCACATAAGCACACACAAAACTGAATGTCAGGTCTAGAAGTAGTAAGGTAGAGCAGAGAGCCAATCATACCTCTGTAGGTTTTTGGATCTACTGACTTACCAGATGGGTCTTCTTCTAGCTTAGCATTTATTGCAATGGGTGTGCTTGAATGTTAAGGTTCTGATAGTCAAACCTTTTCAGTAGCTCCTTGACATATTTGGTTTGACTGATGAAGATTCCTTCATTCGTTTGGTTAACCTGCAATCCCAAAAAGAATGTTAAATCTCCCATTAAGCTCATTTCAAATTCATTCTGCATTTGATTTGAAAATTCAGTGCAAAGGCCTTTATTGGTGGAGCCAAAATTATGTCATCAACATAATTTGGACCACAATTATTTGATTTTTTACTGTTTTTGTGAACAATGTTTGATCAACATTACCTCTAGAATATCCTTTTTCAAGTAAAAGGAACTCAAACGATCATACCAAGCTCTTGGAGCTTGTTTAAGACCATAGAGTGCCTTATTAAGCTTGAAAACATGGTTAGGATTTTTATTTTTCATTATCAATCAGGAGGTTGTTCAACAAACACTTTTCCTTATATATCCATTTAGAAATGCACTTTTAACATCCATTTGAAAGACTTTGAATTTCATGGAGGATGCAAAAGCAAGGAAAATTCTCACAGCTTCTAGTCTAGCTACAGGGGCATAAGATTCTTCAAAGTCAATTCCAAATTCTGGTTATACCCCTTTGCAACTAGCCTAGCTTTGTTTCTTATAACTTGACCAGCTTCATTCAATTTATTTCTGAAACCCATCTAGTGCCAATCACTGTTTGGTCACTAGGTCTAGGCACTAATTCCCACACTTGATTTCTTTCAAATTGATGAAGTTCATCATGCATAGCATCAATCCAATCAGAACTGGATAAGGCTTCATCAATTGACTTGGGTTCAATTTGGGAAATTAGAGCTAGTGAGTCTTCTTCAATGTTTTGCAAAAAAGATGATCTGGTCCTAACTCTATCATTTAGATTGCCAACCACACTGTCTAATGGGTGATCTCTTAGAAAACGAGGTTCAGAATTACCTGTTGAGAAGTGCCCATTTCTGGAACAGATTACCTGAACCATTTGGAGATGGTGAGTTATTGTTCAGGTTTTCTTCAATGTTATTAATCTCCTCAACGGTTGGTGAAGAATCCACAATGAGGTCATCCTCTTCATTGTCTTCATTGTTGTTTTTCCCTGCAAGATTTAGAATCATTAGTGGAAAAGAATTTTCATCAAAATTACATGTGAGATTCTTCAACAGATTTGGTTTTCATTATGTACACTTTGAAGGCCCTTGACACTTCAGAATAGCCAAGGAAGATAGCTTCCTGACTCTTAGCATCAAACTTGTCAAGGTTTTCTTTGTTATTATTGTGTACATAGCATTTGCACCCAAAGACTTTAAAATAGGAAACAGTTGGCTTTTTGTTTTTTCAATAATTCATAGGGGGTTTTCTTGATTTTTGGTCTGACCAATGCTCTATTGAGTATGTGGTTTGCTGTGTTCACAGCTTCAGCCCAGAAGGATTTGGGCAAGTTACTCTCAAGAAGCATGGTTCTAGCCATTTCCACAAGAGTTCTGTTCTTTCTTTCCACAACTCCATTTTGTTCTGGAGTTCTTGGTGAAGAAACTTGTGGAATATCTGAAATTCAGCACAAAAATCAGAAAGGATGTGTTCTCAAATTCACCCCCATGATCAGTTAAGATATTTTTGATTTTATATGGATAAGTGGTTAAGACAGTGGTACAAAAGTTCTTGAATTCAAGGCATGCATCACTTTTGTGGGATAGAAAATAACCCAGGTAAATCTAGTAAAGTCATCAATGATTACAAATCCATATCTTTTGCCACTCAAGCTTAGAACTCTTGTTGGCCCAAAGAGGTCCATGTGAAGAAGTTCTATGGCTTAGATGTGAGTACTTCATTGAAGACTTTAAAGATTTCCTAGTTTGTTTTCCTTTAGCACAGATCCCACAAATTTGATTCAACTTTAGAGAGTGATTCAGGAAGACCTTTAACCAATTCAATCTTAACAACTTATCCATTGTTCTGAAGCTTGCATGGCCAAGTCTTTTGTGCCAAGTCCATGCAATTTCATCTTTATTTGCAACAAAACAGAGATTTTCAGAAAAGTTTTTATTAAGGTTGATCATGTAAACATTGTTTTCCCTCTTTTCCACAGAATTTATTTTGTCAGTTGATGAATCATTATTTCAAAAAATCAGATTCAACACAACTTTGTGACCTTTGTCACATAGTTGGCAATACTGAGCAAATTATAGTCAAGTCCATCAACTAACAAACATTATCTACTGAGTTTAAAGAAGTTTGACCAACCTTACCAGATCCAATGATCTTTCCTTTATTTTTACCTCCAAAGGTGACTGACCCTCCCTCCTTTTCAAGCAGAATGAGATTTGGCTCTATCTCCAGTCATATGTCGTGAACACCCACTGTCAAGAAACCATACATTGTGTTGGGTGCACGACTTTCCCTGCAACAAGATCAGTGGAGAGAAGATTTTGGTACCCAACAGAGTTGGGACCATCAGAATGATTTAGCAAAGACATCAAATCCTTTCTCACCCAAATTTGATTTGTTTTAGTTTTTTGTTTTGTTACTTTGGTGTTTTCAGCATTTTTCTGTTTGTTCTTTCTTTTAGGAATGAAAGCACCAAGATCTTTGTTTTTGGTAGGAGGGGAGTTTTTTCGTTTGAAAATTTGAGTTCATAGAGGAGGTGGAATCCATGGATTGTGTTGGTACATCCAGAAATTTGGATAAGGATATTGAGGATAATACCAACAGGGATTTTCATACCATTGGTTCCAAGGATTATCCAATTTTCTTGAGGAGCTGTCTTGAGGTCCAAGGTTTTTCATGGATTATTTCTTTTCCCTTTTTCTTATTTCTCAGATTTTTATTTGAATTTTTAGTTGAGTTGATTATGGTTTTTGGTGTTGAACAGGTCGACCTGTCTGGGGAACTGTGTCGACCTGACAGTCTTCTTTTGTTTTGGATTTTGATCTGTTTTGAGTTTTGTTTGGTTTTTTGTTTGCTGTTTGTTGGATTTCAGCATTTTCCAGATTGGGACCTTTAACAAATTTGATTAATGGTGCTTTTCCCTTTTTCTCACCAGATTTATCTTTTGTTGATTTCTTTTTGTTGAATCCCAATCCATGAGGTGTGGTTGTCATGTTGGATCCTAGCAATGCCTCTAGGTTATCTTGGCCTTTTGTGAAGGTCTGGATAACCTCCTCCTTTTCCTTTAGCTGGTTTTTAAGAATTTCAATTTCTTCAATTTTCTGTTGTTTTTCTTGTTTTTCAATTTCCAGCTTTTCATTTAAATTTCTGAAGTCTTGGGAGGCCTTCTGAGAGGCAAGTTTTAAATCATCAATTAGGTTCAGTAAATTTTCTTTTTCTTCAAGCAATTCTGTTACTTCAGATTCCAGTTCACAGGTTCTATTGTTTGAGGATTGGTTATGGTAAAGATTTTCAATTTTCTTTTTGATGTGTTTGTTTTCTTTTCTCATTTCAGAGTATCTTCTACCAATTCAGCATACACATCCTGCCAATCTTCAACACTATAATCTTCAAAGGAAGTATTTACCTTTCCATCTGTGCTGTGGCCATGAAGCAAACTTCCTCACTCTCTGAGCTTGAGGACTTCTTCTCTCTCTTCTTCCTCACTTGTCTTCATCAGACCAAGTGGCTACCATGGCCTTGGGCTTCTTGTATTTCTGGAATCTTTTGTGCTTTTCCTTTTTGTTCTCAGGACACTCTCCCTTCATGTGTCCTGGCTTGTTGCACCTGTAACAGATAACATTCTCATCAGGTTTATGATTCTTATTGAAATTGGAAGAGGAAATATTCTTCTTACCTGGGGAAAATTTCTTTTTCCCAGTCATTTTCCCTTTCCTATATTTCAAGAATTTCCTGAATTGTCTGGTCATGAGGGCAATCTCATCCTCATTTGACTCAGATTCTTCGAACTTGTTTTATCCTGATTTTTATCTTTGTTGCTTGAAGAGGCTTTGAGTGCCATAGGCTTGGTCTTAGTGATAAGTTTTTCATTTCTTCTTAAGTTTATTTCATATGTCATTAAAGATCCAATCAATTCATCCAAAGACATTTTGGATAAATCTTTTGAATCTTCAATACAGTGGCCTTGGTATGCCAATTGAAGAAAGTGAACGCAAAATTTTTCTTACCAAGTCTGCATCAGTATACTCCTTACCCAAAGCCTTGAGTCCATTGACAATCACCATGAATCTGGCAAACATTTCAGAAATGGATTCATTAGATTTCATCATGAAAAGTTCATATTCTGAAACTAAAATATTTGCCTTGGTCTCCTTGACCTGAGATGTTCCCTCATAGAGTAGTTCGAGTTTATCCCACATCTCTTTGACAGATTTACACATAGAGATTCTCGAATACTCCTTGGGATGGACAGCACATTGAATCATGTTCATGGCACTGTAATTCAATGTAGCTCTCCTTATTTGTTCCCTCGTCCAGGTTTCTTCCTCCCCTGGTTTTCATAGGGACCAGCCTCAACTACTTTCCAGATCTCATAGTTCTGGGCCCTTAAGAATACTTGCATTCTGTTCTTCCAATAAGAATAGTCCAAACCATTAAAGAATGGTGGCCTATTTATGGAATGGCCCTCAGCTATGAAACCCTTTGAGTCCATGACACTTAAGTAAATGCACAGAGAAGTAGTTAAGCAAGCAGCACAAACAAACAACAAACAACAAACAAACAAACAAACCTCAATACTCAGAAACAAGCTGCTCAGTTCAAATCAGATCGATGTAAACCCGCTCTGATACCATTGAAGGATCGAAATAAATGTGTGAAAAGATCTAGAGGGGGGGGGATGAAGATCTTAGCCACTTTTGCGGAAGCTTAATAATTTTAAAACTATTTAAATCAGAGGCAATGTTATCAGTGAAAAGCTACTGATCTGATTAATTGGAGTGGGTTGAAAAACTTAGATGTGAATCAAGTTGATTAAGTGAATTAAAAACAACTCCTATGCAAGCATCTAGCGGATGAATCAGTCAAACCACAAAAACAAATGCACAAGGATTTTTAGGTGGTTCGGAAATCACCCATGTGATTCCTACATCCACCCCTCACAACCCGTGAGGATTCACTAACACAACTGGGTACACACCCACGGAGCCTGACAACTCCAACACTGAAGAGCTTACAACTCACACCACTTCTAGAGAAGACTACTCTAGAACAACTGAGCAAGACTGCTCAACCACACTTGAGTTTGACAACTCAACACTGAGCACAACGGCTCACAACAACCTGAGCACAAGGCTCACACTAAGACTGCTAGACCAACTTAAGACTGAGATCCTCTAGCAATAGATCTAGTCAAACTTTGAGAACTCTAAAGAGAGTTATGCAGAAGTACTTGCATAATCCCAAAAGATATCTCAGAAGAACAAAGAAATTAAGTTGAATTGAAAGTCTTCGTTCTTCAGTGTACTCCCTTGTAGAGGCTTGAATTGGGAAGAAGCATGTGAAGCTTGAAGTCCAAACGATGCTCTGCAATTTGAGAAGTTGGATCTTCCTCGAATTCTTCACCAACAAGTCTTCTACAGAACTGCCTCCTTGGAATGCTTCAGAGGATCTTCAGGGCTCAATTCCAATTCCCACACCTTGAATTGGTGGGAATTGGTCTTCTAGAAGCAATTGGAGAGCAGAGGAAGAGACACGAGCTCTCTGGCCGCCAGGAGCTTCTTGGAGGCACTGAGAGAGTGGGTCGGTTTCTCTTCTCGAAGGCAGGCCAAAAGGACCTTTTATACCCTTAGGATTCCAAAGATACCCTTTGGGGTACAAGGGCACGCTTTCCTAGAAAGATTCTGATCGCCCTAGAAGGACACGTGGTAGCCATCAGCTCTTAGGATGAAAAGTTTCCGTAGTGTGTCGACCTGCCCTGGTGGTTGTGTCGACACACTGTCCCAAAGATAGAAAATCTGTTCTGGAGAAAGGTCCCGTGTCGACCTGCTCTTGAGTGTGTCGACCTGCTGTCCCAATTCCTCAAACTGGCTGTTCTGGGAACTGGGTCTAGTGTCGACCTGCCCTGGGAGTGTGTCGACCTGGGTACCCTTGATCTCTAGAAAACTGCCACTCGTGTCGCACACACTCTTGACATGTGTCGACACACTCTTGACATTTTTACACAATTTTGTCTTTGAATCTGTGTTGATGTGTCGACACCATTGAGGTGTGTCGACACATCTTTTGCATAAAATGTTTGTACCTGAAAAATAAAGACATATATCATTAGTTAAATGATTTATCATGACTATAAATGATAAATGTGATTTGAAAAATACTTTTTGAACATGAATTTGGGTATGTGTTTGACATGCTTCAATTAAATTGCTTTAAGAACACTTCTTGTCATCATCAAAATAGGAGGGAAATAATATGAATTTGCATTCACCCCAACATCCCCCGACACCAAAGATAGACCTACAACGCCACAAGACCGGATCTGAGAAGAGTTTGTTGCAGCTTCTTGGCTTGGCTGAGGAAGCATCTTCGACCCAATTAAACCATTGTAGATTTTATTCCAGGCAAGTAATTGAGCAATTTCATCCTACACATGTCCTTTAGGTCCTAGGCATTTTTATGGATTTTTCCTCGTGTTCTGGAACCAATTTCCCATCTTATGTGCATTCTGTCTACACTTTTGCAGACAGGAACTTGAGGAAGCTTGCTGCCGTCAAGATCTTTAGTTAGCGGCAACATCCTGTGCCGTTAACCCATGTTGGCGGAAAGACCATTGACGCCAACTTCATCAGGTTTTTTCAGAAATATGTATTGATCTATGTGCTATGAGTTTCGAATCTATGGTTGTCTCTACATGCTGTAAATTTTATGGTTGGTCAGGTATGGTCAATAGGTCACATCATAAGGTTCAGTTGAATGTCTGTGCAAAGTTTCATTAATATAACTTCTGTATTTAGGAAAATAACATGATTTGACCATTTTTAATTCTGAATAAATCAAATTGTTCATGTTAGGGTTTTCAAAAATTTTCCATTATCTTATGGTTACTGTTTTCAGGTTTTAGAACTGTTAGAACCGACTGTATTGCTGTGACCATGCTTAAATTGAATTTCTTGATAACTATATGAGATCTATTTAATTTATTAAATTAGTTTTACAGTTCTGAAAATTATGAAATATAAGCATATGACATTTGCATGGAAGAAGCCTATGATAAAAAATTGTACTATTTTGACAACTATGAGTACTGTTCACCTATAAAAGAGCAATTTGACCATGCTAAGTGTGTGTGAGTTAAATCTGTGAAATTTGATGTTTAGCAGCATTTAGGGCTTTATTAAGTTTTATTTTCACTGTGAAATAGTAACATTGATTTCTGTAACTGAAGCATGTGTGTGTGTTTAAAGCATATGTGAATGGATTATAAGTGCATGTAAATAACGTAAATCATGTGGATAAGTGAGGCAATGTGTTTAATGTTGAAATTGTGCCGAAATTGACACTACACCGAGAGGTTTGTGGAGCCATACTGTAGATAAGTCCCTATGGGAAGGCTCAATGTGTTATGTTGTATGTGATATCCTATGGGCATTAGGATGAAATCCTAGAGGTGGACAAGTACCACTGTTAGGGTGGAGAAGGGCTTCTCCCTGGCTGCGCAGTAACAAGATTCGTCACTGTGTTGCCTAGGTGATGGGTATGTGTTGTGTGTTATGTTTTATGTGTATGTGTGTCATTCTAGATGGTGGTTCGGACTATGTGTCACGGCAAATAGTGTAAAAAGTGAATATGTGTAAAATGTGTAAAGTGACATGTGAATGTGGCACGTGGTAAGTGCAAAGTGATGTCATATGTGATATGTGAATGTGCAAGTGAAAACTATGTGAAATCATGTCTAAGTGAAAGTGAATATTAATATGAATAAATGCTGTGAAAACCAAGGAAAAAAAAAAATGTATTTCATGTCATACATGTGTTAATGTGATTTATGTTAAGTGATATCATGTTTATATCTTAATAAAATCCACGTAGTAGTGTCATGTGAATGTGATAATTTTATATTAAACCAGCAAGCTTAAGATGTGAATAAGTATGATAAATGCATGTGAAAATGATAGATATCATGCTAGGATTGCTAGTTGCTTTGTGCATATTTCCATGCTCAAATTGCGTAGAATTGTGAAGTGATTTGAATAGAATTTGAAACCATGTATCATGTTACATACTCTGTGTAGAAAGCATGCTATAGGTCATTCATGGATAATCGCTCATTTTCAGAATATGATTGATATGAGTTATGAATTGTAACATGAATCAAGTTAATTATCATATATAAAAGTATAGTAGGTTGTTAATGGATATTGTTAATTATTATAAAGCATGTGCCATGTATTTCTCTTATTGTTTAAAAGATAGCATGTTGTTTCCTTATTGTTTAATAGTTTTGGCATGTGTGTGATATGTGTAAGGATGTTATCCTTAGGTTGCTTGCTGGTCTTGCTGATAGACTCATACTTGCTTTAACATACAGGTGAGACAGGTGTCCCTGTACTTAAGGAAGCCATAGGGAGGAGCGACAACCGAGCGAGAGGAGTAGTTGTTTGTGGAGATTGCTAAATAGTTTGTTTTATTTCATAGTATGTAATAATGTTATTCATATGGACAATGTATTTAATTTGACATGTAATAATGTGGACATTGTTTTTCTTTTATTGCTATATAGACTATGGATTATGTGGATGATGATGGAATAATAAGAGTTTTCTTTTATTTCCGTTGTACTCAATTGTATTCATGTACGTTTCAACCTATTATTAGTGTTGGCTAAATGTCCCACTGTGACAGCGCCCTTATACTGACATGGATTGGTATAATCGTACCGGTATAATGAGGGTTGTTACAGGTTGTACCATGAAGTTTCCTGATATTAATGTGCACTTCTTTCTCTCTCTCCCTCGTCTTGAATTTCTCAAAGCTATTGACAATGACACATGAAAACATGTTTTTAATAGAATAATGTAAAGCACTGTTATGCTTCCGAAATTCTCTCTTGATCATTGTTATCATTATCCTACTCAGTTGACTTGTTATGCTTGAAATCATTATGGACATGATACTATTTATGACACTTTGACCCATTGTTATTGACTTGATAGTCATTAACCTTCTTGACAATCTTGTTCGTGTTACATGCTCTTGAACTCACTCTTGACATGTTAGTCTCGACTACTAGTGAACATTGTCCTGTAACATGATCGTACTATGTTCTCGGACAACCTGACATTACTTCTTGAACTCTTGAAAGTACTCTCTTGGGATCCTCGAGCTATTGTGGCTCCTATTGTTTTGTATGATTTTAAACTGTTTAGCGCTAAAGTGGTCTTGCGACTCTATTGGACTTGAATGCCATACTGTTGAGGGCACGGAGAATGTTTTGAGGGACTCCAATCTAGTCCTGGGGGCAGAGAGCCATCCAAAATCCTGCAGGGGCTAATGATGGGTGTCGGCATTTGCCCGGTTCTGAGTGTTCTGATTTGCTAGACGTCTGACTGTTAATTGTTACTATTAGTCTGTTAGTTCAGACGTACTGCACTGTTACTATTCTGACACTATTCTGACTATTACTAACTACTACTGTCCTGCTATCACTCTCTTATTGAACGACTACTGCCCATCTCTCCTATTGCACGCTACTATTCGATTACCGTTATCTCTGTACCTATTATTACTTGACTAAAATGAAGTATTACTTGCCTTGTGAAAAGTACCTTATACATTGATGTGCTATATTATACTTTCTTGATATGTTCATGTCTGTATGATATCCTTCTAGCGCTTTCTCATCGACTTTATTGTTCTTATGATTTAGCCTTTTACTTGTGCTTACCTTTCTATTAAAGCGTAAACCACTTATATCATTGCCCGCACATCGAGATGTAATCCTACTGAGCTAGTTTGCTTATACTTGCTTCCTATCATTCAGTAGTGAGGATGAGGAGTATGTTTAATATGGCACTTGTGCCCCGAGCGTTAAGTACACTTTAGAGAGCCTTTCTTTATTCTAGTTAGTAAGAGATTGGTAATCATTGTAATTTTCCTCTTTCTTTGAGAGATAAATGAGGCTAGTAGTGGAGAGTTGTTCATCTTTTGACATTGGAATTGTATAATCGCTTATGATGAATAAAAGAGTTGATTATTGAATTTGGGCCCTGTTGATAATAGTCATTTCCTTATGGCTTCTGAATGCTTCCTTGTTCGTCGCGCTCCCGATTATTCCGCTGCTAAATCGGGGTCATGACACTTTACACATAATTTTCTCCTCCCTTTTTTGTCAGTGTCAAAAAGAAAGGAGGAGGAATGTTGTCAGGCTAAAAATACGGCAAAAAACTAGAGTCCATGAGACATGTCAAGAAGGAAAGAAAGAGAGAAGTCAGGATGACTTCCAGAGAAGGTATCCCCAAGTATTTTCCAGATCCAGCACATCCTTCAGATTCTTCTTAAGATCTTGATGGTTATCCAGCACACACTCTGACTCTTGGTAATAGACGGCATAAATTTTCATTGCGATCTTGCTGCATCTTGAGAAATGAACATCCGGCAGAGCTCATCCACTTTGTCCTCTAAAGAACCAACTATGTATCCATAGAATAAATACAAGCATTAATATCAGATCCATGCTTGGTGAACAATTGATAAATCGAATCAACATAGCCATCGGATCGAAGAGCCTGGAGTAGATAAGACATAGTTATCACTTCTTCATCATCCTGGTACCCCTGCCATTTTTGAAGAGTTTCTTGAACCTATTCGAATAAAGACCCATTCTGTATAGACACCTTCATTCGAGACAAGAACTCACATCAATGACATTAAAACTCATCAAACTTTTTCCTTCTTCACCAAAGAAACCTTTTTATTTTTTTTTTGAAAAAGGAGGTCCTCAGGGCCCCAAACTAGGAGAGTGCACCCTCCCCCAGAAAGGGAGAGTGTTCCCACTCCACCAGTAAGAGCAACCTGGGCCTGAATCTATTATAAAATAGACAATACAACTACTAAGGGCATACCCATGTCAACCATTCTAACATGCATAAGACCAGATTTATCAATCACAATAGACCCCTTACAAGGATGCGTAAATTTTGAGCCCCCCAGAAAACATCATTCTACTAGAGTAAACCGCATAATCAGCAAGGGAATCAACCACTTGGTTGGTTTCCCGGTAAACAGGGGATAAAGGTATAGATTCATAGCCAAGCATATATCTAGCGTCTCTCCACCATCTGTAAGAACGCCATGAAGCAACTTATCCTCTCTCGATAGAGTTCACAAGGACATGAGAGTCCGAGTAACAATGTAAAGTCGGTAGCCTAGGGAGGACATCAGGCGAAGGCCATCACAGGGCTCTGATTTCTGCAATCATGCTAGTCCCAACGCCATAAAAATGAGTAAAAGCCACCTGGACATTGCCCTGTGAGTCCCGGATACATCAACCACCTCCACACTCCCCAGGATTTCCTTTGCAAGCGCCGTCAACACTAGGCTGAAATCACTTATAGGAGGAATCCATCTGATAAGTTTCAACTTCTTGGAAGGGCAAAGGGGAGCGAAACTGAAGCCATGAAGGATCTGCATCTCATAAGGTGTAGGAGAAACCTTAACTGAACTTTAGACAACGAATAAGAAATATTAGACTTGATATTGTTGATGATCACACAAACAGAGACATACTTGTAATTAAATCTTTTCAAACACCTCCCCTTCCAGATTTCCAACATCATGAGGATCAGACAGTTGAGTGAAACGAGCCATAGGGGCAACGGATAATGGAATGCTAGATGAAGATCCACACACTAGCAGTAATTTGACCGTGGATGCTCACCTTAGCGAAAATAAGCAGCTGGAACCAGCGCCAAAGGATAGCCGCATTATCACTGTGATGAACAAGTGGTTCAGATCTTCCAGATGGGGGGACCTACAGTAAGAGCAGTGAGAAACCATAGGAATACCAGTCTCCAAAATTCTACCATCCACTGGCAGCCTTGTTCAGAATTTTCCAAGAGAACAATGACGCTCTAAGATAAAAAGAGTTGTGCAAAATCTTGGAGAGAGCCGTTCTCTAAACTCCAATCGGTCTGATCAAGTTATAAAAGATTGAGTAGAAAAGAGCCAGATAAGAGGCTACCCAAACACACTTATCATCATCATCGGATAACACCAAACCTTGCAGCAAAGATCGGGAAATGATGGATCTAATGGGATGTGAAACATTATAAATCACCTCAAGCAGGGAGGCGCCCCCACCCTCATAGGAACCCTGAAAATTATTACTGAGGGGTTTTTCACCAATCCATGTGTCATGCAAATATCAATGCTTTTGCCATTGTCATGGATCCATCTAGTGTTATCTTTGAGGATCCTCTCAGCTTCCATACAAACAGTCCTGGGAAACCCAAGAAGGTTAGTCATTCTACCCAGAGGGTAATGCCTTCTAGCATAAGATACCCATAAGGAAGAACCCTATCGGATATTCCATAATTGCTTGACAGCTAAAGAAATCTGCACATACCACAGGCTGTGAACACCGAGCCTGCCCTCATTTTTAGGACGTTGATAGAAGACCAGGCCACCCAATGCCGACGGCGGGCACCATCTGTGCCATCCAGAAAAACGCTGTAGAAACTTTATCAATAGAGGAAATGATGGATTTCAGAATAGAGGAAGCAGCAGCTAGCTAAGTTGGGAGGGAGGAAATGACTGAGTTGATCAACTGACCCTGCCTGCCTGAGAGAGCAACTTAGATTTCCATCTATGAAGTTTGCCATTCACTTTATCATAAGGGTTTATAATCTACAGTGAGCACCCTTCCAGGTTTCAACGGGACACCCATATAAATGAGAGGGCCACTTTGCTTCATATAACCAGTGACCTCCTTGATTCTATTAATAGCATGGGCCGGAGTCTTATCAGCTATCTTAAAGCAACTCTTGCTAGGATTAATTTGCTGACTAGAGTGTAGACACGCGAAATTGGCACCACCGCGGACAATTTCATATTGTGCCATAATGCCATAAATGGCCCTCTTTTTGCCTCGCAAGAGTGTTTTTCCAATTTTCTGGATCTCACCCATTCTTTCTCGGTGCTTCCCCATGTGTTCGGTCGCGGATCGACCTACGTGGTCAGGTCGCGGGGGTCTGGGGGCAGCAACTTCATTGAAAGTCATCCGGACTGGTGGACGCGATTGAGAACCTTGTTGCGATGGCTCCAAAGGGCGCGACCTTGTCGCGTCGGCCATACAGGATGCGACCATGCTTTTGGCATGAAGGCGTCGTGCATGGCGGACACATTTATGAGCACGCGTATAAAATGGCGTCCACTTCGTTGGACGTGATTTCAAGTCAAAAGGCTACGCCCCAAAAGTCGTCACACCTAAGGTTGCCACGTCATGTAATCATGACAAAATCCCTGAATCGCGGCCTTGTCAATCGACGCGATTTAGACGGTCAAATCCGCGCATTCATGAGCCGTGCCTCGAAACCATGCGATTCTTCATCGCGGCAAACAAGGCGACGCGATTCATGTCGTGGTGGCCTGGCCCGCGCAATTCCAAAGCGTAGCTACAGCTATGGTCATGATGTGCCTGTCACATCGGTTTGACTTTCTTAATCGCAGTCTACCACCCGGATGCGATTCAATTCATAATCACGGCTTCCTGTGTGGATGCGATTTTAGAATCTGATGCTTATAAATAGACCTCCGTGGGTAACTATTCAGAAAATCCCCTCCACCCTGGCGGAGTCCTGCCGAATTCTTCCCGTGACTTCCCCACGGCGAAGCCCTGCCAACCAGCAACTCGACGCCCTCGGAGTTCGAAACGCCATCTACCATTCCACGTATCGGAGCGAGGCGGGAGAGCATGGTCTTCCTCCACTTCCTCCCTCAATTCCGGCAACGCCGCTGCGCCATCCACTTTCACGAAGCACCCCCTCCCCTTTCTCCCTTTTGTCGTTCCTTTTGTCTCCTCCAGGCCCCACGTGGCCCTCTTTACTTTTCACAGACACACACACATGAATGGCATACACACACACACCTACATTTTAGGGGCTTAAAAGCCACCACGTGGTGAGTTTCTCTCCATTCTTTATTTATGTCATTTTATATATTTTTTGTGAATTGTATACTACACGCCCTGGGCTAATCCCCTCTCCATTTTTTTGTCTTTTTTCTTTGTCAGGGTAATCAACATTGAAAATGCCCTCTACCACGGCCGCCGTCGGGGCTCGTAGAGGAGAGAGGACCCACATCATCTCGGCACAATCTCCCCGCAACAAAAGGTATCTCCCGATCACCCATTCCATCTCGCACCCTTCGCCGTGCGTCTCCATTCGGCACCCTCGTGTGCTTGGCGATCAAGTTTATTTTCTTATTTTATCTTTTCACACTCCATATCCACACACCACCACATTTCGCACACTTTTTGCCATCCTTTTTATTTTTATTTTTATCCCCAGCCCTCTCTTTGTGTACTGTTCTTCGTCCTCCCTAAAAGGGAATGGAAAACACATCTACACAGAGGACTGAGCATACTTCTTTAAAAATAACATCAACCTTCTAACATTATTAATTCCCCCATTTAGGAAAATAAAGGTATCATCAGCATACAAGAGGTGTGTAGGGGGAGACACCCCTAGGACCAGCCTAAGGAGAAGAAACCATGTGCTTGATATCCAGCTTAAAAATAACATTGTTGCCTCTAGTCTTACATCCAATATCCTTGACATTTGTCTAGCCAGGGGTACATTATCCAGAATAACCTACCTTAAAAAAAAACACCTTGCTCTTCCGAGATGATCACTGGAAGGATATTAGTAAGTCTATCACATAATATCCTGGACACAATCTTATAGCAAAAGTTGCACAACTAACCAGTCTGAAGTCATTAAAATAAGCAGGTTGATCCTTCTTGGGGACAAGAGCAATGTATGTTTGAAGTAACACCTCTAGGAAAAGGAAAACCATGGAAAAAACCATTGACCGTAGCATAGACATCATCCTGCACAATATCCCAACAAGAAGTAAAGAAAATATCAGTGAAACCATCCGTTCAAGGAGCATTGTTGCCATTCAACTCCCACACGACTTTTTTAACTTCTTCTTTATCCGGAGGCGCACACAAAGAAAGGTTCTGATCAGTAGAGATGAGCTCAAGAATAACCTTAAGAAGAGATTCATCAATAACATGATCCGTAGATTGAAGAAGAGTATATCACGCCGATATTAGCAGCAGAATAAATACCGGGATGCGTGAATGATACAAATAGACGTATCACAGTTGAGTACGCAGAGTCACATTAATCATACAACACATTTGAGACCACAATATTGTCATCAAAAGTACTCTTTATTCCATTTCAATCCACTATTTTCAACCATACATAAGAAGAACCAACTGAAGGGTCCATTATTCAAATAAAACCATCATGAAAAAGTATCACTATTACATAGCTACTCAAACATCTATTCCTAATACTTCATCTCCTCATATGACGGGTGCTCATCACTCTTTCCCTACCCCATCGGAGTCCACTGGATACTCATCACTATCTGAAAAGGACAGGATGATAGGGTGACCAAACTAGGTCAATAGGATTTACATCTCAATGTGCAGGCACTAATATACATGATTAACATTTTATATAGACAATAATGAATATGAACATGATGACAATGCATGCAGTTCCAACAAGTCAAATAGCTGAATAGAACGAATTATATCAAATCAAATACTGAATTTCATATGCAATGGACTGGCAATTCAAGAATAGAACCATATCAAAAGGAATTGGCCATATTCATACAGATATCACATATTCACGTGATCAAACGTATCATATCAACTTATCATATCATATCAAATGAAGGCACATTCACACAAATCTTGCACACATGTCAGTGCAATGCAAAGCACCATAAGTCCATACTCCTACATAATAAGTACGTTGGGGTGCTCCTCCCTTGGACCAGACAGTGCCCCTATGGCACAGGCATTAGTCAAATGAACCGGAGTCCCACGTTGTGCCCGATCAAACTATACATATTATGGCCACAGAATTTCAATAACAAGTTCATTGTAATAAGGACATGATCATTCATAGAGTCAAGGTAAGACAATAGCTCAAAAGATAAGTTGGACAACATAACGATGTATCTTATGTTTCATAATTTATTAATGTCTTACAAAGGGATGACTACTGACAGATCGTACACGGTACAAGTGCTCTCTATCTCCAGGGCCCTTCATGGTACAACCAGCTCGGTCTCTATGAGGGAATTCATAAGTATGAGACTTACGGAGGTCTTAAGAAAAGATTGTTAGTCTGCCAATACGGAATGACCAGCAGAGAGCTCCTAATTCCGCAAGAGGGGTGTGTCTAATCATGCCAATGTGTAAGTGACGTGTCACAGATCTTTCCTAAACATGTTGCAATTGATGAATGAATAATGAACATCGGAAAGCACATAAATAAAGAAACCCACATGCAAATCATGATAGAAACTTAACTAAATAAGTCCACTCTAATCATGTATTCATCACATATTCATATCACATACTTATTATGACAATTTCATATCAAGCTACATCACAAGAAGGAAATCAAATGATCATAAGATCAATCACATATACACATTAGAATCGTATTCATATCATACCATTTTCAAATGGGTTGCTTACTTTTAGGCTAATGCACACAAAGTGAGATGCTTACAGACTAAGAGATTAATATGCTGACTGATTAGCCAAAACGTAAAGTCTCGGGTCGCTCTTTGAATCGTGTCGTACACAGTAGATGCTTTTTATAACATGGTGTATAGTAAAATAGGGCCAACTGTGAAGAATCTAAATCACGGTGGCATAAGTGGTCGCCTTTTATCTTGAATCACGACGGGGTTCCCCGTCACGTTCATGAAAGCATTAAGATACTAATACAAGAATTGGTGAAAAACATTGAGCGGGAAAACATGTAGAATCGCGTCGGGGGTTCCCGTCACGAATCAGACAGGCGCAGAAATCCACACAAAGCGATGTTCCACGTAGACTGTTGACTGGTCACACAACGATTCACGTTGGGCTTCACGGTCATGTTTTAAACTAATCGTGCTGGCCAAGGCCGCTGCGATACCAGGCGTTGGAATCGCGTCGCCTGGACCAGCCGCGATTCAAACCCCAAACCCGAAAACATAGGAACCGTAGCAATCCCCTTACCATGCTTATAACTCTCTATCTATTGACATTTAGACAAAACTCCCAACATGAAGCATGACGAGGACAACTAAAAGGACTTTCATGTTGTGGGTTGGTTCTAATTCGGTCTCGAATCGTGTGCAACACATGAAGAACGTAAAAAAAATCCTAACATGTGCAACATAGGGAACACACTTATAACTCAACGTATACACCATGGAAATTGGGCAAATCAAGTGCATATGAACTAGACATGCAGCACTACAAGATGGTACAGGTTTCTTTTAGTATTGGCTTGATATCACCTACCTTTGTGAAGATCTAAGAAATGCAAACACCCAGTCTATGCAGAGCGAGGTTGAGGAAGAACCTCGGTTTTCCCCAGCCATTCTCCTCTTCTCCTGCGCCCTAGCTTGCTCCTCACGACCCCCAACTCAATGCCAAACATCACCTAAAATGTTTGGGATGATCTCTTATAGTTTTAGGGTTTAATCCCATGTTCTATTGGTGCTAGGAAAAGGGGCTGCAAAATCTGCATTGTACCTTCCAAAAATTGGGATTTCTCCTCCCAAATGGAGTAGCTACACCATAGGAAGGTGCTAAGCATGGTTGGCCATGATTTGGCTTGCTTTGCTTGACTAATAGCACTCTTTTAAACCCTAATTTGCCCATCCTAATTACGACATATTTACCGTACGAATTTTGGGTATTTTCTTGCTCCAATTTATTCTTGGGCCAAAAGTGATCCATTGGCACAATTTTTTTGATGGGTCATTAATACATGTTGTTGGTAGTCCTCTCCAACATGTTTATTTTTTATTATGGTCACGATATTTTCCGCGTTAATGGTTTCCCGACTTAGTTTCCTAATTTGAGTAATTCGTCACATTGTGACGTACACAAGGCCAATCAAATTTTTCGTTGCACGAATTTCTTCGTGGAATGCCTAGGATAATATTTGGGGTTGATTTATAAATTTTATGAATTTTTCGATGTGTTCCTCTCACGTACGATAGTGGTATGTAAGTTTTACCATTCCAATAATATGAAAATTATTTATTTATAATTTTTAAATTAGTGAATTTTCTTTGTGTTACATCCTCTCCCCACTTAAGAAAATTTAGTCCCCAAATTTACACATAATGATATAGTTCCGTACCTGAGAATAGTTCTGGGTGGTTTTTCTTCATTCTTTCCCCCCCGTCTCCAGGTAGCATTTATAACTCCGTCTCGACTCCATTGGACCTTCCCATAGGTATGGTATGATTCCTGAGTCGTTGAAACTTTTTCGATCCAGTAGCTTGATCTGCTTCTCTTCATAGGTCAGGTCCTCCTGAATCTCCAAGTCCTCATGGTTAAGCACATGGTCGACATTGAATAAATACTTCCTCATCATGGATATGTGGATACCTTGTGCACGTTTGCCAGTTGTGGAGGTAGTGCAAGTCTATACGCCACCTGACCAACCCTTTCCAGGATTTCAAAAGGTCCGATATATCTGGGACTCAACTTTCCCTTGATCCCAAATGTTTGAATTCCCCTTGAGGGTGAGACCTTTAAGAAAACATGGTCACAAACTTGGAACTTCAGCTCTCTCCTTCTTTTGTTTGCATAACTCTTCTGCTTGGATTGTGCTATCTTTAGATGTTCCCTAACAATCTGAACCTTCCTGACAGTAGCTTCAATTAAGTTAGGCCCAACCCATTGGTTGTCCCCAACCTCTTCCCAACAAAGGGGTGATTTGCAACTCCTGCCATATAAGCTTCAAACGGTGCCATCTTCATACTTGCCTGATAGCTATTGTTGTTGCAAACTCCTCAGGTGCAACTGGTCATCCCAACGTCCTTTAAAATCATGCACAAGAGCACAAAGCATGTCCTCCATGATTTGATTGGTCCTTTTTGTTTGTCCATCAGTCTGAGGATGAAAGGCAGTGCTAAAATTTAGTTTGGGTACCATTGCTGCTTGTAACCCTTCTAGAAGTGTGATGTAAATCTGGGGTCCTAATCAGATATTAGTGGATGGAACCCCATGCAATCTAACTATCTCTTTAACATAACGTGCAGCCAACACATCTACTGACCAGGTGCTCTTAATTGGCATGAAATGAGCCAACTTAGTCAATCGATCAACTATTACCCATATTGCATCCATGCCACCTCTAGTCTTGGGTAATCTCATGATAAAGTCCATCTCGATGCTATCCCCCTTCCATTCCAGAATTTCTAGTGGTAGCAACCCACCGCCCATTCAAAAATGCTCAGCCTTGACATTCATGCATGTTAAACAATACGACACATGGTCTACCACATCCCTCTTCATATTTGGCCACCAATAAGACCTTTTCAAGTCTTGGTACATCTTTGTTGATCCAGGATGGTTCGTGTGCTTTGACTAGTGAGCTTCATTTAGCAACATCCTCCTAAGTTCCCCATGATCAGGGACATAAGTTCTGCCTCAGAAAGTAATCTCCCATCAGCTGATAGATAAAAGTCTGGTCTTTGCTCTAGCTTCTCCCTGATCTCAACTAAGAATGGATCCTCTCCTTGTTTCCTCCTTGATTTCGGCTAGTAACTCAGACTATATTTGAATATGGAAATCATTACTAGTTTCTCATTCTTTCCCACATCTAAATTATACTTGCAAATTTCTCCAGTAACTTCCATTCGCCAAGCATCATGCTAGCTAGAATAGCTTCTAGTTGTCTACTTAGAGCGTTTGCCACTACATTGACTTTTCCGAAGTAATATTGAATGTAAAAGTCAAAGTCCTTGAGATATTCTAACCACCTTCTTTGTCTCATGTTAAGCTCCTTATATAAGAATAAGTATTTCAAACTCTTGTGGTCAGAAAAGACATTGAATTACTCACCATAAATTTATGCCTCCAAATTTTCAAGACGAACACTACAGCTGCTAACTCCAGGTCATGTACCGGGTACTTTACTTCGTGGATCTTCAATTTCTTGAGGCATATGCTATTACCTTCCCTTTGTCATTAAGACACATCCAGACCTATTCCAAAAGTATCTGAATAAATTTCAAATCTCCCTATTCAGTGGGTAAGGCGAGGATAGGGGCAGTAGTCAGTCACTTCTTCAAGCTGTTAAAGCTCTCTTCACATTCATCGTCCACACAAATGGATTTTCCTTTCAGGTCAACTTGGTTAATGGTGCTGCAATCTTGAGAAATCCTTTATAAACCTTCGATAATATCCTGTTAATCCCAGAAAGCTCATGATATTTATGACGCTTGTCAGTCCTTCCCACTTCAACACAGCCTCAACCTTTGATGGATCAACAGCGATACCATCCTTGTTACCACATGCCCCAGAAAGGATACCTCCTCAAGCCAAAATTCACATTTACTTAGCTTGGCATATAATTTATTCTCCCTCAGAATTTACAATGAAATCCTCAATGTTCCTCATGCTCTTCTTTTGTCTTAGAATAGATCAGTACATCATCGATGAATACCACCACAAATTTATCAAGACATGGGTGATAAATACTATTCATCAACTGTATGAAAATTGTAGGGGCATTTGTTAGTCCAAGAGGCATAACAGAGATTCATAATGCCCATACCTGCTTTGGAAGGTTGTCTTATGTATGTCTTCTCCGTTGATCCTCAATTGGTGATAGCCGGATCTGAGATCTATCTTAGATAAATATTTAGCTCGAGACAGTTGATAAAAAAACTCATCGATCCTTGGTAGGGGATATTTGTTCTTGATGGTTAACTGGTTTAATTGCATGTAGTCTATACACAGCCTCATCAACCCATCTTTCTTCTGACAAAGAGGACAGGTTGAACCCATGGTGA
>CM024756.1:95697138-95751148 GCA_014218235.1 Colocasia esculenta | reverse complement strand
TTTGGAATCATCATGTTTCAAATAAGGTAAGTTCTGGCCCGCAATCCCATGTAATGCCTGTTCCTTGTCGGACTCGGGCACAGCCATGTGAACGCGACGGCCCGATAGGCCGCGTTCACAGGGGCGTCACGACAGAGCATCCCGTCGCGATCTGATCACGACAGGCCGGTAGTCGTCGCGATCTGGCTGCCCGGTCTGTTGAGCCCATCGTGACCCTCACATGACCCCGTCGCGACCTGCCTGCCCGAAAAGTCAAGCCCATCGCGACCTATATAAGACCCCGTCGTGATCTGCCCGAACCTCGTCGCGACCCTTACAAGGTTGCGTCGCGTTCTGGCCTTTTTGCATAAAAACCCCAATTTTGATGTTCTGACTCTCCATAATGCTTGTACTCTTGTTTAACAGTAACACACAAAAGATTACACTTGTTATAAACTAAACATTTATGTGTGATTAAAATACATGCACATGATCTTTTCTATCTACAATTTCATCAAGGTTGTGTTGAGCAGTCTTGCTCAGTTGTTCTAGAGTAGTCTTACTCTAGAAGTTGTGTGAGTTGTAAGCTCTCAAGTGTTGGAGTTGTCAGGCTCCAGTGGGTGTGTTACCCAGTTGTTTTAGTGAATCCTCACGGGGTGTGAGGGGTGGATGTAGGAATCACTTGGGTGATTTCTGAACCACCTAAAATCCTTGTGCATTTGTCTAATTGGGTTTGATCATTTCATCTGTTAGATCTTGCATAGGATCGGTTAATATTCACTTAATCAACTTGTTTCACATCTTTTTTACCAACTCACTCAAATCTCATCAGATCTTGGTTTTTCACTGATAAATTGCTTCTGATTCAAAAGTGGTTTTAAATTGTGTAAGCTTCTGCAAAAAAGTGCAAAGATCTATTCATCCCCCCTTCTAGATCTATTCCTCACCTTCACTTCGATCCTTCAAAGAACTATCCGACTCATGACTTAGAGCTCGCAGCAGTGGTTCATGCACTAAAGATCTGGAGGCACTATCTTTATGGTGTCAGATTGAGTGTTTTACCGACCACAAGAGCTTGAAGTATCTTTTCTCCCAAAAGGAATTGAACCTGAGCAGAGGAGATGGATTGAGTTCTTGAAGGACTATGACTTCGACCTTCAGTATCACCCTGGAAAGCGAATGTTGTAGCGGATGCGCTAAGCAGAAGAGGCCATCTCTCCAGCAGGACGGAAGATGTTAGAGGATGCGGCTTGCACGTTGAATGAGTTAGAGCCATCGCTGTGTCAAGCGTTTGTAGCTCAGTTATCCCTTAGATCCTCATTTTGGATGAGGTGATCGAGCGACAGGGAGCCGACCCTAGACTCTTAGAGTTAGTGGGCAAGGCAGTCATTGCTCGTGATGAGGATGGTGTGATTAATTTCAGCACCGTGTTGTGTCCCTGATGTAGTAGATGTCCGTGAGCATGTGTTAGCGGAGGCTCATAGGTCGCGATTCTCTATTCATCCGGTAACACGAAGATGTATCAAGACCTGAAGAGATCATTTTGGTGGTCCGGCATGAGAAGGATGTTGCGGATTATGTGTCTAGATGTCTAGTATGTCAGCAAGTGAAGGCCGAGCGGCAGCGACCATCCGGCCTTATGCAGAGGATGGATATCCCAGTGTGGAAGTGGGAAGCTGTCACTATGGGACTTCGTTTCAGGTTGCCTTCGATCTAAGGGGCAATGACTCGATTTGGGTAGTTGTAGATAGATTCTCGAAGACTGCTCATTTCTTGCCTATGAAGAAAAGCAGTCAGTAAGAGTTTACCTGGATTGTATGTTAGCGGTATCATTAGATTGCATGGTGTGCCGAAGTCGATCATTTCAGATCGAGATCCGAGATTTACTCGAGATTATGGAAGGGTCTTCAGGATGCTTTAGGTTCGGAGCTAAAGCTCAGTTCGGCGTTTCATCCCGAGACCGATGGACAGTCTGAGAGGACTATCCGACGCTCGAGGATATGTTGAGAGCGTGTGTTTGGATTGGAAGGATGATTGGGAGCGCCATTTGCCTCCTGTGGAGTTCGCATACAACAACAGCTTTCATGCTAGCATTGGTATGGCTCCTTTTGAGCGTTGTATGGTAGGCCCTGCAGATCTCCTTTATGTTGGGAGAGACTGGTGATAGGCAATTGATCGGACCGGAGCTAGTTCAGGAAACTTCGGACAGATCCAGCTTATCGGAAAGGCTTTTTGCGGCACAGGATAGGCAGAAGAGTTATGCCGACAACAGAAGAAGGATTTGGAGTTTGAGGTTGGCGATCATGTCTTATTGAAGATATCGCCTACTCGTGGTGTCGTCAGATTTGGCAGGCATAGCAATTTAAGCCCAGATTCATTGGCCCTTATGAGATTCTCAGACGTTTGGGCAGCGTGGCATATGAGCTAGCATTACCCCCAGCTTTGGCTAAGCTTTCACCCTATGTTCCACGTATCTATGCTCAGGAAGTATGTCAGAGATCCGTCTCATGTGAATAGTCATGAGCCAGTGGAGATCCAGCCAGATCTTTCGTATGTCGCAACCATTAGCCATTCTTGACAGAAGGATCAGCATCTACGGAACAAGAGAATTGCGTCGGTGAAGGTCCTATGGCGGAACTTCTCACGCGAGGAGGCTACTTGGGAGCTTGAGGATGCGATGAAGAAGAGTATCCCCTTTTGTTTGAGTAGTGTCGTTCTAACTTCGAGGACGAAGTTTATTTTAAGGGGGAGAGGGTGTAAGGCCCTCGAATTTTGTTGTATTATTGAGTGCATGGAAATAACTCGTGGCGTATATGTACGTATGTATGTACTACGTATGTATTCATGGTATGCTTATGTGTGTATGTATATAATAAATAATGTATGTACTGCTTGATGATAGTATGTGCATGATAGTGCATAAGTATGGCATATATAGGGGTAAGATGTGCATGGTTTCGCATAATTTTAGGGTCTGGCCGAAGGCCAGATTGGCGTCAATAGCATGACGCCGATGGGGTGTCAGTGTCCACACATGGACGCCAACACTAATCCTGGCGTCTAACGATGTGGACGCCAACATCTCTGGCCTGCATGCGTTGCAGAGCCAGAAATTCCGGAAACAAGGAACTCACCCATTGGGGAGCTATCTCCAACACTGTCGAGGGGGATCAAACTCAGCATTTCGGTCAGGAGAAGCTTCTCCCCTTTATCTAACCCGGATCTGCTCCCCAACTCTTCTCTTCACCCTCTTGCAAGAGAGAACCAGAGAAGAAACCCTAGTTCCTGAACTGAGAAAAAACCCACCTTGAAAACCAAGGATCCAACCTTCTGAGGCTTGATCCGGCGCTCTACTGCAACTAGAGGCTAGAAGGATCATCGAGGAAGCCTTCCCCGACCTCGGCTTGCTGTGGATCTCGCTCAGGAACCCGGAGTCAAGCGTTTCTAAAGAGCTTCTTGGGACAGCCCACGAGAGCTTCACCGAGCCTTAGATCCCTTGGTGCATTTCTTGAAGGCAAGTGACCCTACCATAAGGTCCCCGTATGAGTCTAGGATGGTTTCATCATTTTTGTGTATTTTTCTTCGTGTCCTTGACCCTCCCATTCACCCTATCTTTGGAGCTCGGGTCTGTGTTCTGCACAGATCCGGCATAACGGAAATATCCATTGACGCTGAGATCATGCTTGGCGTCAATCGACTATGCCGTTGACACTGAATTAGCGGCCAGAGACCGCCGCCAAGTTCATCTGGACAGAATAGTGACATGTTCTGCCCTTCTATATGACTATTTTCGGTATTTTTACGATGAGGATATACTGTAAATCATTATATGTTATGTATGTTGTTAGTGTGACGTATGTGGTGTGTGGGAGGATATTGTGCATGTGGTGAATGTTAGAGGTTCACATTTATTTTTAAATTCCAAGCATGATCGTTAGTGAACTTGTCAATCTGTGTTTTATGTTTAGGACTAGTCTGAATGCCCTAAGTTTTGTCAGATCATGAGGAAAATGGATCAGTATATGTGTACTAAATTTGATAAATTGTCCTGCTTATTTGAATTATTATGCTTTCAAAAAAATTGAACTTAGAAATGCATGTGTAGGGTTATAAACTTGAGAAAAAAATGGTCTGTTGCTCAGAAACTCTGAAGAATTCTATGATTATGGGCATGTTAGGGTTCAGGCAGTGAGTGGCAAAAATGTATGATGATGTTAACCCTATGTCAATGTGAAGTATGAATAGCATGCTAAATAGGTATTGGATTTCCTGTAAATCCTTTTTAGCTCCGAAAAATCTGAAAAATTGAATGTATGATCTTGAACCCGAAAACAGCCTGTGGTTAAAATTTCAGGTCATTTGGACCAGAGCACGATGCCTTATGAAATTTTCCATGAAAAATGTGAAATTGATGCATGTCCATGTAAAAATGAGTTGATTCATGTTTAATCCAACCTGATTAGTGAATTTATTGTGTGTTAAACTTCTGAAATCTGTAGTGTCCTGATAGGAAAACAGAGAATGTGCATGTGGGTGAGAAAGTAAATGAATTGAGAGTGACATGTGTCAAACTATGTGTAAAATCGGTAAAAACGTGTAAATGCGTAACTGTGCCAATGTGACACTGCTTCCGTAGAGGGCAGTGGAACTGTATCAGGGAAAAGTCCCCCTGAGAATTCAATGTGTAAGTTACCCTAAGGCATTAGGGGAAATCCTGGAGGTGGACAGTACCACTGGTTAGGGTGGAGACTTGTTCTCCCGGTCTGCGCAGTCCAAGAGTCGCCATTGGAATGCCTAGATGGCGTCTATGTGTAATGTGATGTGTATATGTCCTTCTTTGGTGGTTTAGACTATGTGTCACGGCACCTAAAATGTGTAATGTGAAATGTGTGATGTGCATGTGTTCATGTGTAAATATGTAAGTGAACAAATATGAAATGCGTATGTGTAAGTGCAACCATGTGAAGGAGGAAACTTGTGTAAGAAAATGTGAAATTTAAATGAGAGGGTATGATATTGAAATCTATGTGAGACAAATCTGAAACCATGTGAAATCAGTAAATTCATGTTATTTTCATCATGTTTATATGTGCAAAGATGTCTAAAATCCATGTTAGGGATAATTGGTGAGCACGGGTACAAGATAGCATGATTGGTTGTTCACATGATATGTTTACGCAATATAGTAGCTCTCATGTATAGGTTTACAAGCCATTAAACCATGTGAAATCAGCAACTTAAAGCATGTGGAAACGTTTATGTATGTGTTTAAAAACACTGTAAGATCCATGCTAGTCGTGTTTTCCTTTCATGTATGCACAATGTTTCTGTTGGTAGCTCTCATGTCTTGGTTCTTTAAAGACAAAGTTTCATGAGTAAATTGAATAGAGAGCATGTGATAGGTAATTTTATTCTTAGAAATCTGAAAGCATGATCCATGTATAAAATTGTAAACTTTCATGATAGGTTGAAACTTTGAAATGACTAGCATGCCATGTTTTTGAAAATTGTAAATGTGCATGTAGGAACTGCTATGACTTATACGTGTATGTTATGAGTAGTGTTGCTTGCTGAGTCTTTGGACTCACTACTTGCTTCAGCGTACAGGTGTAGTTGGTGACGTGGCACCTTTGGAGGAGACAGTGGAGACGGACTCCGAGCGCGGAGACTAGCTAGTCTTTGGAGTTTCTTTGTGACTTGTGCATTCCATATATGTAATTTGAACATTGTATTAGAATATCATGAAAAGGATGTATATGTGGACATTATGTATTTAAATTTCAGCAGTTTAAATTATGTGAACCTTTAGTTCCTTATTGTTAATTGCAAACTTTATGTATGTTAAATGTGGATGATGATGAATGGAGACAATTGTCTTTTACTTCCACTACTCTGTTTATATTCGCGTGTATCTCAGCTGTATGTATCGTTTGGGTAAATGTCCCACTGTGAGGACTCTCGCTATACCGACGTGGTTGGTATAACCGTACCGGTATAATGAGGGCCGTCACATGAAGGCAGAGCACCAGCGTCCTGGTGGTGAGCTGCAGTCGCTTCCAATTCTTGTGTGGAAGTGGGAGCACATCACCATGGACATTGTTTCTAGCTTACCTCACACTTCTCAGGGGCACGACAGTGTTTGGGTCATCGTCGACAGGATGACGAAGACCGCTCGCTTCCTACCGATCAGAGCAGCGTGGTCAGTGGAAAGATTGGCTCGGTTGTTTGTGGACAGAGTGGTACCTTTGCACGGGACCCCGGTCTCTATTGTCTCAGATAGAGATCCGAGGTTCACTTCTCGTTTCTGGCACAGCTTTCAGCGGGCACTTGGCACTGACCTGAGGCTGAGTTCGGCTTACCACCCACAGATAGACGGGCAGTCGGAGAGGACTATACAGACCCTCGAGGACTTCTTGATAGCATGTTGCCTAGACTGGGACGGCACTTGGGAGTCACACCTTCCCATGGTGGAGTTTTCATATAATAATAGCTTTCACTCCAGCATCGAGATGGCGCCCTACGAGGCTCTGTATGATCAACCGTGCAGGACACCGTTGCACCGGCACGAGGTTGGCGAGAGGCAGTTGCTGGGTCCAGAGTTGGTGCAGCAGTGTGATCACACAGTGAGGCTGATCAGATAGAGGTTGCAAACAGCGCAGAGCAGGCAGAAGAGCTACGCCGATGTTCGCAAGAGGCCACTTGAGTTTGAGGTCGGCAACAGGGTGTTTCTTCGGATCTCGCCCACCAAGGCGTTCTCAGTTTGGGAAGAGAGGCAAACTCAACCCGAGGTTTGTTGGCCCCTTTCCCATCCTGGAGCTGGTTGGCGAGGTCGCTTACAGTTGGCTCTTCCATCCGAGTTGGCGGTGTCCACGATGTCTTCCACGTGGTCGCAACTGAGGTAGTACATGCCAGATCTGTCACATGTACTCGACTACTCGCAGTTAGAGGTCGCCCGCGACCTGTCAGTGCCGGAGTACCCAGTCAGCGTGGTGGACCGTAGGGTGCAGCAGCTTTATAGGAAGAAATCCTTGTCAAGGTGGTTTGGGAGCACCACGCTGGTGGCGAGGCCACTTAGGAGCGTGAGGACGAGATGCTGGAGCTGTTTCCCTACTTGTTCGAGTGACAGTTACTTTGTTTACTCTTTGTTCCCATAGTTTCGCCCTTAATTTTGAGGAAGAAATTGTTTTTTTTTTGTTTGTTAGATTGTAACATCACGTTACCTTTAGGGGTTAGCCCTCCCGGCTGTGGTCGCGACATAGCAACCAGTCGCGTTCTGAACGTGACATAGGTGACCATCGCATTCTGTTTTGGAACGCGCCAGTAGCCCCTATCGCGATAGGACCCTGACAGCAGACTGTCTCCTTGTTGTCTTGCTGTCGGGACAGTTGCACCACGTGTCGAAGTGCATGCATGAACGCGACATGGTTGGCCGTCACGATCTTGCTGTCAGTTTTAGCATGCGTCGATTGGGTGGTTCACTGGCTGACTATTCCAGATCACGACGTAGGTGGGTGTCGTGTTAGCGTTGGGAACATGACGCACAGGTCCGTCGCATTCTTACTGTCTATGTTAAGTGTTTCTGGCCGAGAGCAAAATCCCAATTTGCTTCTTTGCTCTGTGTTTTCTTCCTCCGACGATCTCCCTTTGTGTGTGCTCCCGTGGGAGCGTAGGAGGAGGCTGTGGCTCATCTTGGAAGTGTTGGTTGTGCTTGTGAGGGTTGTGTAATTGTTGGAGCTATTGCATGGTTGTGTGTGGTTGTGCTTCTTCCTCATCTTTCCCTTCTTCTTCTTGCATTGTGGATCCTCCTCTCTTGGTGCTTGAAGGAGGTTGTGCCCCAGCTCGTGGGCGGAATCGTGGAGAATTGGAACTCGGAGATGGAGGGGTGCCATCCTACGAGAAGGCCCTAATTGGGTAGATCTTCGTTTGGAGGTAGGGAACCCAATCCTTCCCCTAGCTCTAACATGATAGGGCCAAACCCCCTTCTCCAAGCCTAGAATCCTTGTTAAGGATGTGTACTATGCTTCATGATCCTTGTGTGATGGTTGCATGATGTTGGTTTGGTTGGATTCATGCTTGGTTTGGAGTGTTCATGAAGAGGGTTTCATGTTGTGCATGTGAGGATTATAGTGTAGCTTTACCTTCCTTGACATGCATGGAGTTGTTGGGGTGGTTTGGATGATATTTAGCATGTTTCCCATGTCTCCATGCTTCCCTCCCGTTTGAATCAATTTGTGTGGTTTTTAGGTTGTTAGGTGCTGCTCTGTTTGAGCACTCGACTGTGGTCGTGACGGGTTTCCCAGTCGTGACCAGGTTGCGACGTATCGTTGCGTCGCATTCTCTTGAACGTGCCCCAGCCCCGCTGCATCTAGCAAACGCGACGGGGTACGTGACCAGCGTTCTTGAGTTCGAGGTCTCGCTGGATCGCGACCACCACCACTGTCGCGATGAGATTGTGATGGGGTACGTGTGGGCTCAGGAAGACTAGACTTGTCGCGACGCCCATAGCCGTCACGATCTTATCGTGACGGGCTCAATGGTCACCTTCCATTTTCCTTGTCGCGACAGGTAGAACCGTCGCATTCTGGTCGCGACGAGTTGAAATGTCACCTCTCTGACCGAGAGCTGACTGTCGACCTATGTATTTCCGCTTCCACTGTGACTCGGTTTTCTTGGCACCTATGCTGTTCCTAGTGCAGTGCTACTGTAGTCTCTTTGCCTGATGCTCGGCACTTGAGGGCTTGTCCACGAGACAGGTTGTTACCGTTACCTGGGACCCCCCCACCCCACGCGTTGTTTAGAGGGAGTTCTCCGGGCGGCGGGTGTGCTCAAGTCACGGACTTGGAGCAGAGGGGGAAAACGGTGGGGATAGTGGCGTAAAGTCGTTTGTAGAGCTCTCTTAGCTGGTCTGGTTCTCCGAGTTAGTGTGGTGCTCTTACGGTGTGGACCATCTAGTCATTTTCTCACTGTCTCACTCTATGTGGTTCCAGAACCATTTAGAGGGGTCAGGCGTGGGACCGTAGTCCAGCCAGACTACGGCAGTTGTGTTTGTTCTTAGTTCCGCATCTCAGTCCGACGGAGGTGCTAGACATGTACCGTTGGTCGAGGTAAGGAGCGTGGCACACCTGACCTGCTGACTAGTGTAGTGTTCTATAGCTAGTGTGTTTTTGTCCAGGTAGTTTCTACTATCTGTTTTTACAGCTGGGTTCTTGTGGTGCCTTGGTGTACAAGGGTTTTTTCGGTTCCGCTGAGTAGCTTAGTCCGATGACCGTGTAGTTTCATTCACGCTTCTGCACTTTACTCTGTTTAGTAGAATAGACTTTACTGCTTTATTAAATTATTGCACATTAGTTCTATTCTGCTGTTAGAACTAGTGGGAGATGGTACCCTACTGGGCTTCTTCGTGAAGCTCAATCCCTGTTTTGTAGGTGAGACTTCGTAGCAGCTCCCTCCGCGGCGAACTGAGGAGATGGGCCGCAGTAGTCGGCATCTCTAGTGGCAATGTTTCCCCCAACAGTTGTAGTTCACCCTCGGGTATGCCCCTAAGGGACGTGTTCCTTCCCGTTTATTTCAGCACTTGTACTTTATTTACTTTGGGACTGTACTAGACAGTTACTTAGTTGGACACTCTTCGTTCACTTGTGGTGCACTTTAGAATGTTTGTTGTTATTTATTTCTGTTACATATCTTGATAGACCGATCCGTTAGCCCTTCCGGGTCTCCGGACCCGTGGGCGGCGGTGCCGGTGTTCGATCCTTGTGAGAATCGGGATCCGGGCGTCGGGGCCGTTACACTCATCCTCTCATGGCTCCTTTCCACTTCACCTATCCTCCAACCTCTCCTCCTCATGCAGACCCCTTGTCTCATGAGTCTCTTTCAAATTCAGCCCAGTCCAAGGCCCATCGGGCCGATGAGAGTGCCATTTCCCACTCTGTTCTGTCACCATCCTCCTCTAATGAGGTCGCTAAATTGGAGCGCCTCCTGCTTAAAATGGGCCCCCGACCAGGCCCGCAAGTTGTTGTCCACCTATGCTCTACGGTCTTCTTTCGAGATGAGCCCAACAGGCCCACATTATCCTGCTCATTCTAGATCCCCTCATGTTGTCACTCCTGGATTGGACCACCCTTCTATTCAGCCCACATCATTACAACCGGCCCATTATACTCAATCTGGTCCGGACCTTGACTCTCGACTCTGATCTCATTCCCAGGCTGGCCCTCGTTATCCACAATCCACCTCGGCTCAGGACTTCCAATCCGAGTTCGAGTCCATAAAGCGAGAGCTTAGCGACTTGCAGAGGCAGTTAAATCCCAAACCCTCCTTTAATGATACACTCCCTAATTTCCATGGTCTTTGGATCCCTCCACTCTCTCAACTCCCCGTTTATCGTAAATATAGTGGAGTCGAAGACCCTTACATCCATTTGAAGGAGTTCCTCTTGAGTCTGTGTCCTATCAGCATGATCATTGCTTATTTGGCTTATCTTTTTAGGCGGTCATTAGATGGACCCGCTTTGGAGTGTTTCTATTCACTGCCTCCCAATGAAGTCGAGGATTTTGAAGTCGTCATGGTCAGATTCATACAGCAATACTGAGACTGGGCTGGGCTCGAGTATTTAATGGCTGATCTGGTGGCTGAGTAGATGAAGCCTGATGAAGAGTTTGTGACTTATGCCGACTGGTGGCGTTAGATGCCCACATGTGTCTAGATGCATATCCTAGAGGAAGAGAAGATCAAGCTCATCATTGCCAATGCAACACCCATGTACCGCCACATTTTGGCTATGAACAACATCATTTCCATGCAACAACTATACAGTCGGGCTCGCTTTGTTAAATCCCAACTCAATGACTCCCCTATGCCATCCTTGTTTGAGGCCCAACAACCCAGTTGCACATTTCAAGGGCCCACCTATGAGGGAGTCCAAACCCATGCCCAAGTTGATGTTGTCCACCACCCTGCCTACCCAATCCACTAACCACTATACGCCTCCACCTCCATATAGCCAACTCACTTGACTACCACAAGACCACCACCTCGCCCATACGGCCGCACCATGCCATCCACTACCCATCCACCACAGTATCCACTTGGCCTAAAGCGAGCCCACTATCACCCGTTGCCTGAAGCCCTTTTAGATGTCTTCATAGCTTTGATGTCTATCATGCACTGCAGCTCCCTCCAGAAAAGCCAAATTGGGATGCTACCATGAACCGGTCTTAGTATTGCCTATATCATCGCTATCCGGGGCATACGGTAGCAAATTGTTGTGAATTTCGAGATGTAATATATGATCTGGATCTAGAGCAGAAGATAAATTGGTCTGAAATGCACAGACTCATCCTACACTATCAAGAAATGACAAGAACATAAGGCCAGGGGCAGCAGCCCTCTCCATCACAGACAGTGGAACAACCACCCAAGCAGCCTCAATAGATCAGTTCCAGCAGCCGTCGAGACAACAAGTGCAAATATCAAGACAGTCGTCTACATCAGTGCAAGGCTAGAGGCATTTCATTACTTACCCTCCAAGTGTACTAATTGCTCCGACCCCTCAACAACCTCCTCCACCAACCCTTGCTCAGGCCAACATCACCACACCTACCCCTGATGGTGCACCGCACTATGATGACAAGTTGTCAACTCGATGTATTGTGTCGGTGTGCTGTCGATCATCTCCACAACGCCATAACCCACTGATCCCTCGCCTCCCACAAACTCTCCATCCTTACCCATTGCCACCATCTCTATGCCACAACCACCAGTGCCTGAACAAGCCACCACCATAACACCAAGGCTCGAGCAAGCTCCACTCACCTCTGAGCCGGAGCAAGAATTTCCTACTCTGAAGCTTAAGGCTGGTTTAGCCTCTAAGTTGAAGAAGAGCTCTCTCTGTACGAGCCTGTCCTTGCCATCATCCATTCACCTTACGCTAAAACCTTCGCATCTGACAAACCCTCCATAGCCACCATACATCCCATCACCATCACCACCCACAGAGCGAGTGTGAACCACCAAGAGCATGCCTCGGATTTACTTCCCATGAACAAGGCAGACTGAGTAAAGATAGCACAGTCCCGGTCATGCGCTTTGACCCTCACAACTACATCAGCCGCATGCTGGTCTATGTCCTTATCTCGGGCACATTTGGGAAGGGTGAGCCTTCGTCCCCTCAGGAGATGATTATCAAGAAGAGTTCTCAAGCATTTGTGCCAGTCACTTCCAAGCGAGGGCAGTAGCTATTACAATGCTTATGGGAGATGCTACTGTAGATGCCCTCATCACCCTCGCTCAGTCATATTGCAAATGGTCGACAAAAGAAGGGGTTCTCTATGAAGATCATATTGTCACACAGTGCCGCCAAGACTGTCATAAAATCAATGTTTTAAAGGTCAGTCATGACAACCTTTAGTTGATGTTCTCAACAGTGCAACTACCACATCTCTATCGGAGCTTTCACTCATGGGACATGTAGATGCACTACCAAGCCCGTCTGAGGCCTTTGTTGAGATGATCTTGCCATACAAGGGGAACACTCTGTGTCACCTAAGCTGCACTCAAGGGGCAAGAAGTCAGGCTGCAAAGAGCATCTAAGATTGTCACGAAGGCTCTCCATGCCATATTTCAGCCCGACCAGGAGCACATTGCTATGCTACCAAGAACACTCAAGGTTTCTCCAAGAGTCCTTTGTAATTTGCCTCATCCTATCAGTCAGTTGGTCGTGCTAGTGCCACCCATCACACTCCAGAAGCCTCCCCTCTTCAACTATCAAGGGAGTTGGCCTTCATGTCTGACTGTCAAGCCAAGATGCCAAATATCAAGTTGCTGGCACCACACATCAAATCCCCATGGATCTGCACTGTCCCTTGTCAAGGGAAACCCTCTCAGTGAAGAAGCTCAATTTATGGCATTCCCCCATGGGTGACTATAGAGGTTGGGTATGCAATTGATGGCCAGGGGTAAGTACACAAATGACAGTCATGTCAATTAATGAGAGAGTCGTGTGGCTGTAGAGAAGAGTGAGGTTGTCTGCTGCTTGGGGCTGTTATCTGAGGAGACATGTCAAAAACAAGAAGTCACGTCGATCTGTAAAAGTAATGTGGCCGGCACACCAATGGGCGACTGCTAAGAAGTGGAGGATGTTGCAATCTAGATTCAAGCTCTGCAAGAAACATGATGATCTTAATCTCTTGGCAACTTCTGACCTTGATCTTTCAATACTACTCATTCTAGTCAATTTTGTTCCAAGAGGAGGCACCTGATCTCTCAGTCCTGGGCTGGTGCCACATCCTTCACCTCCTACTCCTCCAAGGTCGTTGACCCTCACTTATCTCCTCCACCTAAGCCACCCGATTATCCTCTAGGTACTCAGGGTAACTTTTCATCCTCAACACCTGAGCCAACCAATCATCCTCTAAGTACTCTCAGGGTATCTTTTCATCCTCTCCACCTTAGCCGCTCGATCATCCTGCAGGTACTCAGTGTATCTTTTCATCCTCTCCACCTGAGCCTCCCGATCATCCTCTGGGTACCAGGGTATCTTTTCATCCTCTCCACCTGAGCCTCCCAATCATATTTTGGGTACTCAGGATTCCCCACTTCCTCTTCCACTTGAGCCACCTGATCATCCTCTGGGTACTCAAGGTATCCTTTCATCCTCTCCACCTGAGCCTCCCATCATCTTCTGGGTACTCAAGATTCCCCTCACTTATCTCTTCCTTCTGAACCACCGGATCCCCCTCTAGTCCTCAAGTTTTTCTTTCACATCCTCCAGGACATCTAATCTCAGTCCCGTTCCCCGCCTTACCACTTCCACTTCTGATCCCCTAGATCCTGCACCTTCCATTCTGCAATTCCTTCCTCTAACCCATCCTGATCTCGGGCCTGACCCGATTTCTCATTCACTACCTACTTAGGGTCCTGACCCTTTCTCTCATTGTTTCCGAGGTTTCAGTCCTCACTAACATTCTTCCCCTTATTTGTAAATCCTTTTTGTTTGAGGGTTCTTATCCCTCATATTCATGTAGAGTCTTGTATCCCTCTTGTTTGTGTTGAGCTGACTCCAATTCTTGCCACCACTACTTTTCACCATTTCCTGCAAGTGAGCCATCAACTAAAGTCAAAGTTCAAAGACTTAGGCAGACTATTCTTTCATTATAAAGAGGTCGCACTATGCATCAAATAACCATGCAAATATTTTTTTGAACATAAAGAAACATCAAAGAGAGTCATTTAGTTCAAACAAGAGTGGTCGAGTCAGTCTTAGGTTTCTTTTGCTTCTACAGCACTCATGCTAGTGATTACTTCGCGCCAAGAGTCCACATTCCTTCTCCTGTTGTTAAAGGCTCCTCTAAGCAAGGATCACATCATAGCACACTCACATGGCAACCTTAGTCGGTTCCTCTAGCAAACATTGTTGCTACTTAGGCCATATGTAGGAGGTGCAAATGTTGTTCTCTTCTTTACTCGGTCGATGTGTAGGGGCAAAAAGGGCTATCTGGGCAAGGCGACCAACCTAAGCACATCTCAATGAGAGGAAATCTCAAATAGGGACGGTCAATCAAGCTTGCAAAAGAAAAGCAAAATAAAAAGAGAAGAAGACAAATGAAAGAAAATTGAGGATAGGGGCATGGCAAAGAGTGGCAGTACAGTTCCCCGTGGGATGCCCTTGAGCTCGGTCGTACGCATGCCCTAAGCAAGAAGCAGACCCAAAACAAAGACAAAAGTCCCTGCACACAGACTAAATCTCTAAGGAGTGTGCCATGGAAGGAAGCTTAACCTAATTTGTCCTTTAAAACATGCACTAGACTTATCGTCAAACTTTCTTCTCTTTCTCCCTATAAGGCTAGGTCGTCTCCCAGGTATGGCTATTGTAGTAGCACCACTAGCTAGAGACAACCATCTACAGAATGCCACAATCTTAGTGCACATCCAACCTTTTCGGTAGTCTTTAATGAAAGGGAATGAATGGGGACCCCTAGCCAGTAGTTTGATCTTGCTTCAGTGTTGCAATAGCAAGGATGATGCCTTCCATCTCACGCGTCTTGTTTAGGAAGGGCTAACGTCGGCTTTAGGCGTTATTCAAAATAAAAAACATAGATATTTAAAAAAAATTATCCCAAAAAACCAAAAAAATCAAATATTGCCAAAATCTAAAAAAATAGATATTGCCAAAAAATCCAAAACATTAGATGTTTTCAAACTCAAAAAAAAAAAACTAAAAATAATAAAAATGAGCAGATCTAATCATACAGGCTAAGTGTAGTACATTGGCTCCCAAACTTTGCTCACTCAAATCTCCACATTTCTTCATTGCTTTTGCCTAAGCCTTGCTCACATCATCTTATGATCTGTCTCTCCTCTTTAGTCCCACCCATGATTTGAATTTCAAGCTTATTCCCACAAAGTCCTTCCCAGTCCCATACATATTCTCCCTCATCTCAATGGCTCCATGAGAGGACTCTCTATGTGTGAACCTGGTGGTTCTTCAGCGCTTTGTTTCAATCATGTGGGTGATTGAGTTGTATGCTTGTTGTGTTAGCTTGTTTAGTGCTTTGTTTTTATTGCTTTATTTACAAAAATAAAAAATAAAAAAAGCAAAACCCAAAAAAATGGCGAGTTCTGCGCTCCACAGGTAAGTTCAGGTAAGTATCTACTATATGTTATCTACTACGCTACTATATCATCTCAAGGACCGGCTAGTTTTCAATGTGTTCTGGATCTGAGTCTCCTTCAACAAAAATAGTGATGATCTAAGTGCACCTTGTTATCGTTGGATAGGTCGTTGGGTTAAATAAGTTTGGGAATGATGGATTCAGGCTTGCACTACGGTTGCCAGTAGTTTCTTGACCCATTCTTATTCGGCTTAATAATATTATCCTTAAGTATTTTCTATTTTCTCCTTTCTTTGCATATTAATTTGATGATTTCTTTTTTTTAGCCCAGCATGCATCATGTAGACTTTGAGCTTCATACCTCATGATTTGTCAAAGGTTGCTTCCCTAGTGATGGTCAATCAAGCTTAAATTTCTTGAACAAGAAATCCTATTCCACACTCACAATTTGAAGGTCTTCTTGAGTTAGTCACTTGGTCCAGTTGACAAGTACGACTCCTGTTTGGAACTTTACTCCCTCCATTCATCCAAATCAGCTTAAATATTCCCCCTAATCCATCTTGGTTTTGAACTGCTCCCAGGCCTTGCATCATTGTGACCCGCCTGGCATGCACATGTCTTCCCAAGATGAAACCTGCAGGCCAATCGGCCAGGGTACCTCTTAATCAAGAGATTGATCATCCTTCCTTGACTTTCCTTTTGTCTGTCATTCCAGACATTAGCTGTCCGTGCTCGCTCTTCCTTGAGGTTAGTTTAGAGTCTTCCTAAGAATTTCTATCACTTATTGGTTGTGACGAGTGTCTTTTTACCTTAATGTCCACTTTTCAGTCCACTCCACATCATCCTCACTCCATTCCATTTCATTACACTCCACTCTCCTACCGCTTCGCTCCCCTGCAAAGTGGGCATCTAGGAGGGGCAATCTGTACACACCGCGTTTTTGGCCTATAAGTTGGACATATTTCTAGTTCATATCATTGATGTCCAAAATTAGTCATCACTTTGGAGTCCTTCTTGTCCCATCATGAGCCCATTCACCCTTAATTTCAAGTCCATTCTCAAGCCCATGGCCAAGATCCACTTGGAACATCAAAACTATGCAATCTGCCCAATCCTCTAAACATACATTCACTTTGAGAGCTCATACCTTTCTTTTTTAATCCAAATATAGCATATCATACCATCCTTTTATAGCCATCTGAGTCTAGAATCCAACACAACAAACAACACATCAATCTGATGTTGTGGAGAGAGTTACTGTGTGTTTTGTGGACCATACGCGGACTGCACTTTTGACGTGACCGGGTGCATGGTCGCGACAAGAAATCGACCCCACGACCCGTCGCGATAGCACCATGCACGTAAAACACATTTTTATGTGATTTTCAGCCTCTCCTTCTATCCTAGAGCCTATCTAAAGCCCTTTGAGCTGGATTACAATCCAAACCTCCTATCCTCATCCCTAAGGAGCCCCCAAGTCCATCCAAACTCAAGATAGACTCCCCAACTCTCCCACCAACTTGGACTCTCTCTCTAACTCGGGATTGGACTCTCTCTCTCTTGAACACATCCTAGGACTCTCTATGTGATAGAGGAAGGCTACCACCATGAGGAGAAGTCTGTGGAGTCTCTTCTAACGAAGCCCATCGCCCCCAACGCAGAGGAGGAGTTGTTCTTCCTGTTTCATCCCTTCTCTCTCCTCTTCTCTCTCATATCGCCTCCAAGACCAACAGTACTTGCACGTCTTGTGGAGATCGAACTAGGCTAGATCACTTAGAGGTTTCTTCATCAAAGTGGTCCCTTACAGATCCCTCACAATCTCCAACTTGAATCACATTGATTGGTGGTCTGTGCGCAAAGTTACAATAGATTATTCTTCACTTTCTCTCTCATATCGAGATCTGCACATGTGGGATTATCCTGCCTTCCATAGCCCAAACCAGGCCAGATCTCTCTAAGAAGTCTTCATGAAAGTTGTGCATGACGTTCTCCTCTATGATCTCCAACTAGAATCACATCAAACAAGGTAGTATTTGTTCAATTTTGATTTTTACTTTCTTTTCTATGTTTTGCACATGTATACATGCTAGTTAGGGTTCCTCCCTCTCCTCTTCCATGATTTCTCCCCAAGCATATTCCATCCTAGTTTTCCTATATCCAAAAGGGGTTTCCAAAACCACCCAGTATGCATTCACCATGCTCTCTCATATGTGATGGATGCTACGCTTATTTGAATGTCTAATTGGGTTCCCCTTTCATTTTTCATGACTTGGCACGTACTTGGAACAAAGAACAAGCGAGGAAGCTCTTCCGCTTTGGCCGGCTGAAGAGGAGGAAGGAGGTCCACTATCCATCTCCTGCACTATGGAGAAGTTGTCGAGGGACCAATTCGCGACATCCATATCGCGTCCGATCGTGCGGTCGTGACAAGCTTGTTATCGCGTCCCACATCGGTGACGCGTTAACAGGTAAGTGGCCTTCTCTTTCTTTTTTACAAGTTGATTTGCCCATACTTTAGGAGTATTTCTTTAGGCAATCATCTTGGTGGTGATCACATTCCTTGATTCTATGTATATCGCATGCTCTTTTGTGTCTTAGAGGGGCGCATAACCCCGTGATTGCAGTGTTATCGGGGGAGTCACTAGCTGTTATCCACCAGCTTTCGTCTATGCGTACTACTACAGACCTGGAACATGGCTCTCCACATCTACTCAACCATGGGCATCATCGTCTCAACAGTGGTGGTGGCTAGTACCACAATTGCTGTTGTGCTCCTTGAGGCTGATGATACCACTACTGTTGGGCCTATGCAATTGTTGGCTCCTGTGTCTGTGCGATTGATTGATCTGTTGTGTCATCATATTGTACCTCACCTGCCTCCAGTTGATCTGACTCTCCCTACTACTCCAGCAGCTCTCTTGTCTACTTGCTCCTACGTGGAGCCATACCCTGTACCACATAATTTCCAACAAGGTTAACAATAACAACTCGGGTGGCTATCAGTGTAGTTGTACTTTCGGTGGGATTTCATTTCTATTTAATCCCGTTAAAAGTCCTGATAAACTCCTGTTTTGATACCAACTGGAACTACCTCGGAACCCAACCCTCAGTCCCCTATCGGGAACTCGATTTTCGACACCGCCACCCACAGATCCTGGAATCCGAAAGGGTTAGAAGACTAGTCTAACAAGATATGTAAAGGATGTAAATGTCAGCTACTGAGCTAGAACCTACGCCGAAGTAGAAAGAAAAACAAAAGCATAAAGTAACACCCTTGGTACAATTCCCAGCCACGCCATAAGTACATGTAAACATGAGATAGATACAACCTTGTGGGGCATACCTTGAGGGTGAAGTATACAAGGAATAGGGAACCACTACTAGAAATGGGAACAATGACTAACGCCCAGCCTCCTCCACCTGGCGCACACTTTGTCGCTACTATGAAGTCTCATTTGGAAAAAGAGGGAGTGAGCTTCTTAATAGAAGCCCAGTAGGGACTATCAATATCCCACTAGCTCAAACAGGCAAAATATATTATATAAATGAATAAAAAGCAAAAATTAATAATACTCTATTCTACCATAGGAAAATGCAAAAAGAAAAGCTGGCTACCAAACTACTAATCAGGAAGCACGTCACGGTCGGAAACCTCGTGCAACTTGCACTTTGTGACCACCACACAGTTGTTACATAGATAGGGATAACCTGCCTAGATAGACAACACTAGCTATGGAAATGACCACCACTAGTCAACCATCTAGGAGCACCACACACATCATACCCTCGACCGCATCCCGACCTTCCACCTTTCGTCAGACTGAGGTCTGAGAACCCTAGGTAACTACAACAATAACCACCATAGTCTGGCCGAACTACAGTTTCATGCCTAGTGCCTCTAGGTGGTTCTACGACCATGTAGAGTGAGGTAGTGAGAAAAGAATAG
Source organism: Colocasia esculenta (assembly GCA_014218235.1). Taxonomy (NCBI): domain Eukaryota; kingdom Viridiplantae; phylum Streptophyta; class Magnoliopsida; order Alismatales; family Araceae; genus Colocasia; species Colocasia esculenta. The sequence goes on along the minus strand of CM024756.1, from coordinate 95,731,612 downwards.
TTGTCCTACCTAGGAAGACACCCCAAATTACCTCGGAGTCCCAAACCTACAACGAGAGCTCTACAAATGACTGGACACAATTATCCTAACCACCATTCTCCCATCTTCTCTAGAGTCACTAACCCGTGCACGCTTGTAGCCTGGAGTACTCCCTCAACAGGCTTACGAGGACGGGGGTCCCAGGGAATGGAAACAACCTCTCAATGGGACAAGCCCACAAGTTCCAAGCATAAGGCGAACTACTAGTGTAGTATTGTGCTTGGAATAGCACTGGTGCCACCGATACGAAAGAAACTAGAGACATGTAAAGGCTCGGTGGAAATAGGACTCCATACGAACTTACCAGATCTCTATCTACTAATGCATCGCCCAAGGCCAATGCCACCTTATCATGTCACCCTCTCTCACCTCGATAGCAATTGCTAACATGTCAGCAGCATGTGACATAATACTAAGGCGGCCAGTTACTCAGATGCGTTCTCAGACAAGGGGACTACTGGCGTAGTCTACCCATGGATCACCCCAAAACTCACAATAAACATGCCAGTCGGGGGGAGGGGAGCATGGGAAACAAAACCATGATGAATCTAGGATCCAAACCACCCATAGATCACCCCAAATGCATGCCAAGGAATCTAATCTGCACTTAAATAAAATCTCACATTTGTGCAAGCTTGGAGCTCTTACCCAAAACCCCACAAAACAACGAGGGGGGAATGCTCAAGTGGGAAAACTGCCTAAACCTAGCTAGAACTAGGAGGAAAATGTTGAACCACTCTTATATTTTATCATTTTATTTTGGTGATAACAAACCTCATGCTTAATTTAAATATCATTGATATATTTAATATCATTTTCTAACATGATTATTGTATTTTCCATCACTTGCCACTGCTGGTTATAGGTGCTCTGCAAGCCAATTCACGTGAGTGATGACACTTGTAATTATGTACAATCTCTTTTGGCAATATTATAATGGTAATTTTCCATTGTACATTCCATGCGTATGTATACTATGATGTCCATGGGTCTGTGCAATGGGAATTGGATCATGATAAGATCATGATAATGAGGCCGATTATCTTTAAACATAGATCCCAAATATTCCTAGTTATGGGTTAGTCAAGGAGGACATTGAGATGACCAGATTGATCGGTGTGCCATATACCCGTCCATGTGATGGACGCAACTAGTCTCATAGATGCTTGTGTGGAGACACTAGGGATATGGTGCAGGTGCTACTTGGAGAATGAGTTCACTGAATGATCCATTCTCGGAATGTTGTATGGTTAATGATACCTGATTGTCAGATAGCGACTCTGTAGTCTCAGTTGTGTAACTGGTCCTTCAACTTGAGACACCAAAGATGTCTTGTTTGAGTACTCCATTCTTTGATACTGGATATATAGGTCTAGATGTTCTAGGTCTAGTATAGCTAGTCGTTGGGAACGGTAGCCAACCTTACGAAGGCAATTGTGTGTCAATAGAGGATCATCCACTCTTGGTATCGTGAGAGGAATATCTCATATTGTCTTACTCAGGCAAATCCCTAGACAGGGTCGATCGGATTTAGAGAGAAGGATTTCTCCGAAAGAATCTGATAAGAGTTTGACTTTAATAGATTCCCTATAGGCCTGACAACCCCATGCCTAATATACAGTCTCTGGGATAATAGATGGATGAGGGACTACAGGTACACTGTAACTGTGGGCAGACAGGTTTAATGGATTTGATCACTCGTACCTTCTGGGGATTATGGCATAGTGGCCTAGTATGTTCATGATCTATGAGTTGAGTGAATTATTATGGAGATAATAATTCACTAAGTCATAAGGAGTTCTGACGGGTGCAACTCACAACCAGCTCGATATTGGACCTAGATGGTCACACACATAAGGTGGATAACGCGATGAATAGAGGATTAGATAAAAGTTATCCAAAGCCTTATTTAACCCATTATGGATCTATTGGGTAAGACCCAATAAGCCTGACAAGGATCCATTAAGGGGGCATACCAGGATCATACCACCTCTCCCCCTTCTAGAAGGAGGACAGTTCATTATCTTATATGATGACAAGTGTCACCCCTTCTAGAAGGAGTGCACCTCATCATCATTATTCATGATGGCATGCTAAGGTGTCTTGCGAGGTGTCCTTAGTCATGATGGCATTACGAGGTGTCCTACGAGGTTTCCCTTATGAGTTGTCCTTGTAATCATGACATGATGAGGTGTCCCTGATGAGGTGACATGACGAGGTGTCCCTGATGAGGTGTTCTTGTAATCGTGGCATGATGAGGTGCGCCTATAAGGTGTTCCTGATGAAGTGTCCTTTAGCCTCTCTATAAATAGAAGGGGTTCTCCTTAAAGTTCATAGGCTAGATCTTGAGAGGAGAAGCCACCTTCTTCATCCTCCTTCCCATCTCTCCCTTCAGTGCTCTACCTAAGCAAGAGGAGAACTAGGAGGGCCGCCCCCTCTTATTCTTGTTGCTACTTGTTGTTGTTGGCCCCTGTGTTGTTGAGTAACTATCTATTTTTCTAACAGTTAATTATGATATTTTTGCTATGACAAAACCTTTTAATATCTATTATTTTAAACATTGTATTTTTTCTATAACAAAACCTTTTAAAAACTTTATATATGACAAATCTTCTAAATAAGTTGATCAGAATATACACCAAAGCATTTTGTTGAACTGTATAAACATTTGTCTAAATTCATGCTTACACAGAACCTAAGTATCGGCATAACGAAATGTCTCTATGTCCACATCAACTATCTTCAAATATGATTATCTTCAAACATCAATTTCACTTAAACATCAACTCTCTATGAACATCGATTTCACTTAAACATCAACTCTGTTGAAACACCGATTTCACTTAAACATCAACTCTCTATGAAGATCGATTTCACTTAAACATCAACTCTGTTGAAACATCGATTTCACTTAAACATCAACTCTCTTCAAATATCGATTCTGTTCAAACATCAATTTCACATAAACATCACTCTCTATGAACATTGATTTCACTTAAACATCAACTCTTTTCAAACATCGATTCTGTTCAAACATCGATTTCACTTAAACATCAACTCTCTTCAAACATCGATTTCACTTAAACATCAACTCTCTTCAAACATCGATTTCACTTAAACATCAACTCTCTTCAAACATCGATTTCACTTAAACATCAACTCTCTTCAAACATCGATTTTGTTTAAACATCAACTTACTTAAACAACACTCTCTTCAAACATCAATTACCTTTAACAACTTCTGGAAAATACTTTTGCTTCTATCATTTACCACAGAACTTAATAAATCATTATATTGATTCTTCATTAGTTTTCATTTTTCATATTGGAATCCTTTTTACATGAGAATATGTTTTGTGAGAATTATAATTATTTTTCTGCTATCATAAATTTCAAATATCTTTTTGGCAACAAAAATAATATTATCTATCTCATTTGAAATGTCTTCTTGAGATCTGCAAATGTCTATAAGCTTATCATCTCTCTCTTACCAGTCAATTTATTTTTATCTCTAATTGACCAGATGGTCAGGAATTAAATGTGATAAGCTATATGGGCTATCTGTCAGAAGATCACCTGCTACATCCTTTTTGTCAGAACTCTCTGACTTTCAGCATAAAGTACTCATGCTATATGTCTATCTTTCTGAAGCTTACGTGCTTTATATTTTTATATGTATCTCACCTCCTCCAAAAGCATGGAGATATCTCTCTGTCTTGTCCTTGCAGGTTTGCAGAACATTTATTAAAGCATGACCTGCAGAAGCATTTATGGAAGCTGTCTCCCAAGCATGAAGCTACAAAATATAGCTTGAATACGTTGGGACTCATGGAGCTAAAGATTTGATGGACAAGCCTAAGAGCCTCAAAATCTCCCATCAACGGACATCTTTCAACGACTTGTTTCCATCAGCCAAAATTCAAACGGGCAAATTCTGAAGCTCATATATAGAAGCTGGAATTTGAACAAACATACAAGAAGGAGAAGATACACATACATAGAAGAAGATATAAGCTCACCTTCCACTCCAATCTGAAAGCTAGAAGAGCCATTCAAAGAGAAGAGAGATCCACTCCTCAAGCCTCGACTTGCAAGCTCTCCATTGGCGATTAGAAGTCTTCTTCGCTTGGTGGTTTTCTGCATTGCAGATTCTTTTCAGTCCACCTCAATTTCAAAAAGAGCTTGAGCTCCACTCTCCTTTGTTTCTCTTTCTGAATCTCTGTGTTTGCTCATTGGTGTTGAGCAGACACACAAGTTTTCAACTTCTGTGTAAGATAACCCGTAGGGGGTTTGTACCCTACAGTGCCCCTCTTGTGAAGAGAAGATCTACAATTGTAGATGCTCTTTTACCCTTTGGTTTAAGGGAAGACTTGTTGGTCTACAAGTAGTTGCATTTCCTCTCAGTTGAGAGAAGGCCAAGTGCGCTTGGTAGTTAGTGAAATCCCAAGTGGTTGCTTAGGGACTAGACGTAGGACTTCCATGTGGGAAGGCCGAACCATGATAAAATATCTTGTGCATTTCTGTGTGATTATTTTGCCAAGTTTACACTTGTTTCACACACACCACACTAAGTACTAATGACTCAATTTAGAGTTGCTTATCTTTTAGATAAAATTTTAAAAGCGCAAGAAGTCCTATTCACCCCCCCTCTAGGACAACTTAGTGCCATCTCAATCCAACATGTGTGGCCTTGCACGACGAGGAGGAGAGGCACCACCGGTGAAGGAGGAGTCATCGTGATCGCCAATCATCCACTATGTGGATACCGCTAGAGGAGTCTCGTCAGAGCTCCTTCAAACCAAAGACTAGTTCTGCGCTTCAGGGGATATATGATCTCCCCTAGGTGAGATGGTCTCACGCCTTGTTTGTATGTATGTTTACATGCACCGTACATCATAACCCGATCAAGTACTTTGATGGAAATCAATTTTTGTTTTGTTTTACTTCCGCTAAGCATGTGATGCCCCAAGTCGATTTCCAACAGTGGTATCAGAGCCAAGGTTAGGCTATGATGTCTGTATTTTGATATTTTGATCAATTCAGATCGATTAAGAGTTAATCTAATAGTTTTATTAGTTAAAGTGTTTAATTAATTCTAGTAGCTTATATTATGCATGTGATGCGTATGTTGTGGGCGGATGATCATGGGCCTTTGTGTGATGCTTATGTGTGTGGATGATGATTCATGGGGTCTGCGAGCCCGCTTCTCTTTCTCATTAAAATCGTTGTGTATTTCTACCTTCCCCAATTGTCTAATTCCTCTAATATGATCAAGGTTTCTTAATTGATTAAATGTATATTTTTGGGCCTACGTGCCTATAGTCATTTGTAATTCTTTGAAATCACTCTCGACGGCACGGCGAAAGCGTGGAATTACTAATGGAGCTAATAATGATGAGGAGGATGAACACCGTGCATGGGATGCGTTTGGAACACACATAGGGTTTAGTGATCAAGTCTTTTGGCTCAGGCTTGATCACGCTAGAATTTGGTCCATGATCATTCGGTGTGGCCATTTATATATATGATTTATATTCATTTCCGCACCTACTAGGTACATATTTGCATGCGATGTAAGTATATGCTAAATATATGTGTGGGACGTGTATATTTAGCTATGAGACAACTCAAATAATAATTAAAAAAAACTCCTTCTGTTACTAATATATTAAGTCGGTAAGTATGAGGCAATAAGATTGACTCATGTGGTCTTCTATCATTATAGGGTAGACGTCTTTTCTTAATATAGAATGGGTTGGCAAAGTCACTCCGGGCTCACCTATATTGGGATTTGATATCTGGCCTATGACATGGAGATGTCACCGGTGACTTGAGGACATGGTATGCTTGGCCGAGTCCCTCAGGAGCATATCACTGAATCAAACTCATCTAGTAATGATGGTGTTGACTTAACCAAACATCATGGTTGGCGGAGTCCCTCTGGGCCATGGTGATTTCGAGGCCAAATTATGATGGGAATCACAAGAGTTGTGATTGACAAGAGTTGCCTACCATTTGGGCTTGGTATGATTAGTCGAGTCTCTCGAGGTCATGCCAAGATGCCATTTGGATCCCGATCCCCACTAGGAGTTTTCCAGAAACTTCCAATTCACATGCAAGAGGGTATCATGTGTCATGCGACAAAATAGTGGGATAAAATTGAGATAAAAGGCTATGTCTTAATTTTCTACGAATCCAAAAGTCTGCACGTTGTTTATTATTGCTACATCTTTATTTTCAAAAAATGTTGCTTGCAAACCCACACCGTAGCATATTAGATGCCAATGGTCTCACTGGTCCTAACTACGTTCATTGGCTCTAGAACCTGAGAATTGTTCTTATGGCGGAGAAAATTTCGTATGTCCTCGATGAGATCATGTCTGAGTCAGTGGAAGGGGCTAGTGAGGAAGATGTTTCTCAGTACAAGAAGTATAAGGAGGACTCGGTTCTTGCTCAATTTTTATGTTAGCCTCCATGACTCTCGAGCTGCAAAGACAACATGAATGATGGATGCTCAATCCATCATGCTGCATCTTCGCACCTTGTTTAAGGAGAAAGGACGGACTCAAAGATACGAGATATCAAAGAGTGTGTCAGGATAATGATAGCAGAAGGGGCATCGGTTCAAAACCATGTCCTAAAGATGATTGAGTGGATCGAGAAGCTCATAGGTCTAGGACTTGTCCTAGAGGATGACCACTATGTAGATCTCATACTTCAATCCCTTCTAGATTCCTTTTCACAGTTCATTATAAATTTCAATATGAACAAGATAGTGGCAACCCTGCTTGAGCTCCTTAATATGTTAAGGGAAGCGGAGGGTTCCATTAAGAAGGAGAAGCTAGTTCTCTATGTTGATGAGATCAACAAGAAGAGGAAGGCACAAAAGACCCTTAAGTAGGCAAAAGCAAGGCAACAAAGCAGGCAAGGCAAAGGTTGCCAAGAAAGACCCGGCCAAGGACAAGGAAAGTGCTTCCACTGTGGCAAGGATGGGCATTGAAGGGAATTGCAAGGAATACCTTGCAGAAAAGGCAAAGCAGAAGCTTGGAGAATCTTCAAGTATATTCATGATTGATCTCCATTTGTCAGAAAATTATGATAATGCATGGGTATTAGATACCGCATGTGCATCTCATATATGCAATTCGTTGCAGGTTCTGATAAAGTGTAGGAGATTGGCAAAGGGTGAGGTTGACTTAGGAATGGGGAATGACGCAAAAGTTACTATTGTTACTATCGAAGAAGTCAACCTGCTACTACCTCGTGGAGTCGCACTTGTATTCGATACTTGTTACTTGTTTCTACTATCATCAAAAACATCATTTTCATTTCATGTTTGACTAAAAATGGATATAAGTTTGTTTTTGAGAATAATGGTTGTTCACTAATTTTGGATGATAAGATCATTAGTAAAGGAACATTGTTCAATAGCTTGTTTACATTAGATGTTCCTTCACACATTATGAATGTTAGTACATCTAAAAGAAAGAGAGATGAGGTGAACGAGGCTTACCTATGGAATTGTAGGCTAGGTCATATTCATGAGGGTAGAATTCAGAGGTTGTTAAAGGATGAATATTTAGATCCATTTGATTATGAATCATATGCAACCTGTGAATCTTGCCTTCAAGGAAAATTGACCAACTCTTCATTTAGTGGAATTGGAGAGAAAGCTTCTGAGTTACTAGAACTCATACATATTGATGTATGTGGACCTATGTCCATACAAGCCAGAGGCCGATATTCTTACTTCATTACATTCACTAATGACTTCTAAAGGTATGGACATATGTACTTAATGAAGTACAAGTTTGAGGCCTTTAAAATTTTCAAAGAATATAAGAATGAAGTAGAAAATCAGACTGGAAAGAGTATAAAGATTCTTCATTCAGATCGAGGAGGAGAGTACTTGAGTACAGCGTTCACCTAATTTCTGAAGGACCATGGGATTATATCAAAATGGACTCCTCCTCATACACCTCAGCTCAATGGTGTATCAGAAAGGAGGAATCATACACTGTTCAATATGGCGCGATCCATGATAAGTTTTGCCAACCTACCCATGTCATTCTGGGGAGATGCCCTAGATACCGCAGCTTACCTTCTAAACAGAGTTCCAACTAAGATGATAGTGTCTACTCCATATGAGATATGGAAAGGGAAGAAGCCCGATCTTAAAGTTATTAAGATTTGGGCTGCCCTGCCCACGTTAAGAGACACAATCCCGATAAGTTGGAATCAAGATCAGAACTGTGCATATTCGTAGGATACCCCAAGGAAACTTGTGGGTATTACTTCTATCACCCCGAGGACCAAAAGGTCTTTCTTTCCAAGAGAGCAGTGTTTCTTGAGAAGGAATACATTCTTGGTAGAAATAATGGGAGCGTGATAGAATTGAGCGAGGTTGGAGAACCTAGCTCAAGCACCATTCTGCAAGAAGAGTTTGTTCAGGTACCTATCACACAAAATCTAATTTTGCATAGGTCAAGTAGAGTTCCTATCCCTCTTGAATGATATTTGAGACATATCAAAGGATAGGACTTCGAGGTATTGATTCTCTAACCTATGAGGAGGCTATTATGAGCATAGACTCCAGGAAATGGCAAGAGGCCATGAATTCTGAGATGGATTCCATGTACTCCAACCAGGTTTGGAACTTAGTTGATGCACCTGAGGGTATTGTACCCATTGGGTGCAAATGGATCTTCAAGAAGAAGATTGGAGTAAATGGAAAGGTAGAGACCTTTAAGGCAAGGCTTGTGGCAAAAGGATATCGTCAAAGGCAAGGTGTTGACTAGGATGAAACCTTCTCGCCCATTGCCATGATAAAATCTATCAAAATTTTATTGGCCATTGTAGCATACCATGACTATGAGATCTGGCAGATGGATGTAAAACTGCATTCCTCAATGGCAACCTTGAGAAAGAGGTGTATATGATACAGCCTGAGGGATTTGTTTTCAAGAAAAGTCCAGAGAAGGTGTGCAGGTTGCTTAAGTCCATTTATGGATTAAAGCAAGCTTCCCGAAGTTGGAACATAAGGTTTGATGAAGTAATCAGATCTTATGACTTTGTTAAGAACAAAGATGAGCCTTGTTTATATAGGATGGTAAGTGGGAGTGTTATCATTTCTTGGTGTTGTATGTTGATGAAATCCTCATCATTGGAAATGATGTTGGAATGCTATCCATAGTTAAGACTTGGTTATCAAAGAACTTCTCCATGAAGGACTTATGGGAAGCATCCTATATTTTGAGGATTCGGATCTATAGAGATAGATCTAAGAGGATGTCTGGCTTTTCCCAGTCCATGTACATTGACACCATAGTCAAAAGATTTGGCATGGAAAATTCCAAAAGAGGTCTCATACCATTGAGACATTGAATTTATCTTTCTAAGAGTATATCTCTAAAGACTCTAGAAGTAAGGGCATGCATAGATAGAATACCCTATGCATCTGCTATAGGATCTATCATGTATGCAATGTTATATACTAGACCTGATATAGCGCATGCTCTAAGTGTTACGAGGTATCAGGCAAATCCATGTTTGGAACACTGAAAGGTAGTAAAGTGTATCCTTAAGTACTTAGGAAGGACTAAGGATCTTTTACTAGTATATGGAGGAGGTAGCCTCAAGGTTGAAGGGTACACAGACTCAAGTTTCCAATCTGATATCGATGATAGCAAGTTTAATTCAAGGTATGTTTTTACCCTGAATGGGGTAGCAGCAAGCTGGAAGAGTTCCAGCAAGAGACTACTGCTGACTCGACTACCGAGGTGGAGTACATTGCGGCTTTAGAAGAAACAAAGGAAGTTGAATGGATGAAAAAGTTCATCGCAGATTTAGGATTGGCATCTAGTCATGGAGAGCCAATTTCATTGTTTTGCGACAATAACGGGGCGATTTCTCAAGCAAGGGAACCCAGGTCTCACCATAAATTGAAGCTTGTTCTAAGGAGGTTCCACTTGATAAGAGAGATCATGACTCATGGTGATGTACCTATAAAAAGAATTTCATCCGACGACAATATTGCGAATCCACTAACAAAGCCACTGACTCAAATTATTTTTGAGTGACACCGAGGTCTGATGGGGATCAGACATGTAGGTGATTGGTTTTAGGTCAAGTGGGAGATGGCTAGTTATAGGTGCCCTGCAAGCCAATTCACGTGAGTGATGGCACTTGTAATTGTGTACAATCTCTTTTGGTAATATTATAATGGTATTTTCTCACTATATATTGCAGGCATATGTATACTGTGATGTCCATGGGTCAGTGCAGTGGGAATTGGATCATGATGAGATCATGATAATGAGGCCGATTCTCTTTAAACACAGATCTTAAATATTCATAGTCATAGCTTACTCAAGAAGGACATTGAGATGACTGGATAGACCAGTGTGCCATATACCCATTCATGTGATGGAGGCAGCTGGTCTCATAGCTTCTTGTGTGGAGACACTAGGGATATGGTGCAGGTTCTCATTGGAGAATGAGTTCACTAATTGATCCGTTCTCCAAATGTTGTATTGTTAATTATACCTAATTGTCAGATAGTGATTCTGTAGTCTCAGTTGTGTAACTCGTCCTTAGACTTGAGCCACCAAAGATGTCCTATTTGAGTACTCCATTCTTTGATACTGGATTTATAGGTCTGGATATTCCAAGTCTAGTATAGCCAGTCATTGGGAATGGTAGCCAACCTTACAAAGGAAATTGTGTGTCAATCGAGGATCATCCACTCTCGGTATCATGAGAGGAATATCCCATATTGTCTTACTCAGAAAAATCCCTGGCCAGGGTCGATCGGATTTAGAGAGAAGGAGGTCTTCGGAAGAATCTGATAAGAGTTTGACTTTAACAGATTCCATATAGGCCTGACAATACTATACATAATATACGGTCTCTGGGATAGTAGATGGATTAGGGACTACAAGTACATGGTAATTGTGGGCAGACAGGTCTAATGGATTTGATCACTCGTACCATCTGGGGATTATGGAATAGTAGCCTAGTATGTTCATAATCGATGAGTTGAGTGAATTATTATGGAGATAATCATTCACTAAGTCATAAGTAGTTCTGACGGGTGCAACTCGGCCAGCTCGATATTGGGCCTAGATGGTCACACACATAAGGTGGATAACGCGATGAAGAGAGGATTGGATAAAAATTATCCAATAAACCTTATTTAACCCATTATGGATCTATTGGGTAAGACCCAATAAGCCTTGACAAAGATCCCTTAAAGGGGCATACCAGGATCATGCCACCTCTCCCCCTTCTAGAAGGGGGACACCTCATCATCTTTTATGATGACAAGTGTCTCCCCTTCTAGAAGTAGGACACCTCATCATCATTAGCCATTATGGCAGGACGAGGTGTCTTGTGAGGTGTCCTTAGTCATGATGGCATGATGAGGTGTCCTACGAGGTGTCCCTGATGAGGTGTCCTTGTAATCATGACATGATGAGGTGTCCCTGTAATCATGACATGACGGGGAGTCCCTGATGTGGTGTCTTTATAATCTTGACATGATGAGGTGTCCTTGTAATCATAACATGACGAGGTGTCCCTGATGAGGTGTCCTTTAGGCTCTCTATAAATAGAAGGGGTTCTCCTTAAAGTTCATAGGCTAGATCTTAAGAGGAGAAGCCAACGTCTTCATCCTCCTTCCCATCTCTCCCTCTAGTGCTCTCCCTAGGCAAGAGGAGAACTAGGAGGGCTGCCCCCTCTTGTTGTTGCTGCTACTTGCTGTTGTTGGCCGCTGCGTGGCGTTGCACGACGTGGAGGTGAGGCACCACCGCGAAGAAGGAGTCATTGTCATCGCCATCATCCACTGTGTGGATACTGCTAGAGGGAGTCTCATTAGAGCTACTTCAAAGTTCTGCGCTTCAGGGGATATACCATCTCCCATAGGTGAGATGGTCTCACGCCTTATTTGTATGTATGTTACATGCACCGTACATCATAGCCTGATCAAGTACTTAGATGGAAATCGATTTGTTGTTTTACTTCCGCTGCACATGTGATGCCCCAAGTCAATTTCCAATAGTAACTTCGTCATATTCGAAGCCTCAACTTTGTTATACATGTTTTTAAAATAATCAGTCGAAGCATACTTCGTCATATGGAAGATAGCTTCGTCATATCCAAACATTCACTTCGTCATGCATGCTTTTGTCATGATCAATCGAAGCTAATTTCGTCATATCCGAAGTCTAACTTCGTCATATATGTAGCTAACTTCGTCATATCTGAAGTCTTATATGAAGTTCACTTTTACCGACTGCGTTATTTAACTTTGACTGACAACGTTATTTTCTGTTCTAAACGAAGCTTCACTTCATCATATCTGAAGTTCACCTCGTCATATTCGAAGTTCCACTTCGACTGACAACATTGTATCATGACCAGTGGAAGTTTCATATCGGTTGTTGTTGTTTCATATTGATTGCTGACTATTTCAACAATGATTGCTATTTAACTTGAACATCGATTGCTGTTATGTTTGAACATCAATTGTTGTTATGTTTAAACATCGATTACTGTTGTATTTAAACATTGATTGCCTTAACAACATTGATTGTTCTTCATTCACATCAATTGCTGTTATGCATATTGATTGTCTTTAAGTTCCATATCGATTGTCTTTATTCATATCGATTGCCTTTAAGCAAACATCGATTGCTTCTATATTTCTACTGATTGGTGTTATAAACATACTCTCATATCGATTGTTGTTATGATCCTTTCGGTTGATGAAATATCTTATCGATTGGTGTACACTTAAGTTTTATATCACAACCGATTGGCTTTCAATGTTTCAAAATGTCTTTGGTGCCCAATGAAATTTCTAATGCACTTCATATGTTTAACTTATTATTTCTCTGATGGAATACCTTTTTGCATGTCTCATAGGATCTCTTCTTTCTTGCAAAAAGAAAAGACCTACCTACTATTTATATTTGTCAGTAAGAAACATGGCAAAAGAGTATGGGTTTTCTGTCAAAAGACTTCTCTAGTCTAACATCTTCCTTGCATTAAATGTCTATAGGTCCATTCTGCTCATAGTTAACATCTAGGACCTGCTGTTGGCACTCTTGGAAGCATGCACCAGATGGAAGATCTTCCTCCATTCCAAGTAGCCAGTAAGCATAAGAAAGAAGCCGTTAGACTCAGAAGAAGGAGAGCAGAAGAAGAAGAGAGCTAAGAAACTCCAATGGCCATCTATCAACGGATCTCTTCATCTACTCCATAAAAGGGAGAATCAAAAGCAGAAGAAAAAAAAAAAAGAACAAGAGCGAACCTGAAGATCATTCAAGGAGTGTACATCTAGTGAGCATCCAACTCCACACACACTCAAAGCAAGAGAGAAAGACCTCGAGTCCATTCAAAGAAAAGAAGAAGCCTCTAGCAGAAATCTTCAATAGCTTTCAAGCCTTTCTCTTTCTCTCCATTCTCTCTCTATGCATCTTTGTGTATTTGTGAGAGAGAGTTTGGGGTCTGCCTATGAGAGTTATTCTTGTAACTCTTTCTTTATTAGGCTTAGTCTCAGATCAAGCATTTCATTGTTTATCTTGAGCATGATCTAGGGGCTTCAGGTCCAAGCTTCTGTGTTCATAAGTGTTCCTCTTTTTTGGAAGAGAAGGCTTGCAGTTCAAGTGTTCCCCTTGTGTTAGAGAAGAACCGCATTGGGATTTGTACCAAGTAGTTGGCTTCTTGACTTGTAAGAGAAGTGAGTTGCCTTCTTGCCCAGAACGAGAAGAAGACCAACTTGTGTCTGGTGGTTTGACCATATAGAGATCTATACCAGTGAGTTGCTTCTTAGCTCGAAAAAGAAGCACCTAGTTGAGGTGAAACAGTGGGCTACCTTCTTGCTTGGAAAGAGAAGAAGACCAATAGGGGCCGGGTGTTGTATGTCTTTAAGGGGGACTGTACCTTTTGTTAGTGAAATCCCAAGGGTTTACATGGGGACTGGACGTAGGACTTCCATTTGGAAGGACCGACCCAGGATAAATCTCTATGTCTTGTGTGTGTTTACTTCCGCGTCTTTAATTTCCATTACACATGGTTATTTACACTAACCAAATATTTTTTGGTGGTGATTTTTGTTTCAATTTTCAAACCACCAAAGAAAGAAAGAGAGCTCAGAGGAAGAAGAAGAAGAAAAGAAAAAGGGAAGAAGAAGAGAGGGGAAATGGACACTACCCGCAGTTTTGAACCGACGGCCCCTAGAACGTGACAAGGAGCCATGATGCATTAAATCATAACGCGTCAGCCAAAGTGACGCATTAGCCATTAAGTCGTCCGCCCACTTCGACACCACTCGGAAAAGCTAGTCAAAGCCTCGACATATGTGCAACCTAGAATGTATCAGTCTAAGAGGATGCGTCTCCCAAAGTACGCGCCCTGACACACAACAAGACCGTTCTGACTACAAAATGACAAACCGAAGCAACAGTCAAGAATAATACGCATCGGACCCCAGTATCATGTTACCAATGGTAACATGTCAGCATGGGTAGATGCCTTAAGAGGGCATCCAACCCTTAAGTAGCGACAAGGAGGACAAAGCCAAGAGGGTCAATCTAGTCCAAGAGGGCCGGATATTACATCAGATATGTAGGTGATTGGCTTTAGGTTAAGTAAGAGATAACTAGTTATGAATGCCCTTCAAACTAACTCACATTAGTAATGACACTTGTAATATTTTACTAATGTCCTTTGGTATTGTCATTAATGGTATTTTCTCACTCTATATTACATGTATAGGATGATGTTTATATATTGTGATGTCCTGGGTCTGTGCAATGAGGATTAGGATCATGATGAGATCATGATAATGATCCTTTCCTCTCTAAAAACAAATCCTAAATATTCTTAATCGTAAGTTACTCGAGAAGGATATCGAGATAACTAGATAGATTAGTGTGTTATATACCCGGCATATAATGGAGGTAGTTGGTCTCATGGCTGCTTGTGTGGAAACACTCGGGGTATAGTACAGATGCTCGTTGGATAATGAGTTCACTAAATGATTCGCTCTCAAAATGTTGTAGGGTTGATTATACCTAATTGTCAGATAGTGATTCCATGGTCCCAATTGTGTAACTGGTCCTTTGACTTAAGGATGTCTTGTTTGAGTACTCCATTCTTTGATGCTGGACTTATAGTCTTGTAGTTCCAGATCTAGTACATCCAGTTATTGGGAATGGTAACTAATATTACAAAGGCAATTGTGTGTCAATAAATTATCATCCACTCTCAGTATCATGAAAGGAATATCTCGTGTGTTCATACTCAGAAAAATCTCTTGCTAGGATCAATCAGATTGAAAGAGAATGAGTTCTGCAGGAGAATCTGATTAGAGTGACACATAGATGGATTCCGTATAAGCTTGACTGCACCATGCCTAATATATAGTCCATAAGATATTAGATGGATGAAGGACTATAGGTACACGTAACTGAGGGTAGAAAGATCTAATGATAAGATCTCTCTATACCGTCTGAGGACTATGGCGTAGTGGCCTAGTACATCAATAGTCGATGAGTTGTGTGAACTAGTATGGAGATAATAATTCACTAAGTCAGAAGGAGTTCTGAGTCAGAAGAGGTTCTGACATGTGCAACTCATGGCCAGCTCGGTATTGGGCCTAGAGGGCCCCACACACATAAGGTGGATAACGCAAAGTTTATAGAGGATTCGATATGAGTTATCCAATAAGACTTCTCTCACTAGAATTGTCATGTAGTCGAAGCTGGGTTAACGACAATATCCGTCGTTAGGAGATGTCGGCATCTTCTATCGTGAAGAACTTTGATTTCCTTTGGATGTAGTTGAAGTGAGGTAGATGATGGGATCGATCGCCATCAAGAACTTCAACTTCCTTTGGAAGTAGTAGAAGTGAGGTTGACAGAGAGATAGACTGATGTTAACTCATGTTGACGGCAAAATCGACAACCGTTAATTCTCATGCTAATGGCGACATCGATGACGCTAATATATGTTAACGTCATGATCAATTGTCATCAATATGGTCTTGACGACACTATATCTTGTTGTCAACACAAGTATGGTTGCATGTATGATTTGGCCGTGCACGGTATGATTTGTGTGCCCCTCCGTGCATGGGTGGGTGAAATCTCTCTATTTGAGGGAGAGGGCTCCGAAAACCCCCATGGGCTAAGGGATTTGGAGCCCGCTCACTTCCTCCTTACCTTCTCATCCCTTTGGCATCTCTTGTGTGAGAGAGAAAAGAGAGAAAGAGGGTGAGACCCTCTTTCCTCCTTTTACTTCCGGTGCTCCTGCTGGTGCTCGACTGCTGCTGTTGCACCTTGGAGGAGCATGTGGAGTGCCTCGACGTTGTGGAGAGACACCTTCGATGAGTAGGTGTCGTCGCTGGTCATCACCGTGTAGATACCGCTAGGGATAAGTTCTCAATAGCTTCTTCCTTCTGGCGGGCCATGTTCTGCACATCAGAGGATCTACGAACTCCCCTTGGTAAGAATGTCTCACCGTTGAATGGATTGCATGTGACTTCATGCCCTGACATTATCTTAGTCCGATAACAAGGTGTTTAAAAATCATTTTTATTTTTAAATTTCCTTTCCCTGTGCATTTGATGCCTCTGTCACGATTCCCAGCACCCTTACTAAAATTACTAACACTACTAGAAAAATAGGTTATACCTACGATCCAAAATCATAGGTGTAGGCAAAAATAGTAGGTAATGATCTTTACCTGCGATGTTCCCTACGACTTCGGTCGTAGGTATAAACACCGTCGGTAAAACATATACCTACAAAGTGAAAGTTGTAGGTGTAGACTGTGTCTTTACCTACCACGTATATATTGTGTAGGTAATTTAACAAGATGCACCAGACAGATACACCTACTAAATAATAGGTGAAGGAAAACATATACCTACCAAATTACAATTGTACATAATTTCATAAATGTGACCTCTAGGCCACCAATTACAAACACTCTTGCATGTTCACATCCACAACTAACATTTCATACCATTCACATCCACAACCAACACTTCATGTACACATCCATTCACACATCCATCCAACACATCCATTCACAAACATCAACAATTTCTCACATTTAAATAACATCAAAAGTAAAGGTGAAATATACATCTAAGATAGCTTCATCACTAAGATTAAAGTTATACACATGACAAGTACTTTCCATAATTGTTCATCCAATGGATAAGAAGTGTGCGCATGAATAAGTGGAATATTACATATAGCTAGAATGCTAATCATGATCACTAACTTGGATCTTAAAATTCAATTGCAGCTAAAATTGTAAGAGAGAGAGAGAGAGAGAGATAGAGAAAGCAAAGTTAGGAAAAATTTTATCACAACATGACAAACATTTAAAGCATAAACAAGTGGAACACATACATATTCTATAAACCATAGGATGTGTCTTCCCATAGCATCCTTTATTGTCTTCCTGTTATGGTCCTTGATAAATAGTGGAGAGTCAGGTTTGTTCGCCAATAAGACAGCAACTTCACAAAAGTCTTGGCCAATAGGCCTGCCCATCACAATTTTCGTTGGATCTGTGCTCATGACAATGTCAATGGTCACTTGACTTTCATACATATCCTACAATTTAACTCATTTTGATGTCAACTACAAGTAAGAAAATTGAGAAATGATTAATCATCTTGTTGGGAAATTCACATGAAATTACCAAATCTCATATTCTAGTTTCATATAAAGGTATTGTGGTCCTTGATAATAAACGCAGGATAGTGATCTAGCTAGCACTTCATTTGACACCAATACATCAAGCATGCAGATCAACATTTGACAAGTGTTGAATCGGCACATCATTGACAATAAGTTAGCTGGAATAGAAAGATAACACATGTTAAAAGAATTGCTACCGATGCATCTTTTTATGCATGCCTACTTTCTATCTCAAAAAGAATTGATGATCTTATTGTGTAGTTAGGTGAGACCAAAATATTGACTTGCCACACATACTTCTGAATTAAGTTGTGCATAGCGTCCACCTAAAAACATCAAGGCAGCATGTAATGGAAAAAGGAAATATTATGCCTTGTCTTATTTTTCTGTCATTTCAATTTTTTATCAGATGTCCCAGAGAACCTAATATGTCGAGTGTAGAGTCTGATCTTGATCATCTTGCATGCACCTTGCCTCTAGAATTGTATATGTATCCATGAATCGTGAGAAGACAGATATCTAGGGTTTCCATCACTCATCAGCAACAAAAATAGAAGCTGGTTAACCGAGAAATCCACTGAGTCCTAATATTTACATGCCTGTTTCTAAGTTCTATTATTTATATGTAACTATCCCTGGTGAACAAGACATTTTCAAGTGAAACTGAGAAAGCATGCAAATTCTATTTATATGTAACTATCCCTGGTGAACCTGACAAGGTCTTGCTAAGAACTATTCTCAATGAACTTGAAGATGGTGGAGAATGAGAGCCAACCACTCAACCTTTCCCCAACCCTCCTCCTCTAATACAAAGTTAGGCCACAGCATGGGTGCCTTCTTTGCCTTGTTAGTTTCGGGTTGAATGCTCGAGTTAGCTCTTCTTGCAATTATGTTTGCTAACATGGAGTCGACTCGAGAACATATCTTTCTCACTAATTGACTTTAATCTAGTGTACCTCTTCTGTGGTCTCCCTATTTCTTACATGGGAGGAAAAATCAGATTGGTTGGGAATCAATTTGGTCTGTTCAAAATCCGATCTGAATAAGATAGCCTGAATTGACCAAACCAATGGAAGTGAATCGAGACTATTAAATAAAAATATGTATTTTCTTAAATAAAATGCATCTGAATGTATTGCATCTGAATGTATGAGTTTGTGCACATGTATAAACATAATATAAGGCAACATTGTCCATCTTCACCATTTAATACATAACAGAAATTTCTGAGCATCTTCATAACTGATAACTAATAACTTTGGTTTCCATATCACATGATATATGAAGCACAGGAGATCAATGACATGCAAAAATAAGTCACGTTTGCTACTGAAAACTCACAGATTCTGCATATTTTTTAGTCATACTTGCACTTTCTTATGGTGCCACTCCACCATCCACACTATCATTTTCCTCCAACATGTAAAATAATAAGTGAGTCAGACAATAGTATTATGTAAACTATATTTATTCCAAAAACTTGAGTTAAATGACCTGAAATTTTGAGTCTGATCTCTCCAACTTGGCAATCCTCACCTCAAGATCCTTTGTAAGCCCTCGAACTTTGTTCTTTTATTTAGATTTTGTCATATGGCGATTGGTTGCTTTGTGTATAAAATTATGTGTACATGTATATATAAATATATTTATTTCTGTACATATTGTATTCAAATGTTGTTGTGCATATGTATATATGTGTTTACTTATGTACATATTGTTTTATTTACATTGTACATATTGTATTTAATAAAATGATGTATAGAGTTATAAATTATAAGGTGAAATCATGTATATCTATTTTTTGTGTTCTGGCTGAGAGGCCAATTACCGTCAACATGTGTGGATGTTAATAGGGAGTCGACGTCCAGATCGATGGACGCCAATTCCCATTAAACGACAACAATTTGGCCGTCTATTTCCCAGAAATTGTTGCAGTTTCATATCTGGAAATGACCGCGTTTCCTTCGGTTCTGATTTTGGAAACCCACCTCCAACGGTAAGAAATCCTATCTAATGCGTACCCAACCTCCTTAGCTTATAAAAACATCGTTTTCGGCCAGAAGAGGTTCCTTTGGCTTTTGTGAAAAACCCTAGGAACTCTGTGCAGGAAATCGATTTTTGGGTGGTTTGATCTGGTGTTTGTGTACATCTTCTGGTGATCTACATCGACTGGAAGGAACCTTGAGCATAGAGGAAGCTTCCCCGACTCCAGCATGCGATCTATCTCAACTCAATCTCTGGATTTGGGAGGATTTGGTGTGTCTTCTTGGGTTGGCCAAGGAGAGCTTCTCTCCGGCAAAATTATTCTCTTTGGAAAATTTTCTGAGGCAAGTGATCTAGGGGTTACATCCCTACCCATGTCCCTTAGGTCCTAGGAATTTATGAGATTTTTCCTCGTGTCCTGGAACTCCCATTCATCAAGATTTATGCGTTCAGTCTGCATTTCTGCAGATAGGAACTTAATGGCCAACTTGCTGCCTTAAGATCCTGACTTAGCGGCAACATCGTGTGCCGTTAATCCTTATTGGCGGCAAGCCCTTTGCTGTCAAGTTCTTCAGGTTTTGCAGAATGGTTGTTTTGATCTATGTGGTGTATTTTTGAGATTTTTGGGTATATGTGCATGCTGGAAAATATATATATGGTCAGGTACAGTCAGTAGGTCATGTCATCAGGATGGGTGGAATTTTTGTAAATTGTCTTATTTATTAGAATTTCTATAATGGGATAATGAGCATGATTTGATCTTAGTAGTTCCTAATTAATTAGATTCATGATGTATTAAGGTTTCATAAATTTTCTATGATCATACGATGATTGTCTTCAGGTGTTGGCACTGTTGGGTATGACTGTTTTACTATGAAACCTACTTAAGTGAATTTAGTGATAAATATGCATGAAATCTATTTAAATTGTTATAATCATGTTGTAGATCCGAAAAATCTGAAAAATTGAATATATGACATGTTATCTATTTAGAACCTATGATAAAAAATTTGCACTGTTTTGATAACATTAGGTACTTTTATTAATTTAATAAGTGAGAATGACCATATGTTAAGTTGATTATGTATAATTCAATGGTTAGCAGCATGTTTAGGATTGTGTTATGATCTAATTAACACTGTGAAACAGTAACATTATGTTGGCTAAACTGAAGCATGTGCAGTTACTTAAAAGTGTATGTAAATATGTTAAAACGTGCATGTGATAATGTGACAATGTGATAATATTACAATGTGTAAACTGTGCCGTTTAGTGACACCACTACCATAGAGGGCTGTGGAACATACTATAGTAAAGTTCCTATGGGAAGGTTCAATGTGTGTGATATCCTATGGGCATTAGGATGAAATCTTGGAGGTGGACAAGTACCATTGGTTAGGGTGGAGAGTGCTTCTCCAGGTTCTGCGCAGTTAACCAAGATCCATCATTGTGTTGCCTAGGTGATGGGTATGTGTATGTGTATATGTGTGTCCTTTTAGTGGTGCTTTAGACTATGTGTCACAGCAACTAAGTGTGAAAACTATGATATGTGCTTGTGAACATGTGAATTGTGATAATGTGAAGTATGAGTATGTGAAATTGTTAAGTGAATGAGTTAGCATGTGAATAATTGTAAACCCATGTGATTATGTTTAATTCATGTCAAAACAGCAAGCAAAATGTGTGTATTAGTGTGATAAATGAATGAGAAAATGATTAGATTTCATGCTAGGTATGCTATTTACTTTGTTCATAGTTCCATGCTTTAATTGGGTATAGTTGTAAAATAATTTGAATATAATTTAGATCCTTGAACTATATTGAATAGAATGTGTAGAAAACATGCTATGGGTTTATATTTAGTTGTTAAAGTAACTTGAAGCATGTACCATGTTGATTCCTAAATGCATAAGAAAACTAGCATGTGTATGTGACATGTGTAAGGGTGTTGTTCTTAGATTTCTTGCTGGGTCTCTTTAGACTCATACTTGCTTCGTCGTACAGGTGTGACAGGTACCTCCACTTTTGAGGAGGACATAGTTAGGAGCGACTCCGAGCGCGAGGAGTAGCTCATTTGTGGACATTCTTCATTGTACTTTTCTTTTCATAAGTATCTATTCAATAAATGATGTAATTCATATGGACAATGTAATTTATTTGGATTGTAATAATGCCGACATTGGTTCTCTTTTATTGCCATCTAAACTGTGGATATTTGATGATGATGATGGAATGAGAATGAGATTATTTATTTATTCCGCTATAATCTTGTAATATTTGTGTACATCTAAATCTAGTGTTAAGTGTTGGGTAAATGTCCCACTGTAATGACTCCCTTTGTACCGACGTGGATTGGTATAATCGTACCGGTATAAAGAGGGTCATTACAGAGATTGGTATCAGAGCAACCAAGTTCAGATAGTACATGAATATACCATCATCTTCATAATATGCTAAGTCTTTATAGAATTGTCCACAAATGTAGAAGGTACTAATAATGAATGAAAGATAGCTAAGAAAATGGTTAGGGCTAATCAATTAGTTTCTAATTTTCTTAATTTGTTTTACAGGCTATGGCTTCTCGTGGTGGGCGTGGTGCTCATGCTCAAGATGATGAGCAGAGACGTGAGGGCAGGGGTGAGCAGCAGGCCCCAGCACCACAAGGTCCTACAGTTCTTCCTCCACCACCTCCTGTGGATTATGGTGTGTTCATGCAAGGCCTAGTGCAGGCTATGCAGACTCAGACACACACTCAGGCTACACTTCAGGCTCAGTTGGAGGCTTAGGTTAGATTGGAGATAGAAGTAGATTGTTTCTATTAAATATATGATTGTTGTGTTGCTATTATGTTGCTTATATAAATGTTGTGGCAGGCTCAGGCTCCAGCTCCAGTTCCCTAGGAGCAAGGCCATGGTGGTCCTTCCATCATGGAGCGATTCAAGAGGATGGCTCCACCCTCTTTTAAGCGGAGAGTCAGCCATTACTGGCAGAGAGCTGGACGAGGGAGATTGAAAAGATCTTTTGAGCTATTAGTGTGCTGAGGAGGATAAGGTCAACTTGGCCACCTACATGCTATAGGTACTTAATATATTATGCATGTATTTGTGTTAAGTTGATTGGTGCATATAGGTGATTTGTTGCAGGAGAGAGCCGATGTGTGGTGGTCCTCTTTGCTGCGCACCAGATTTGAGGACCTATCGAGGTGTCTTGGGATGCGTTTACGAGGCTCTTCTGGGCCAAGTTCATCCCAGAGCATATTCAGGACAAGATGGAGTAGGAGTTCCTTACTCTTACCTAGGGCTCCATGACGTTGCTTGAGTATGAGGCCAGGTTTGCAGAATTATCTAAGTATGCACCTCATATAGTTCCTGATGAGTGCAGGAAGGCGAGGAAGTTCGTGATGGGCCTTAAGCCATCACTGAGATTGAGGCTTGTGACATTTGACCATCGTACTCTGGACGAGGCTCTCAGTGCTGCGTGCAGGCAGGAGAGCGAGATGGAGCAATATCTGGAGGAGAAGAAGGCTTCACAGAAGAGATCAGTGCCACCATTTCAGCATCAGGACAGGAAGAAGATGGCATATCAGTCACCGCAGCGTCCAGTGGCAGCTAGCAGTCAGCAGGCAGTTGCACCGCGATCCCCTAGTGTCAGGCCCAGTGGCAAGAAGTTGTGCCCTCACTGCGGAAGAGCACATAGTGGTACCAAGTGCTGGAAGCTAGCGGAAAAGTGCTTAATGTGTGGTAGTAGCGAGCATCAGATCAGAGAATGTCCCAGACTGCAGCAAGGAGTCCAACGTGGAGCGCTAGCCCCAGCAGCGGCAGCACCAGCTACAGGAAGACCAGGAAGGCCTCAAGCCCAAGCTCGAGTGTTTGCCTTAGTGCGAGAGGATGCCCAGCAGGCAGAAAACGTCACGGTGTTGGGCTACAATGTGTCTGATGACATGTGCATAAATGTTTTTGATGATGTGTGACATAATTGATGTTGCGTAATTACTTGGAACTTGAAAAAATGAATACATGAAAATCATGCTTTTATTGATCACCTATGTATTCATTGTATCTCACTTAAAATGGTTCTCAATGTAGGTATGAATGCATACAATCCAAGCAACAAGATCCAAGTGAAAAAGAATAAGAAATAAACTTCAAGTGATCACTTGTCGACAACTAGGAATGTACATGTCGACAGATGGACCATCCAGCAACAAACAAGCTACTGAAAGCTCAATTGGAGCAGTAGCTGTTGATAGATAGAGCTTACCTATCGACAGATAAGACTGCCTATCAACAGCTAAGGATCGCTTGTCGATAGTCCTAGTGTCCCAGGAACTTACATGGTTCTGGGAACCAGTTTTGAGCAGTAGCTGTCGACAGCTACAAGGTGCCTGTCAATAGCTGAAGGTTAAGTCACAATCGATGGTCAGGATATGATCTGTATTGAGGTGATCCATTCAAGCAAGACTCTCCATACTTGGACACCCATATATATAGATCATATGATGGTATTTTCACAGCAAGAAACCACCATACCAAAACCCTAAGCAAAATGTTACGTCCCATCATTTAATATATCTATAAATGTCGGAACGTGAGCGAACGAGAAATCAAATGTAAAATTGAACTAATTGAACAGTAAATTTGCTCAGAGGCTTCACTAAATAAAATTATTATTCACCATTCAATAGGTGTTACATGGTTCTTGATTTACATTGTAAAAATAAAATGCCACCATGGTTGTCTCTCCACACACAAGTCCCG
Source organism: Colocasia esculenta (assembly GCA_014218235.1). Taxonomy (NCBI): domain Eukaryota; kingdom Viridiplantae; phylum Streptophyta; class Magnoliopsida; order Alismatales; family Araceae; genus Colocasia; species Colocasia esculenta. The sequence continues at coordinate 95,707,113 of CM024756.1, read as the reverse complement.
ATAACCGCCTTGTAAAATTGTAGATTACCTAAAAAAGTGGAATTTGATGAGCTAACTAGCCCAGTAGAATTCAATTCCTTGAAATAGAAAGGATTCAAACGTATAATCTCAAGATAAGATCATATGTATAGCTAGCACTGAGTGTTCAAGAAATTGGACAAATGAGCCAAATTGATATCACGTATTGAACAAGAATAGTTTAGAAGCAAGATCAATAACTCAGGATGATACTTGAATTCAGGTCAGACACATTTTCACACACACAAGCATGATATGATGACTAATCAAACATGAACTAATGCATGCCAACATCCACAATTCTCATCGCCCCCGCGCGGCCACTGACGAATTCGGGCGCTCCCCCCAGGACTGAACCACCCTATTTGCCAGGCATTTTCTCAAACGAGTCCAAAGACTCACAACTTGTCATCATAACACATACATTCTTGCAGTAGATCAAGGACACACAAGGCTTCACTCATGGTTCACACACAAGAATTAAGGAACTCTGTTCCTTCATTGATTTCAGAAACTGATGCTCTCACAAGGTCAATTATGTTCGGAACTTTGAAGTGATGATTCATGGTAAAAAGAAAAGAAGCTTGATTGGTTTAGTAGGTGTTTAAGTGATAGAAACATCCATGAATGAGTGAGCATTTAGTTAGAACAATTGGGTAAGTTCTGATCAAGAAATGAGTCAAGATAGGTGCTGATTTCCAAGTCTGGCTGTGCCTGTCGACAGCTAGGGTGTTGCTGTCGACAGGTAGGGCTTTCCCAGAAGCTGAAATCTCAGCCTGGCAGTGGCTGTCAACAGCCAAGGGGGTGTCTGTCGAGAGCCCCTGTCAGATTTTGTTTTCTGGGTTCTGGCAAGGTGGCCCTGTCGACAGCTAGAAGCAGGGCTGTCGATAGGTGCTATGTAGACTTTCAAAATTTGATTAAAACCTACTAGAAATGTGCTACCAAGCTCTTCCATCATTCCTAACATGATTAGGACTTTAACAAGTATAATCTCAACTTCAAGAATCAAACCAATGTTACAAGGATGTGAAAGAAAGAACATGGAACATGGTACACATGAATGACCAAAAGAGAAGACAAAACTCAAGGGGACAATTACTGGAAGAGCAATTTTTTCCATCAATCATTTATCAAGGTACACTCACTTGAGACTTTCATGATCTCTCAACAAATCAACTCTAAGAAGGTAGAAAGACTGTCATAGCTCAATCTACACTACACAGTATGATCAACATGATTTCATATTTAAACAAGTTATGATGGAAGAGAAGTGATGTATGACCCTCCATGACCAAACACTAATTTAAAATGATGAAAGGTTCAATTCCTATCAAGAAACTACTTTCTGAATCTGGAAAATAGCATACACATGTTAAAAGATTACCTCAAACTATTGATTCAAATGGAGAAGTAGGAGGAAGAAGGGATAGGAAGTGAATCCTACAGACGCACAACTAAAACATGATTATAAGGGATGGATACACTGTTTCAAAAGAGAATTCACAAGTTTAAAGCAAGTAAGTGGGTGATCATGACCGCTTTAACAACGGTAGGAGTCAAGGAATTAGAAAAGAGTGAGAAAGGAAGAGAATTCTACACAACACATGATGCACACAAGCTTCTAGAGGTACTTACGGAAATCAAACTAGAACTTGAGAGTTTGTACACCTAACAGTAAGTTCTATAGCTTGTTCAAGGGTAAGAGTAAGAGAGGAAGGAAGAGGGATTGAATCCTACAACTGGTTAGCTTAAAACATAACACAACGTGATACTGGAGGAACACTCTTATAACAACAATTAGGTATTCAACAAGAAATTATACAGGATAAACATACACTTCTAAGAGTGTTTACAGAGTCAAGCAACAGTTTGAGGAGGGAACCACCTACCCAGGAGGTTTCCTAACAAGTCAATTGAGCAAGATTGAAAGAGAAAGGAAAAGAATTCTACCTTGCTTGAAGGATGAAGCCTTCCCCTTTAATGGGAGTACAACCAGTAGGAAGAAGAAGAGACTAAGGTTGCCACCGGCCGTCCACCAACAACAACAATTTGCCACTCTCCCAGAAGAAGCAGTAGCTCCACTAACATCCACAATAGCTCCAGTAACAATTTCTTCCACAAGGCAGAGGCAGCACTCACGACAAGAAAACTAGCAAAAGCAGTAGCAGCAGCCAGCGAGCAGCAGCTACAACTCCTTTAGGTAGTGGCAACAGCTATAGCTTTAGCAATAGCATCCCACAACAAAAACAACAAAAGCATGAGCAGCAGCTTAGCAGGAAGGCTTGCACGCTGGTGTTGAGATGGCTTTTATAAGCCCTGCAAGTTCTCACGCAGAAGGCACGTCGGCCTCTGAGGTGTTACCATAGAAACCATTTGGTTTCCATAGGCAACATGTTTCCCATGCAAGCCCCACGGCTTTACACATAAGGCATAAGCGTGGAAGCTTCTACCCATGTGTTGTGGCCTTTTCAATGCCTCCCACGTAGACAAACCGAAAATCCCCAAAATCCCTTACCGTAATTGGATCAAAATTTGGCTGGCTCAAAAAACACTATGTAAACATGTCCAAATGGTATCCATTTGTCTTAAAATTTCAACCATAAGCTATTGTGATAGTTTTACAAATTATGGTGCTTTTTATTTAATTTTTAGATTTTATTTTACACTGGGTGAAAATTCACCCAAAAAATAGTCGTGTCGACTTATCCTCGAAGTCCGTATGCCGAAAATTCGGATATTTATATTTCTGAGATCTCCACATTTTTCTTGAAATTATGGTGTTCTCAGATTTTTATTTCATTGTTGTTTTCCGGCGTCACCCGTGGGAGCGCGCACCTCTGTGTACGACACTTGGGTAACGTATGTTACCACTAATTAAACCTAAATTCTAATTATTTCAAATTAATGACAAAATAATGTATAATACTCACATTATTCATATTTTCTTCAGACTTTTAAAATTTTCGGGGCGTTACACTCTCCCCTACTAAGAAAAGAGTTTGGTCCTCCAAACTCCTTGACTAGTTTGGATAGATCAAAAGATGTAAGTTTTCAATCTTTTAAAATTTATTTAATCCAGATTAGTCTCATCAATTGCGTCATGATTATTATGTCATACGATGTTTACACTCTCTATATAATTTATTATCATAACATCGTCAGTTGATGGAAATCTAGATATTAGCATCTTTAGATATTAAAGAGCAATATTGTGATCATGGGTTCAATTAGATACGACCTTTACTATGTTCTCTATCTCTGGCAGTAGTATATTATACTCAAAGTCTCCCCCACTAAGGAATAACCTTACTCCTTAGAGGGTTATGTAAATACATATTCCCTTGGGAAGGGTAATAAAGTATGACAAGAATGATGAGTGTGAAGAATATGGAGATAGACAACAAGAATTTTTTTATCCCATAAGATTTCTATTACAGAATTCTATAGTTAGCCTTATAAAGTTACATTGATTGGCAAAACTTACCAGTTTTGATATATTGTAACAACTAAACTCAAGTATTTGTCACTATACTCAAGTCCTATTGACTTATACATGAAATTACTTCTAATAGCTTCAGTCACTTTTCCCTATGGCTTCAAGTTTTCCTGAACTCTTGTCTTTGCTCTGAGAGAGTATAGGACATTCTGAGATCCGATGCTCTAGACTTCCGCACTTTAAACATGCTCCTAGTTTCCGCCAACAGTTCTTTTTGACATGACCTGATTTGTGACAACATGTACAAGCTTCCTTAAGTTGTGCTTAATGTTCGCTTGCTTGTTGGCCTTCTTACTTTTTGTTTTCTTTGCTCTGCTTCATCTTCTGTTTGCCAGCTATTTCTCTATTACTGCGGAGAACTATCTTCTTCAGTATGGACACTGTAATACTTATTGTTTCTTGAGAGTTTGGACTATTAATATTCTTATACAACTTCATTTTTCCTTGATCAACAACGGGAACTACCTTCTAAGGACTGAGCAAGGTTGTCCATTGCATGTTGAACCTCATTCCAATGTGCTTCTTCTGCCATTACGCGGGTTGAGTAAACAAATTTAAATTAAGTTAATCAAAACTGCGATCACCTGATTGAGGTCAAGTCTAGAAAACATGGACTTGATTTTTCTAAAACTTCCTACTGTCCCAAGTCAATTTGTTTGTGTGCGTTGACACGCCAAGCTACTGATTAGTTGAAGCAAAATTTTGAGATTTAATCTCAACTTTGAGACAATTGATCCTTATGTTAGTTAAAAGAGGAATGCAATAAACTCTAGCCTGAAGAAAATGCTATTAGGAGTTTAAGGAATCATCTGACCAAATCCAAACTTTAGTACAAATGTTTACATTTTCTTGCATTTCTTCAAAAATTACTCCAGTAGATTTTTTTTTTCTATTTCTTTTCTTCACCAATCTATTTGGTTATCCACTCCAGTAGAGATATATAGATTTAATCCTACCTTACATATAAGATTCGTGAGATTTAAAACAATCTTGAAATTTTGATTCATCAATTGTGTGAGTGTTTCACACATTTAAGTTATTAAGAGCTTCACTTGATTTAGTAGGAATGGATGTAGATAATGATTAAATAATCTATCTCAGTGGTATAATAATTTAGAATCCAGAAATTGGAAAGGAAACAGGGAAGAATATATGAGGATAGTCATGAAATCTATATAATCAATTTAACCATTCATTTACTAATTCTTATTTAAAGTTGGAGATAATAACATATCAATGCAAAAGCCATGTTGATGTAAATTAAGGGATGAACAGGTTTGACTTTTCCTTCGGTAGGAGCCCTTGGAGAAGTCATATGTGTGTTTATCATTTTTCACCGGACCTTGGATTCTTAGCATTCTACTAGGTTTATTTGAATTATGAGATTTTAGGTAGGCCAAATTGTGAGAAATTAGAAAGACGCTATTTTGATGGAATCGCCAAATCGAATTTTTCTTTTCGGTGGGAGAGTTTGACTTTTTATTGGTAAGAGATATAATTTTTCTGATATTTTTATTGGAATCAAATGGGGGGTACTTCCTTATTTATATGTATATCTTAAGTAAATGTTATAATCAAATTATAACATTTACTTAAATGATATGGAATGTAAATAAGGTATGAGTTTTAGTTCTACAGGGTGCCTACTGACTGAACCTGCTGACACTTCTCTGACTGAAGGACCAGTTCATCACAGACTAGTGTCTGTCGACAGCTAGGAAGTGGCTATCGACAGCTACTGTCCTCCCAGAACCAATTCCTGGGGTTTGACACTATCTGTCGACAGACCAGAGTTGGCTGTCGACAGGTGAAAGTCATCTATCGACAACTACTGTCTGTTCTGTATTTCTGGGTTCTGGAAGCATGATACCTGTCGACAGGTAAGTACTGGCTGTCGACAGGTGAGATCTAAACTTTCAAGAATGTGATAAAACTACCACAGAAAATTCTACCAAGTGTTTCTATGAATCCTTACATGATTGACAACATCAAAAGGTCTTGCTCCCAGTTCTAAACACCATATTTCATGAGGAAGACAGTTAGGATAGTAGAGATATACTATGGTATGGAAATCTAAAAGCAGGATGATAACTAGAAGTGCAACACTTCCTAACAACCTTTCTTGCTTCTAATAGGATAAGTTCATAATATGTTTGAATCATAGCACAAACTATAGCTAAAACATGATTACAAGCAATAGAACAACTTTTCTATAGTTGTTTCAAGTATGTGTACATGGTAACACTTTAATCATGAAGTTATTGAGTAAGGATAAGAAGCAAGAATAGAAGAAGGAAACCAAAGGAAGGTGAGTTCTAAAGAACATGAAATAATTAGTACATATGAGTTATACAAATGGAGAACCCACAAGCATGAAATTATGGAAGTGAAGATGAATCGTAGGAAGGAAACTATCTCTAGATATTCCAGTCATACTAAATACAATCTATATCCGACTTTTACCTATCGAGCTTAACCTTAGGCTTTCTACCCATCCTCACAGGTCACTATAGGATGTTCAAGTCCAATGACTTTAAAGTATTGGGATCCTCAACCGATGCTCTGATACCATTCTGTCACGTCCCGTCATTTAATATATCTATAAATGCCGGAACGTGAGCGAATGAGAAATCAAAAGTAAAATTGAACTAATTGAACAGTAAATTTGCTCAGAGGCTTCACTAAATAAAAATTATTATTCACCATTCAATAGGTGTTACATGGTTCTTGATTTACATTGTAAAAATAAAATGCCACCATGGTTGGTCTCTCCACACACAAGTCCCAAAGTCCCGCCTTGTAAAATTGTAGATTACCTAAAAAAGTGGAATTTGATGAGCTAACTAGCCTAGTAGAATTCAATTCCTTGAAATAGAAAGGATTTAAACATATAATCTCAAGATAAGATCATATGTATAGCTAGCACTGAGTGTTCAAGAATTGGACAAATGAGCCAAATTGATATCACGTATTGAACAAGAATAGTTTAGAAGCAAGATCAATAACTCAGGATGATACTTGAATTCAGAGTCAAACACATTTTCACACACACAAGCATGATATGATGACTAATCAAATATGAACTGATGCATGCCAACATCCACAAATTCTCATCGCGCCCGCGCGGCCACTGACGAATTCGGGCGCTCCCCCTAAGACTGAACCAGCCCTTTATTTGCCAGGCATATTTCACAAATGAGTCCAAGACTCACAACTTGTCATCATAACACATACATTCTTGCAGTAGATCAAGGACACACAAGGCTTCACTCATGGTTCACACACAAGAATTAAGAAACTATGTTCCTTCATTGATTTCAAAAATTGATGCTCTCACAAGGTCAATTATGTTCAGAACATTGAAGTGATGATTCATGGTAAAATGAAAAGAAGCTTGATTGGTTTAGTAGGTGTTTAAGTGGTAGAAACATCCATGAATGAGTGAGCATTTAGTTAGAACAATTGGGTATAGTTCTGATCAAGAAATGAGTCAAGAGGGTGCTGATTTCCAAGTCTGGCTGTGCCTGTCGACAACCAAGGTGTTGCTATCGACAGGTAGGGCTTTCCCAGAAGCTGAAATCTCAGCCTGGCAGTGGCTGTCGACAGCCAAGGGGTGTCTGTCGATAGCCTGTGTCAGATTTGGTTATCTGGGTTCTGGCAAGGTGGCCCTGTCGATAACTAGAAGCAAGGTTATCGATAAGTGCTATGTAGACTTTCAAAATTTGATTAAAACCTACTAGAAATTGTGCTACCAAGCTCTTCCATCATTCCTAACATGATTAGGACTTTAACAAGTATAATCTAAACTTCAAGATCAAACCAACGTTACAGGGAAGTGAAAGAAAGAACATGGAACATGGTACACATGAATGACCAAAAGAGAAGACAAACTCGGGAAAAATTACTGGAAGAGCAATTTCCATAGAATTCCCCTTTATTTTTCCATCAATCATTTATCAAGGTACACTCACTTGAGACTTTCATGATCTCTCAACAAATCAACTCTAAGAAGGTAGAAACTATCATAGCTCAATCTACACTACATAGTAGGATCAACATGATTTCAGATTTAAACAAGTTATGATGGAAGAGAAGTGATGTATGACCCTCCATGACCAAACACTAATTTAAACATGATGAAAGGTTCAATTCTTATCATGAAACTACTTCCCAAATCTGGAAAATAGCATACACATGGTAAAAGATTACCTAAACTATTGATTCAAATGGAGAAGTAGGAGGAAGAAGGGATAGGAAGTGAATCCCACAGACACACAACTAAAACATGATTATAAGGGATGGATACACTGTTTCAAAAGAGAATTCACAAGTTTAAAGCAAGTGAGTGGGTGATCATGACCTATTTAACAATGGTAGGAGTCAAGGAATTAGAAAAGAGTGAGAAAGGAAGAGATTCTACACAACACATGATGCACACAAGCTTCTAGAGGTACTTACGGAAATCAAACAAGAACTTGAGAGTTTGTACACCTACAGTAAGTTCTATAGCTTGTTCAAGGGTAAGAGTAAGAGAGGAAGGAAGGAGGATTGAATCCTACAGCTGGTTAGCTTAAAACTTACACAACGTGATATTGAGGAACACTCTTATAACAACAATAGGTATTCAACAAGAAATTATACAGGATAACTACACTTCTAAGAGTTTTAGAGTCAAGCAACAGTTTGAGGAGGGAACCACCTACACAGGAGGTTTCCTAACAAGTCAATTGAGCAAGATTGAAAGAGAAAGAAAAGAATTCTACCTTGCTTGAAGGATGAAGCCTTCCCCTTTAATAGGAGTACAACCAGTAGGAAGAAGAAGAGACTAACGTTGCCACCGGTCCACCAACAACAACAATTTGTCACTCTCCCAGAAGAAGCAGTAGCTCCACTAACAACCACAATAGCTCCAGCAACAATTCTCCCACAGGAGAGGCAGCACTCACGACAAGAAAACTAGCAAGAGCAGCAGCAGCAGCCAGCGAGCAGCAGCTACAACTCCTTTAGGTAGTGGCAACAATATAGCTTTAGCAATAGCATCCCACAGCAAAAACAACAAAAGCATGAGCAGCAACTCAGTAGGAAGGCTTGCACGTTGGGTGTTGAGATGGCTTTTATAAGCCCTGCAAGTTCTCACGCAGAAGGCACGTCGCCTCTGAGTTGTTACCATAGAAACCATTTGGTTTCCATGGGCAACATGTTTCCATGCAAGCCCCATGGCTTTACACATAAGGCATAAGCGTGGAAGCTTCTACCCATGTGTTGTGGCCTTCTCAATGCCTCCCACGTAGACAACCAAAAATCCCCAAAATCCCTTACCATAATTGGATCAAATTGGCTGGCTCAAAAAACACTATAAACATGTGTCCAAATGGTATCCATTTGTCTTAAAATTTCAACCATAAGCTATTGTGATAGTTTTACAAATTATGGTGATTTTCATTTAATTTTTAGATTGTATTTTACCTGGGTGAAAATTCACCCAAAAATAGTTGTGTCGACTTATCCTCGAAGTCTGTACGCCAAAAAATTTAGAATTTTATATTTCTGAGATCTCCACATTTTTTGGAAATTATGGTGTTCTCAGATTTATTTGTTGTTGTTTTCTGGTGTCGCCCTGTGGGAGCACGCACCTCTGTGTACGACACTGGGGTACGTATGTTACCACTAATTAAACCAAAATTCTAATTATTTCAATTTAATGACAATAATAATGTATAATACTCACATTATTCCATTTTTCTTATCACTTTTAAAATTTTCGGGGCGTTACACACAACCCCAGAGAAGGCTTTTTCCCTGCTGCTCTTCAATTCACCCTCCGTCCAGTTTGTGGAAGATCCATCTCACAAGTAGAGTTGAAGCCAGTTCGTCCATGATTCAAGCTTCTCCATCAATTGGGCATCATCTACACGAAGCTTGGAGTTCTTCTGGATGACCACCACGAAGAGTTCTTCATCTGGATTTGTTTCTAAAACTCAAAACTCTTCCTTTCTTCTGTTTTTCATATCTTTGTGTGTGTGGCTGTGGTTCGAGCATCCCTTGTGCTTGATCCACGTATGGGTTGTTGTTCTGATTGCTTGTTTGCATCAGACAATGTGGGTGTGTGTGTTGTAGAGTTGAACTCGCTGATAAGTAGTCCTTCTGCATGTGTGTGGATGGTGGACGTAGGATACACAAACTGTGTACTCCGAACCACCTTAAATCTTTGTGTCTTGTGGTTTGAACGTTTCATGATAGATGTTTGGTAGGCACGTTGATTATTCACACACTAGACAGGTTGTTATTGGTTCTACTCACAATCAGCACACACATCAAAGTTCAATTGATACAAATCTGTTTAAGATTTTGTCAAGTCAGTGTAAGCATCTAAAAGAAGGCTATAGTGCTTTTAATTGGTAGTATCTATTCAACCCCCCTTCTAGATTAGTGCTAAAGATAATTCTGCATATCTTTCAATT